>OY720032.1:7202688-7586005 GCA_963082485.1 Eudonia mercurella
CGCTCGACTGTGGTTAGTTTATTGTGCTTTCTGTGACGAAGCCGTGGTACTTTCAGTTTATTATTCTGTAGTACGTGCTTGACATGCTGAAGCTCAGCAGCCAGGTGTTGAGTGTCACAGATGCCGCGTGCTCTCTGAAACAAAGATTTCCCTACAGAAGCCAACTGTCTAGGATGGTGGTGAGAATCACCATTGAGGTACCTATATGTATGGGTTACTTTACGATACACGGTGTGACTTAAACTATGGTCCGGATTCCTGATGATTAAAGTATCCAAGAAAGCTAGCTTACTATCTGCCTCTAACTCCATTGTGAATTGTATTTTTGGATGTATGGAGTTAAGATGATCTAGAAAAGCAGATACTTTATCAGTTGGTAGGATAGTGAAAGTATCATCTACGTACCGCTTGTAGAATCTAAGGGTTACCGGTGCTGTGCTTAGGGCCCTCTCCTCGAAGTCTTCCATAAAGATATCAGCGACGACGGGCGAAACAGGGGAACCCATGGCGACACCCTCTACTTGCAGGTAGTAAATGTCATTCCACAAAAGATAGCCAGATGTTAGACAATGCTCTAATAGTACTGCATATTCATCAGGCAGATCCTGTTCTGCTAGTCGTTTTTGGTAATTTTAATGCAATCCTGTACTGGTAGGCATGTAAATAAGGACTGCACATCAAAACTAACCATAGTTTCATTGTCAGCAAGATGTAGGTTTTTGATATTGTTGACAAATTGGTAGGAATCCTTCACATAAGCTGTTGTGTTACCTCTAAGTGGTGAAAGAATCTTAGCTAGATGCAGGGCCAGTCGGTAAGTTGGTGAATCGATCTGGCTTACAATAGGGCGTAGTGGAGCCTCGGGTTTGTGAATTTTCGGTAACCCATACAGTTTAGGTGGTTTAGGGCAGGAAGGGATTAAATAGTTAGCGTCTAGATTTAACCATTCGGAGTGTTGTTTGACAAGATCACTAGTTTTCTTAAGTATTTTGTTGGTTTGGTCGCATTTAACGCGTTTGTACGTCTTGTCATCCGATAAAAGTGTTGTTATTTTTTCGTTATAATCAGACGTGTCCATTACTACCGTAGCATTACCTTTATCAGCACGAAGGATAGTTAATTTGATTACTTTACGATACACGGTGTGACTTAAGAACAAAGAAGATCAACCAATTTTTACGACCTGTCAAGTGCAACATACCCCTTCAAGATGCAGGCGTGTACAAACTGGACTGCGACTGTGGGCTCTCTTACATCGGGCAAACAAAGAGAAGTATAGGAACCCGCGTTAAAGAACACATAGCCGACGTCAAGCATAGGCGCGAAAATAAGTCTGCAGTATGCGAACATTCCCAAGAGGGGCCCAACCATTACATCAGATTTGATAAACTGCAAGTACTCGCTAGAGAACAACGATTCATCCCTAGGATGATACGCGAGGCTATTGAAATTAAAAAACATCCTAATTTTAATAGAGAAGATGGTTGGAGTCTACCACCAGCCTGGGACCCCATCATACAAAATATTAAATCCCAGCCCCAACACCATACTGCCAGACCAAAAGATACTGTAAGCTCTTTCTGCGTAAAACGGAACGCACCCGATTAAATTAAATGAGGGTATACAAGCTACTAACTAATTATGAGATGACCAACACCTCAGTCTCCCTGTGACCACGGACCCTGCAAAGGATCCGAAACGTCAGGATAAACATTAAATAATGTAAAGTAAAATAAACGCGAGTAGATCCGTAAAAGTTGTTTCATTTAGATGTGAAGTGTTCGCGTAAACTTTAGAAAACAATATATTACACTCAACTTAAGTAACTGTAGCAACGTTACTTTCAATTTTTCTTAATTAGGTATACCTAAGTATTATTTGTTATAATTTACAGATTATTCTGTAATACTTACCTATCATAATGTAGTAGTTAATACCTAAACTGAAATAAAAGTATCTTGTGATTGTAAATGTTTTTATTTGCATTTAGTCATTTCCTCGTTCGTCGTGTTGCACTCGAGTGCAAAGATTTTTTCACTTCAGTAGCTCAAACATGTAGGTTTTGCTGCCTGAAAGGCACGAGAGCAAAGTTTTTTGCATCTCGTGCCTTTAAATCCCTCGCCACACTCAGGATTCAACTTTAGAATCACTCGCTACGCTCGCGATTCAATTTTTGAATCCTTCGCTTGCTCAGGATTCAAAATCAGCACTCGCAGCAAAAAACGACTTTGCTCTCTTGTTGCACAAATAACTATTAACCTCGTGCTCTTTTGATTCCCTCGCTAACGCTCAGGATTCTAATTTTTGAATCACTCGCTGCGCTCGTGATTCAATTTTAGAATCCTTCGCTTGCTCGGTCATCAAAATTGAGCACGCGGAAAACCAACTTTGCACTCTTGTATAAAAAATAACTATTACTAAAAACGCTTTAAATGTGTACCAAAGAGCACTTATACAATTATAAGGCTTTTAGTTGCTTAGATCTTGAATGCGGAATTGCCAACGCTGGATCAAAGGTAAGTAAGTAAGGTAAAGGATATACCTTTACCTTACCTAAGGTACCTAAGGTATATTTTTAAGGTATTTAATAAAAATATAAATTGTATCCTTTTTATAATATTTTAGGAAACCCAATTTGGTGAGCATTTATCCGTTTTGGTAAACAAACTTTTAGTAAATTTATTTGAATAAATAAAAATTACAAATAAGTTCGGTTTTTTTTCAACTCATCTGGCAACCCTAGGTACTACTGCACTAAAGAAGAGATGTTTTACTATTGAAACTAAATGGAAAGAGTTATTTAGTAATTTATATTTGTAGGTAGGCATATTTTAAAATTAATCGTCCATGATTCTTTGTATAATTCTTCTCAAAGCGGCGGGGTTATCCAACGGCGCCTGAAAAGTAAAATGTGTAATATTATCACAAGTTTTAAAAGTAAGTATTTTTTTCATTCTTATTCTATGAAGTCGATCAGTAGGTATGTTATTATATTACCGATAACCCAGCGACATTAATCCAGTAGAATGTTAGTTTGTCTGTCTCACGGAAATAACCTTCGAGAAGCCCATTCACAATGAGGGTTCGTCGACGACTTCTTAAGAACTGTGTTTGTCCATTCCACTGAAGATTGTTTACCCACTCCAGTTGACCTGAAAAAAGTAACCAAATATAATACCTATATCTTAATTATATAATCTGGAGGGATTGTTTGGTAAATAATATAACTAAAACAAATAAAAAAAAAACTTTGTTAACGGTATTAAAATGGAAATTATCAGCAGAGCGCGAGAGGAGTAGGTAGACCTAATGTCAATCTTGCATAGGTTTATAAATTACTAGCGGCTACCCGCAACTTCGTCTACGTATGTATCTCTCTAGGGCGTTATTATTCTAAGCTCTCTAGCCACTCGTGAGCTCTGGTTACCACAGAACAATTGAATTCTATTGTGTCTGGGCCCAAAAGCGTCTGTGTATTTAGAAATGATGGCCTATTCTGTTGTATGAGTTATAAGTTATAACTATATTTTTAGTCTTCTATTTACTACAATATATTTCTATAAACTATGTTAAAGGATTTTTTAGATACCCGTGCGCAAGCTACGTACGTAGAGCTGACCGTAGGAAAAACATGGCGTGTCCAAATGTATTCTTGCTATCTTTACTTTAAGGTTGACCCTGTGACTTCTGATAGACATTGATAATGCAACTTTTTTTAGAAACTGTAGACTTAAAAAAAATGATATGTTAGTTATTATTTGGTATAATAATTATTAAGATGCGTGGTATAAGCACTAGTTTCTCTTTAAGTTTGTGACTCGCTATCGAGTACCGTTGCTTATCTAACCTTAGCGCGTCCAAGTCGCGCATTAACAAAACAGGTAGTTATATCTAATTTAATTCTAGCTTATGGGATGGCACCCCGGATAGCTCCAAAGAGTTTAGGATCTCCATGGGTAGCTCGTAGTGTCATCGGATGACATGTTACTTCTACGATGCTAGTTACTTCGCAAAGATTTTTTTTATTTATTTTCGGAAGTCTAATTTTTTGGTGCCAGTTTCACACAACCAATTTTTGACGGAATGTATTGTTGTAATAAGCGCTCAAGTTTTTCCGAACGCACTACATCCTCGTCGAATTTGGAATGTGTGAACAGAACCATACTTTCCTTCACAACGACCGGTTTTGTGCTTCTCTCATCCAGCGGCTACCCGCGACCTTCACCAAATCGTCCGTTCACCATGTTGGAGGCCTGCCGACACTGCATTTTCCAGTGACCACTGAAAACCGCCACTGAGTTCCGCTCCAGCTGCCATTAGCCTTGCAAGCGATGTGCCTTGCCTACTGCCACTTGAGCTTAGCAACTCTTTGGGCTATGTCGGTAACCTTTGTTCTTCTACGGATTTCCAAATGTCTGATTCGATCACGAAGAGAAACCCCAAGCATAGCTGTCTCCATTGCTCTTTGGGTGATCTTGAGACTTCTTATGAGGCCCATAGTGAGCGACTAATCACTGGCTACACACAATGGTCAAAGACTTTCGTATTAGGACACTGCGGTATATCAGGCGAAAATGTATTTCTTAGCTCACCGAACGTTGCCCAGCCCAGCCTAATTAGATTCGACGATTGATCTCTTTGCTGAAGTTGGGCCTACCTTACTGGACCGTTATTCCCAGGTAATCATAATCGTCCATAACTTCGAACAGTGTCTTCAAAGTTCAGAGGAGTGGGTACGACAGGTAAGTTTGACATAACTTTCCTACTTGTTTGGGTCTTCCAGGGCCTCAACCATGACAACTATATCAACAGCAAATCGAAGCTGAGTGATGTATACGCCGATGACGTTGATGCAGAGTCCTTTTCAGTCAAGAAGCCTGAAGACATCTTCCAGTGCAGTAGTGAAAAGTTTCGGAGATATGACGTCTCATTGTCTTACTCCTCGCTGAAACTGAATGGGTTTCAAGCTCTGGTCCCGAAGACAGATGGATATAGTGGCGTTTTCATACAAACACTTTAACATTTCGATGTATGGTTGTCAATATGGCACCGCTGAATAGATTGTAGCACGACCCATGTTTCAATCGAATCTAAGGCTTTTTCATAGTCCAAAATCGCTAAGCAATAAGGCTGATTATACTCTTCTCTTAAGTCGCAGATAAACACGGAATTTTTGAACGTGGCCTCCTAGGTCGTGTGACGTCTGTAACGCGACGCTAGGGTGAACCATGAAGCTGTAGGGTAAACACTGGTGATTGCCAAACCGGTGATTCCAGTCACCCAAAGACATTTAACTACTTAACTACTATAGACAGGACATAGAGATCGACACTGTAATCCACTACTTATTACCAAGTGGTAACAAGTCACTCAGTTTGATGTGATACGACCTCTAATGCAGTCGTGTTTGTGCGCGAATAGATTTGACAAAATCTACAGAAAATATGCCAAATCGCGTGTTGCGATATTGCAAATCCCGATATGGTAAAACGGCTGAACGTGATTACAGTTTATTTTCGTAAGTATTTTGTATATTTACCCAATAATCAGCCTATATAATAATTTCCAATAAAGTATTCTAGAACATTTGCCTATACCCTATACCGCCCTCTGGTGGTAAGAAGCAAAAGCACTACTTTTAGATGATTTAGTGATGTTCAAGCGATGTCGTTTTATTTATCGATTAATGTTATATATAATATTTTAATATCGTAAGTTTAATATAAGTAGTAATATTCTGATACAATGATCATTGCGTTGGAGGACTGTTGTGCACTGGAACAGTAAAACTAAGTGATACCTCAGCGGTCCCCCGACGCGATGATCATTGAATCAGAATATAATAAATAAATAAATAAATAAAATAAATAAATATTACTACTTATATTAAACTTAATGTCTGACACCCCGCAGGTTCACATGTGAACCTATAACAATTGGTTTTCAATTGTGTCTGGTTTTATGGTACCTGACAGATTAAAGGGCCAATACGGATTTTAAATTTTCATTTTTCATTTTTTTCACCGGAATTTTCATTTTCTACCTTGATTGCCACTTGCTTATTGTTATATATTAGGTCCTTACTTATGAAATTGACGTTTTGTATGAGTTTTGTTTTAATTTTGTTTTGTTTTTATTAGCATTTATTGATGTTAACTTTCTAAAAATTAAAGGCCAGCATGTTCGTTTCAGTAGCTAAATATAGCAGACTATAAGTAGGAAAAACAAGTACCTTCAAAGGTACAATAAAACAAAAGGTCAATTCCGCTAACTACAACAAAAAAAAGAGTCAATTTAAAAAAAATTAGGCCATAAAGATACAAGATTAAAAATAATTGTTATTACTAAAGCCTTAATAATAAGTCTTATCTAAATGTATATACAAATATTTACAAATGGTATAAGTTTTGGAAGTAATACACTTGTTAATGTGTGAGAAAAAAATCGAAATCATAACGGAACATCCCTACTGGTGTACTAGCGACACCTACCGTGTGGTAGAAACTTATTCTAATTGATTTTAATAAGCTGTTTTGCTTCTCAACGTTAGATGGCGTTACTAGCGCCCCAGCTCAAAGATTTTGTATGAAAAAGTCTCTAATAGCCGCTCTATTACCTATTGAATCTCTTTGCAGTCACCCTAGCCGCACGTGAAGGGGATGTACAGTGGTTTTTAGTTGGTGGGCCCCTCCTTCCCCGAATTCTTGTCGAGACCCTGAAGCTGGAGGGGAGAACCCACGTAACCATCCGCGCCTACCCGGGTGCGGTGGTACTTGGGCGACGAGTAAGGTCGCGTGTCAGACAAGGGGAGTTAAACATACTCACCAGGAGTGTTAGAAACGGCATCCAAGTTTCCATTGTAAATTGTAACGCTGACATTGTAGTTATTGAGAATATTCTCGACTGAAAAAAAAGGTCAGTCAAAATATTTAGGTAATGCCATACCGCAATCCATTCTTTCTCCCAGTCATCAACTCTGAAAGCGCTTATCTATGGGTAGATGAAGTCACGAGCATTAACATGTTAATAATTTAACTCTTAATGCAATGGAATAAGAATCAAAACTAGTCAAAAGTGTATACATGTATGCTCATGACTGTACATTACTAAATTGCATAAAAAGTTTCAAGCAATTTTGTCTTGTGAACTTATAACATACTTTTATGGTTACATATGTCATATTATATTGTATATATGGCATATTATAGTGCTAAATGCTGAGTGAGTGAAAGTTTTATTTGTCTTACGATTACAAAAACGAGAATATGTATGGCATCGAAGCAGCGCCACCTGGTGTCAAACGAGGTGAGTTGCAATTTTGCAATACAAAATCTCGTAATAAATAACACGCAATGAATGGTGAGCAAAACTCGTAATCAGCAACCTGCACTCTGTTGCATGTCATAATTAATTAATAGTTTTTAAATGTAGGCTTGCGTATTTTCGCTAGATAAGAGCTGGGTTTTTTAAACTCACAGATTCATTAGACTAATATTAAGTATAAGTAGTAGAGATTCGAGAGCTCTGAACCACTGAATCATCGCCTGATACATCCGTCTTAATGTTCCTTGTTAACGACACCTCGGTCTTAATCACCTTTCCTGATGGCACCCCATTATCTAATCATCCAAATACGTTTAAACATAAAGATTGAATAAAGTCGTCTCGAGCAACGCGATATTAAGTGTATTTTAATCATTTTATCCAAGTTTAAACCACATGAACCTTTTACATATATTTTATCATACTATTACTGGTTATCACGCGAACACCGAAGACAAGTGGTAGTGGGCAGGGATAAACTCTTGTTGCCATTTTCAGTACATTACGACTAACCACTTTACTACGTTCATCGTTAGTACAGCGGTATTTGTTTCTGCAATTTTAATAACTTTATTCATTAACTTTGAACTGGTTATCTGCTTGTAGCTACTGAATTTGTTTTATTAACGATTCCCAAACACATCAATTCTAATTATCTGTACCTACTAGTAAAACAAATTGGCAAACGTCCCACCATCGGATCACTGGAAACATGAGGACGTTCGAGTGAAGTACTCAAGCAAAAGACTAACCACCACCAACGAACTCAACAGTTGATTTTAATATCACAAAAGAAATTTCAAATGCATCTGACTGCAAGAAATATACGTTTAAACATTGAATTGAATAAAATCATCCATATTGGTTGGTCGTCTTTAGCAGTAGTTTTCGATAACAAATCACTGGACTGGAAATACGCGTCTGTATAATCGCGCTTGTTGGAAGATCGCTCCGAGAGGTCTATGATTTTCTATTAATTGTATTTTATCTTTTTATCTAAGTTTATACCACATGAACCTTTTACATACAATTACTGGTTATCACGCGAACACCGAAAAAAATGGTTTTCGGGCATGCCCGATCGATCTAGCTCGTTTTGCGATAGCTTTTTAGGTTACAGAGATACCCTGTTACAACATTTACAACATTCCAAGTAGCTTTATTACTTTGCAAACTGTTTAAACATCTTTGATACTATTATATCATTATAAATGGTCTCATTGCAGAATGTTCTGAGGAAATTCACCAATGCAGTACCTACTCTCCACATACTGAAGTCCAGTCATTTTATATTCTGCTGGATATGTCACTTAAAAGCAAAACATCTGTTTTTAAATAAAGATTAGAATAATCAGACATATTACAACATTTAAAATCTCGTTCCCATTGTAATTTACCAAATGTAACTTTAATAGAAACTGCTTTTGGTAAGAGAATTCATACATACAGAATAACTTCTTTTGCAGAGTCTAAAGACATAGTATATCTTTATATACATATATAATGTGCTAAAGATCTGAAAACGGTTAAAACATTTTTTATTAAAATAACGATTCGACGAGATTATATAAAAAAGCAAAACATAGGGACACAGCCAAAGCCTTTCTTTAAATTTTAATGGAAAAAGTAATTAAATCGGTTCAGTTTTGAAGGAGGGGAATCAGGGGACTACGAAACGTTGATTTTGTCTACTTTTCATATAATCAGTCGACCTTAGTATTTTCTCTTAATAGAAAATCATGGTTGCTAAGTTTCGTATTTCCAGTCCAATGATTTATCATCGAAGACTACTACTACTACCTACTACTACTTTAATATTTCTTGCAGTCAGATGCATGTGTTAAAAACTTGGATAAAATGATAAAATACACTTAATATTGCGTTGCTCGAGACGACTTTAATCAATCTTTATGTTTAAACGTATTTGGATGATTAGATAATGGTGTGCCATCAGGAAAGGTGACTAAGACCGAGGTGTCGTTAACGAGGAACATTAAGACGGACGTATCATTAGCGTTAATCAACTAGGAGTCAATGTAAGAAGATTTTATCTAGGAAACGGTTAAAGATATGGATCTGGGGCCCAGCGCAATCGATTCAAATGGGGGGTTTTTTTAGGTTTGATCTACCCCAAAACGACTTTTCGACGCGATGATTCAGTGTGGTTCAGAACTCTCGAATCTCTACTACTAGCATAGTCTTTAGATAAAATTAGCATTTAAAGTCTTTTATTTAATTCAAATTTTATCTTTAAAGTTAAAAGATTACCCATGTACAATTTTTTAATTACATTTAGAAAGCATAATCGTGATTTCGAACTTGCACTCCATGACATAGGTACCGGGTCAAATCCGGTATGTCATAGGGTGCTAGTTGGAGTTCCGATAGCGGATTTTTTTACCACTTTTTTCAAATTGTAATCTGTTGGCAACAAAATTTGCGTAAAATTATGTATAGCTATGATTATAATTGTAATAATAATATGCATAACTTCCAAAACGATTGTAAAGCATAATTTTATATATTTGTAAGTTACATGATAATAAGAGTCCTCGCCCACGTCCGATATTCGGTGACCGATTCTTGTGTCGGTGACAATTAAACGTATGGAATTCTATGTTGCAACGCCGTATGCGTCCTACAAAAAGTTGATTACAAAATCAGTAGAAAGCTCCGCGAAAAAATCGATCCGATTATCGGTCATACAAAAAGTCGGTCGAGGGCGGGAGCCGTTATACACATACAACCAAGATTTTTTACGGATTTTAAAAATAGAACTATAGAACTAGAAAATGTCAAAGGTCTCCCCCTTCAAATTCTACCATGTGTCTCCGCTTCTCCCCTCTACCTCTTCTTGAGGGTCTTCCACCCTCCTAAAGTCGGAACCGTGAAACCGTGAGACCTCCAACCCTTTCCCTTGAACGCAAATGTTATGCAGCTTTAAGCATATTAAAGCTACATAACTTCCATACATTAATATTAACAAATTCAGTTAACGAACCTTTGTCAGTCGCTGGTACCATAAAAGAGTCTCTGAAACCCTGAATTATGTCTTCTCGGCGATTATCGAAAGTAGGGTTTGTTATACCCAATGCAGGTGCAACAGTTTCATCCATAAACTGTTTGAAACTTGAACTATAGCCAGTGACGCCTTTTAGGTATTTCAATTGACCAAGATAATCTGGAATAATAATAACGATGATTCAGTCTAAATATTTTACAGAACCCTAGCTAGAAAGTAAAACAAACTTGAACAACTATACATATAAACAAATGCTTTTTGCGTTCATCACATCGCAAAGACTTTGCTCAGTGTTTTCCACAGCATTCAACCTGTGACCAACCATTGCCTACACACTTACACTGCACGAAACAATAAATGTTGTCGCCCATCATTTCGCACAACAATCAATAGCATGAGGGCTGGCTGGCTGGCAAGGTATGGTATTGTGAAATGAGGCTACGATTTTGATAATGCAGCCGCAGCTTTTTCCATATTTCACTCGTCCCAGATCAACATAATCATCATCAACATGAATGGCTAAAAGTGAAATTAGAGAGTAAAATATATTGTTTTTATTACCTTTGCCATTGTCACGTGTAAGTTTATCCACAATATGCCCTAAATTAACAGCGACCGCACCGGCATTGTCGTTGACGAAGTTATCAAGAGTCAGGAAGTTGTTATAGGCGGCTTCATACTGTCCGTCTCCGATCAAGGCAACTATTTCATTAGAAAGGTTCTCGATAGCAGCGCGGCCATTAAAATCAATGTAGCCTAGCTCCTCCAAGTAGAAGCCAAGTTTTGTCAAAGCTACAGCCGGCGATATAATTGCGTTGCCAAGAACGATTCCTTTTAAGTTTGGAGAGAAGTATTGTACCTAAAAAACAAGAAAAGACATGTTTAATCAGAATATTTTTATTAATGAAAGTACTTAGAATCTACAGCGATTTTCATTACTTACATCGCTAAGTCCAATAGCAAGCGAAACCGCTATTTGAGCTCCATAGCCTTGACCAAAAATGTACAGCGGTGCTTCAATGAACTCATTGTTTTGAGCATAAAATGATTCCAAAACTAAGAGGAGATGATTTGCTAAACAGTGAAAACAAAAAATATTAATAAACATATTTTTAGTTTTTTTTTTTTGTCAAAATACTTAGTTTACGATTAATCATGTATTTTACTCGTGGTTTCAAGATTTCCTGGTGTATCACCATCATCGGCGACTGTACTGAACCCAGCTCCTAACGGTGCATCCACGAACAGGAGATTGTATTCATTGATCTGAACAAAAACATTAACAGTTAAATAAAGTACTTTTTATTATACAATCGATACACATCTACAGTGATCTAAAATCTACGAAAACAATTCATATTATGTTAAAAGATAGTAACTAACTACATAGGTTTTTATACGAAATACAATAAGATATAAAAAATCGTGAACAGATCCGTCTTAAGTGCAATATAAGTAAAAAATTGAGTAAGTATTTTTGACAAACCCAAGAATCATTTCTGCGTTCCAAGTTGAAGTCAAAAGGTCCGAACATCCCAAAGTTCGCAAGAAGGCTAGGAGGAAGACCGACGACTCCGTCCAACCATAGCACAATAGGCCTGGAGTTCTGGTCCTCGGCTAACGTGGGGTAAAACCACCAGAAAATGTCACCACCATCCGGAATTCTTGTAAACGCAGCCTTGTGAGCGATATTTCCAAAACCTTCTCCTTCCAGGTCTGAGAAACAAATTTACATAGAGATCTGTTTACTATCTTATTTTATATCTTTGTTTATGTAACTACTGCGGAATTAAAATAAACAAAATCGATCTTAATAACACGGCGCCTTAAGAGGCCAACCTTAGGCTAATAAATACATAACTTTATTACTAAATGTACCAAGAGAGTAAGTAAGTAAGTAAATAACCTATATACATCCCACTGTTGGGCAAAGGCCTTCATCATTAAAATCATGTTATAGCTACAATTGATGGGTACTGACTTAATCACCACGCTTGCCAAATGCGGGTCGGTGATCCAAAACCCGGGCTGTGCGTCGAAAAATCCGAAACATACCTGCCCAACTTGGGGGAATTTAACCCAAGACCTTCGGGTATTGAGCCGAGTGCTTGCCACTATGCCGCCGAGGTATCATACGGTGCCAACGTACCTACCTACCTACTAGATTTATATTTATTTATTGCTTACTCTTTGCGAGGGCATTACAATACAATTTGCAAGACAATTTTCTGCTTATTTCAAATCTAAATACAAAGAAAATAAACGATGGTTCAATTTAACAAGCGAGATGTAATGTAACCAATACCGCCAAGTTAGACTTCTTTATTTATTTATTTACTCTAGAGGATTTTAGTGTGTGGTAGTCGTTAATATCTTACTCCAGCGTATAGGTACTATAAATAAACATCTAGCACCAGAATAACTCAGTGTCTCAATCTAAATACCTGGCGTAATGTTCTTTCACTTGGAAAACTAAACGAAAAGATATATGCTCATTTTGCGTATATTTTTGGCTTAAAGATAAACTCTCTCAGAGTTATTTCAGACTGCTGACTAAGGGTTGATTTTTTAATCGTTAGTTAAAGTTTATTCATGGAATAATTTGACATAATGACAGATTCTCTTTAGAAAATATGTCACAATGACAATCCTATTCTTTGGATAAAACTTATTTAGGGATTGAAAAATCTGGTCTTACTGCCGTGACTTAATTGTCATTAAAACTTAATTGACGTCTCTGAGTACGGCAGTTAGTGTTTTATTAATTATTCGATCACGTTGTTTGTTATATGAGGTGCTGCTTTATAATTTTATAATTCTAGTTTTCGTTAACATGATCGAATGGTAAATAAGACTGTATAACGTTGTATTCAGTTTTGTTAAATAGTGCTTACTTATAGTTTCAAATCGATCGCCTGTAGCCATCACAACGGCAGCTGCCACTGATATTAATATCACCACCGATCTCTTCATTGTTATAAAATAAACACGTTATCTCTAAGAACACTCAACCGTAGCTACTGGTGAATTTTTTGGTCGAAAATTTAATAAGCGGTAGCGACACCGATCAGATAAGTAGCTATATGATAATGCGATAAATTTATAAAGAAATACCTAATCTTAAATTAGGATAATTAATTAATCTATATAATTATACCTAAGTTATTTTATTATCTATTCTTGAATTTGTAACAAAGTAATTTGGGACAGTTTTAACTCTAATTAAAGAATAAGTAAAGAATTTATATTTTAGAAGTTGCCTCACACGCTTTTCTTATCTACTTAGGATTCACATTTGAGCAAGTTTTGCTTAAGTATAGCTTACATGGAATGATTTAAATTATAGTTTTATCTTGGTTTTACATTATTAATTTTCAAAAAGATTCTTGGTAGTTGAACCGACGTAGGTACGCGATATTCAAAATCATTAAATCGACGCTTACTATACATTTATAAGACGTGATTGGGTAGGGAATCTTGTAGTGAAATTTTGCTTAGAAAATGCAAAGAGTCAAATTATTTTCGCAGTATGATTAGTAAAAGCAATCCCATTGATGGCCAAGCTATAGTAGTCTGATTTCCTGCTTAATCTTCTCCACATTCACATGACATCCAATCAGCGTATCTTAGGCCAGCAGAATAAAGATGAAGTTTCGCGTATGTTTTAAATTAAAACGTACGGTTTTTATACGAGCCCTGGAGAATACTTACAGAAACTGGCATGGGTAGGTAAGGTAGTATCACCATCTGCTGTTTTTCTTTTTTTTGAAGCCGGGTAAACACTTGGCCTTTATCTCATCTGATGTTAAGTGATGATAAGGTGGAAGCGAACTTCACCCGAAATTCTCAACTACTGAGGCACTGGCTACCTTATCTCTAGCTGCCATGCTACAAACATTGATGTTATCTAATGGATATCATGAAACACGAAACATTTCGTGTTTCTGTACATATCAATATATGGCTCTGGTATGTTATTTGCTTATCAATGTCATCGAAATTAAATTGGGTAATTATACATAAGGTCTAGAAACAAAGATAGGATAGGCATTCGACACGGTCTCGATCTCACACCTTTTAGGGAAATTAAAAAATCTGGGAGTTAGAGGTACTCCGTTAATGCTGTTCAAGGATTATCTTACCATTAGAACTCAGAGAGTCAAGATAGGTGAATGGTTGAGCGATGAGGCTGCGGTTTCAATCGGAGTACCCCAAGGTAGTATTGTCGGCCCAACCCTTTTTCTAGCTTATATAAACGCCCTGTGTGATCTACAGCTTTGTAGGTTTATACTTTTGCCGACGATACTGCTCTCTTTTTTAGTGGATCTACCTGAAATGAAGCATTTCAAAATGCTCAAAAAGGTCTTGACAAGGTTGCTGATTGGCTAAAGAGAAATATGTTAACTTTAAATTTCACTAAAACTAAATATATCGCGTTCGCATTGAGAACTTCTCAGCTCCCATCAGATAGTTTTTAATTAACTGCCCATGAATGTATCCATGATCATGCGTTGTGCTCATGTCCTACACTTGAAAGGTCGAGTAGCGTGAAACATTTGGGTGTCATTATTGACCAAACACTAACCTCCCATATAAACTCCCTCGTATCCAGATTACGGAAGCTAATCTATATTTTTAAAACCCTTGAGCACGTAGCCGACCGCAAAGTCATCAAGACGGTATATTATGCACTGTGCCAGTCACTATTGGAGTACTGTATCGTGGTATGGGGTGGTGTCGCAAAAATTGATCACTTCGAGGTAGAGAGGGCACAACGTGCTATCCTCAAGGTGACCGCTGGTCTTCCTTTCCGGCACCCTACAGTAGACCTCTACAGAGAGTGGAATGTACTCACAGGCAGACAGCACTACATTCTGAACACCATCTTAAAAAAACACACTGAATTGAAATATGAACCTGATTTGTTAACGGATAAGCGTAGAAAGGGCACCGTTTGTCGAACATTTTCTCTTAGGACAGCTAACTCACTCATATTTTTTATTTTTATGGGTAACTACCTTTATAATAAGTTAAATGGAATTCTTAATATCTATCTCGTCCCTAGAGCCAGGTGCAAAATAACGATCACAAACTACCTAAAGGAACAGGAGGCCGACCGCCTAACTCTCTCACTTTCGATCGCTTTGAAGGCGAGGCGAGGAGGAGGCGTCATCTTGTCATTTCGAAAGGAATATGAAAGCAATATCGAAGGCTGTAGGCTATAGCTTTCGATATTATTCGATATTATATTTCAAAGAGATCGAAAGCGAAAGAGTTAGGCGGTTGGGGGGTAGGACTACCAAAATACTGAAAACTTATTCCTATAAAATAAAAATCTAAATTCCCTACACACAAATAAAAAAATCCTCTTATAAATAAAAAATAAATAAAAAATAAATAGAAACTTAATGAATAACATAGGCTTCTCCTTTCGACTCGAGTTATATTTGCAAATATAATAAGATTGGCTCATATACACTATACACTCACAAATTACACACACTCACTCACACACACGTACACACACAAGCACACATACATAACCACAAAATCCTGCTAATTAAAATATTTAAAATGTTTAGGAGTAAAAGATATTTATTTAAGTATAAATGAATAACCTAAAGAAACTAAAATTATAACTTTTAATGTAATAATTAATACCACCTTAACATAGGTCTACAAATACGTTTAGTTAAGAATACGAAAGTTTGTATTCTTTCGGCGGCGGCCTGGTGACATGTGTAACCGGTTTTCTTTTAAAACCTATTGTGGGCACCAGCTTCTCACACTTTTACAAAAAACAAATATTGAAAACTAGCGCGGCAATCTATAAAATTTTCCAAATCAGCTATTTACTTTTTTATCTAGCAATACTCTGTACAGTCAGGCCCTGCCGCTCCTCAAGTTTGGCGCGATTGTACCTATTGTAAGGTTTTTAGTCCCATTTTCTCGACGAATAGCTGTGGTCCTACCATAAAACTCAACTTTGGCTCAACTTTAGACTACAAAAACTGTTGAAATTTTAATTAATTTTAAATTTGTCAAGGAAAATAAACAATATAGCTTTTACAGTAACTTTATGGATACAAAAACATTTATCCAAATGAGGTCATGTCGCGAAGAAACGCGGAAGATCCCGCAGGGTTGTCAGCCGGTACCTATAAACAACAAAAATATTAAAAACACTATTTATTTCTATGCCGGCCTGAGCATCATATAGTTCAAGGTTAGCCCAGCAGTGTCACGTTTAGACTGGTGATGAAGATGATGTAGGTACTTATATGAAAAGTACTTTTAGTGATATTTAAAGCATACAAACATATCGACATCCAATACAAAACTTGAAGTCTCTATGTATTTAAACTAATAAGCTAATAGGAATGAAACTTTCTATGCTTAAGCAAAATATGTAGATAGTTAGTACAAAACTTAAGAATAAACGTTTAGTTGATTTGAATCTTTTGACGCTCAAATCTATATATTCAGTAGAATAAAAGAAAGTTTAATTGGCTTAATGGTTTGAAAAAATGGAACTTCCAAGTTTACATGGGACATCAAAACGTATAAGGTTCATAAGTCAATATGTTTATATTGTGTAAACATGAAAACTCTTACGCTGTGTCCTGCGTAATTGATCCAGAAGAACCTGAAGTTTTCGTAGGACTTGGAGTAGCCTTCCAGCCGATTGTCCTCCCAGATAGGCTCCCGAGACGCATTCCTGTAGGCTGCCGCACCTGGCCATTGAAGGCGATCCACCCATAATATTTGTCCTGTGTAGTTTTTTTAATGTTAGAACTTTCAACAGACATATTGTTATGAAATAATCACAACGTGGAAGCGATTGACATTTACCTGCTAATGGTAAGTAGCGATTTGAAAGCAGAATGTGTTTCCACCCTTTCACCCAGAATACTCAAATCTTATTTTCTAATGTGGGAACACAGCAACTTAGGTAGTGCTACCTATCATCCACTAAACTAAGCACAATAATATTATGTTTTCCCAGTTTTGAATTTGAGGCCGTTGATTAACAGAGATATACTAGGACTATAAGATCGAAAGGGCAATCTCAACTAGTACCCAATCTGAGTTTTAACCACCTTGCCTTGGGACTTAGTTCATAAAATATTTTGTGTGTGCTTACCTGGAGTATCGCAAATAAGATCGAGATTTCCGTTATACTTTGTAACTATAATATCAGTCTCATTTAAAAGTTTTTCAACTGGAACAGAAAATAATGTATGTGGTTATCAGTTGTCCGGTTTTTTTTTTTTTTTTTTTTATTTATTTATTAAACAAAACATATCACAATATTACAAAGTATTAGTGCAACAGAAACCAGAAAGGTTTATTTGTACACTAAAATCGTCTTTACACATTGCATACGCCAAAACTTAATTGGTAGGTAATTAAAGTATCGTCTTGAAGGCGGTAAGCACAGAAAAAAAATTAGAAAAATAATTGTAGGCATACAATAACCGAAATCTCACGCGCATTTAGCCGCTAGCCGAGCATTGCCGACAGTGCCCGAGCAGCCCGTCGTGCGATCACAAACAATAAATAAGCCGTCGTAGGTTAGGTCATCCACTCAAAAGCGAGTATACAGCATGTTACAAATTACACAGTAAGGAAAAATGTAAAGTAGATGTAATGCACTTTTATATTCGATGAGATAACTTTATAAAAACAAAAAAGAAAAACAAATCGGTATTACTCTGCTAATTTTGAGATGAAATATTTTTTTAGGACGTTTTTTATGTTTTTCTTGTTCAGCTCATTTCTTAGATTAGAAGGTAACATATTTATCAAACTTGGAATTATGTAATGAAGTGTTCGTTTTCCATGGATATTATTGTAGTCTGGTAATAATAATGTTTTTGTAGTTACACTTCTAGTTGCTTTACCATGATTTCTCATATTTTTTAAGCTATCGTTAAAATAGTGTTCAGTTAATAATGTAAATTTCACTTTTTCATGAATAGGTATTATCTTACAGTAGGAAAATAGTCCGTGATAGTTATTAAAATATTCTTTTTTTATTTTATATGGAACAATACATTTAAGAATACGCAGCTGAAGAGAGTAAATTAGGTCTAGGTTGGTTTTATTTGTACGTCCGTAGCTACTTAGTCCGTATGATATAATCGATTCACCGAGTGATTTGTATAGTGATGATAAGATGGGATAGGGTATTTTATACTTTATAATATTGAATTTAGCAAGAAGAGCACGGAGTTTGTCACAGACTCTAATGACGTGCTCAGACCAGGATAGTCGAGCATCTATAACAATTCCCAGATACACCTGATTTTCTACCACTTCAATAGCATCACAACTACAGCTACCGCAATTTGAGTGCAGACAGCTATGACTGTGTGCCATAAGTCGCAAGTCGTTATTCTTCCTATTCTGAGTAGTACTAATATACATAAGTTTGGTTTTACTGGCATTTAACACTAGTCCGTGATCATGTGACCATTTGGCAAGAGACGTAAAGTCAGTTTGTAATTTTTTAAGACTAGCGTTAATATCGTTATCAGCTGCAAGCAAGCAGGTGTCATCAGCATACTGGAAAACTTCACAGTATTTTATGGTGTTAATGAGATTGTTGACGTAAGTAATGTAATGTAAGGGTCCAAGCACCGATCCCTGTGCTGTTCCCTCTACAACCTGCATTTTTTCACTAAGAACACCATCAACCTTGACATAGTAAGCTCTGTCCTCCAGGTAACTTTTGCACCATGCCAGTAAAGGACCACGGATTCCGTTTTCTTCTAAGCTGCTAATAAGATTGTCATGCTGAAGCGTGTCAAAAGCCCTAGAATAATCTATAAATACTACGAGTACATGCTTCTTATCATTAAGATGTTTGTTAACAGAATCCGTAAAATCACCTAAGAGCTGTGTCGTATTTTTACCAGGTTGAAAACCATACTGCTTTTGTGTGATAATACTATTTTTACTAAAGAAATCATGCATTTGGTTGCTAATGTATTTTTCGATAATTTTATCAACTGTTGACAGTATTGTTATAGGCCTATAATTGTTATAGTCTTGATGGCTACCTTTTTTATATATCGGTCTTATAATACCGGTTTTTAATTTTTCTGGATAAGATCTACAGACGATACATGCGTTAATTAGTTTAGCTATAACCGTAACTATTTTCTCACCGATACTTTTTATGTCAATTGGTCGTATACCATCAAAACCCGGTGCTTTAGAGTTATTTAATTTATCAATTATTTTTTTTACGCAACCAGGTTTAGCTTTTCTCAAATACATTGAAGTAGTTTTTGAGCTTTCATATATTGACTTATCTAATAATTTTATATGACAATTAGGTAGAATGTTCTTCACACTATTGTTGAATGACTTTGCAAAGTTGTTTGAGATTTCTTTAGACTTTATAGAACTGCTCTCAAATGCCTTTAATATTGCACTATCAACTGAAGTTTTAATTTTCCCAGTCAGTTGGTTCAAAATCTGCCACAACCGCCTTGGGTCACCTTTGCATTCATGGATTTCATTTTTAATATGCATATTTTTGGATTTTTTTATTATACTGTTAGCCCTATTTCTAACTCGATTGTATTCTAATCTTAAAATTTTATTGTTGGGATCCTTTTTCCAGTCGTTAAACAACTTATCTTTATATTCACAGATTTTAATAATTTTCATGTTTATCCATTTTTTGTTGTTATGCCGACTATATTTTGTATTACATTTTATTTTAATGTTAGACTGCTCATAACATTTGTTAATATTTTGATCAATAAAATCATATATTTTTATAGGGCAAGACATATTCTTGACAGGTTGCCAATCAATATTCTTGAGTAGTGTAGGCAATTTCTTATAGTCTGTTATTGTTTTGTAAATAGATTTTTTTTTAGATTATATTGATATTATTATTTAGATTTTTATAGATTCTTTTTGTCTAGGCTCGTGATTGTGTGATGTTCACAAGACACAGTCTACTTTCGATGAATATAAGAATAGACTCACTTCCATCGGTGACTGGTTTCATAAAGTCTTCACCCAAATAACTAAAAACGTCATTGGATTGTGAACCCCAGACGACTTGGTTAGGGATTTTCAAAGCGGACTTAACCTGGTTGTTCATCAATGTGTTTAGGTTCAGGACTTCCTGTCTAGTGTCCGACATGTATGGCTTGTTATGTATTAACATGTGCCTTGATAGTTCTGGAACAAAATCATAACATATTAGATATCTGTAAACTGACAGTCAACTTAATGATATGTTTTTAATTTCAGTAGCCTTACTGTCAGCCTAGTTTTCCCCCTAACGAGAATCTGTATCAAGTTAAGGCAGCATGCTATAGGTGCCTCTTTGACACGCTCGTATATCTCCTTCCTGCCTCTCATCTCTCATTTGCTTTGTTAATAGATAAATTCACATGATGAACATTTCCCGCGACTTCGTCTTCCAGGATATCGTTATTTTGCGTAAAAAATCAATACCTATTCAAAGTATTCTCAAATAAGGCAATAAAAACTTTTTTCAAAATGAAATATGGCTATTGTTGCACGCAAGGGATGTAGCTGTAGCATTCTATCAGTGATGAATTTTTGAAATTGAACCAGTACCCAGTTCTAGAGATTATCTTTTTCGTCAAACAAATAAACTTTACCTCTTTATTAATGGTATAGAATACGAGTATACATACATAAAAAATAACTATGTCAAGTATTACCATGAATGGATCTTGTGTCAGGTGATGCACGCGTTTTTGTTAGGATATTGTAAAAATCGATGTTAGTGGTACTATCAAAGACAGCCCGTTGCGTTTGCCGCCACTGATTGGTTGATGCCAGGTAGTCACCCGAGTTGAACAGACGCTCGGTTTCTCTGGCAGCTGCTTGGATGTGATCGTGACCATCGTCGTCCACAACCCCAGCCGCCAGGAGTAGAGGGCCCCAAGTGAGGGTGGCGTCAACTGGCGAGATCCAAGCGTTGCCCATTGCGATACCACGAAGATTCGATCGAATTGTTTTAGCGTTCTGTGCCTGTGACAATTTAATTATTTACATTTTTTTTCATTTTAAGATTCATACGTTGTAAAGTATTAATCAAACCGCCATAGTCGTGATAATACATAATACATTATAGTGTAATTGGTTTAATGCTCTAAGGAGGTTGAGTTACAGAAGATATCTGTTATGCTATAGATGATAGATATTTACCTCCTTATTCATAAAACTATTTAAGGACTTCTTGGCGGGAAAGTGAAGAGTCATGTCTGCGGTTTTGTTTTATTTTCGAAAATTTGTGTTATATCGAATATTAATGTGAAATAATGGTGGATTATTAACCGTTAAGTGTTCGTGAGTGTGCACGAGTGTTGGCAAATAAAACAAAACAGTGCAACGTCACTTTTCAAATTCTCTCAAGACGTCCGCCCGAGGACTTAGTAAAGCCCCACATCTTTACTGAGATACTCGAGGGGTTGGGGGTATATCATTTCTCACTTCTCATTTCTATTATCATTCATCATCATCATACAGAAAAGAAATATTGTTTATTTATGTATTACTAATAATAAAAAATACTTGAAATTGGCTAAATGCTAAACGCGAAGCCATTAATTAAGATTAAAAAAAAAAAAAACTATTTAAGCATTATTTAGTTAAATATTGTTTTGTCAACGTCACACAAACGTCATTTTGAATTTGAGAAAAAGAGACAAAACAATGATTTACTAAATTATATTTAAATAGTTTTTATGAATATGGGGGTTAATAATTATTTACAGATGCCTGCACATCAGACTATCCAAAACTGTCAAATTTCTTCAATAAATAAATGTTCAAATAATTTTTAACGCAAATTTTGTTGCGAACAAATTACAAAAACACAAATGTTGAAAAAAAATTCGGCGGGCTGGTTAGAACGCTCAATTGGAAGAGCACAGGTCAGGACCCGGAATGTCAGAAGGGTGCAGGTTCAAATCCTGCTCGTGGAAATTTTTTCAACATTTGTGTTTTTTTTCTTCTTCAATAAATGTTGAACCATATTCCTTAGGTTAATAAGTTCAAAGTCTATTGAGGAAATTTGACAGTAGTCATATGTGCAAGCGTGTGTAGGTTGGGTAGGAATATGAATAAAGCAGTCCGAGTCCAACCACAGTTGTTTAATTATACTTACGTGACAATATCCATGTTTATAAATCTGTTGCTGTAAATTATACGTGCACGCCTAACAAAACGTTTGCCTATAATGTTTGTTTACTATGTATTTTTTAGTGTTTGTTGTAATTTTTAATATTCCTCAGTGGTATGGCTTCTTAGCTTGGCTTCCAGAGGTCCTGGATTCAATTCTCATGTCGAAAAAGTGTTGCGTATTTTTGATGCATACGAGTATACCTATATCCTGGAGGCGAAGGGTAAGGCACACTAGCGCCGCTAATGGATTTAATTTGATAACTGCTAAACTGGATTTTTTTTTCAAACATTGCGGACCTTTCGACACTAGGCAAACATCTATTATTTAATAATTGTGCACTACTTTTAGGTTTGTTTTTTTTTTACTAAAAGTGGTAATTGTTTGTGAATAAATGCGATAGCCCGTTTTGTGAATAAACCACGCAACAAAAAGTGCACAATTATTAAATAAATACTATGGATGCTTTCCTGTTATCGGACGGTACGCAATGTTTAAAAAAAGATCCGGTCCCTTAGTAATTGTCAAATTATCAGTTGGTGGCGCTAGTGTGCCTTACCTTTCGCCTTAAGCTGACACCCATCTATTGTAGAGATGACTTATGTTTAATGATGACGTCCTTTGCAGCAGTGTGACAGTATATTGGGCTAAGTACTACTACTATAATATTTCAATGTTATCAGTAGAGCTGTTATGAGTTATAACGACCGGTCTGCGATTGCTAAGGTTAAGGAACTTTCGCAAAGGCCGGACATCGGATGGGTGACCAAAAATGTATCATCTCGAGCTCTTCAATGCTTCAGAAAGCACGTAAAGCCGTTTGTCCCGGCTGCGTTAGAAGTCTTTAGCAACCACCGCACTGGGCCCGCGCGGTGGTTTATGGCCTGTTCTCCCTATCTATCCATAAGAAAGGCTCGTGCCCCAGCAGTGAGGACATACAATGAGCTGGTGCTGTTATCAGTTACCCACAATTGCGTCTTACCTCCACCATGCGAATGCCCATGTCGACAGCCATCTTGCCGCCGTAAGACTGCCCGTAAATATATAAGGGCACGCTTTCAAACTCTGGATGTCTCTCATAAAATCCCCTCATTAAGTTCACGAAATCTAAAGCTGTAAATTACATCTTAGACAGTTTATACACATCTTTATAATTTACTGACATATTTATTTAAGTATGCAAGTTCTCAACGTTGAGAACGTTATGGGTAACATTTACGGTATGTTTTCTACTTATTAATGTAAGTTAAGTAGTAGTTGATTTTATTTAAGGGAGAAATAAATGTTTAATGAGGACCTGTTTCGTCATCTGTTTGTTATCGTACATACTAGTTAAATGATTTCATAATAAACTTACCGATGCCATCGTTTGTCATGGTCAGCTGACTCAGATCGTCGACGTAACTGTAGCCTGTCCCAACGGGGTTATCCAAGAAAATTACGTTGAAATTTTTAATCTATGGAAACGAAAATCTTTTATCAAGTATACAGCCAACGTAATGAAAAGTGCACCGGAAAACACTAAGGGCCTTATCTACTAATAAACAGAGAATCAGCTTGGAATAGATATTCCGCGTTTTGTTCCCGTCATGTAAACTCATCACAAATTAGAGTAAAAGAGACAAAATACGGAATAACTTTTCGATGGTGATACTTTTTTATTACTCGTAGTACCTACGGGGGCAAGAGTATAATGAATCTGTTGTATAACGCGATCATTGCCGGCCCTGGAGTTTCAGTCTTTATACCTCTATATGCCCTTTTTTTCAATGGATCTAGCTGTACCCTTCAATTTATTATTTACTAGAACTATTTATTTATTTACTGCCACCCTAGCTCTGTTTCTGCTACCAGGAAGCACTGTTTTGTAATGCTGAGTGGCGGTTTGAAGGATACTAGCTCTATGTCTAGTAAAATCACAGAGCATAAAATGCAAACGACCTGAAGCTAAGTACAGGGTCAGGAAAGTGTGGCTCTTCGTCTTAGTATTGCAAGTGCCCAAGTTTACGGCTGCTTTCTCTTAGACGGGCTGTTAGCTCGTGTTTAAAGAGCCATTTTACTTTTCGGTATCCCATACTGCATAGTTCTGATTGCTCTCATGAACTCTCTATGCTTTATATAGGGAAAATACAGAGATAGAGACTTAGGGCGCTTTCAATTTAGACGGCAAACGAGCATTAGCCGTCCGACAACAAACATCTAAATTGAAAGAGCCCTTAGGGACAGTTAAAAGAAAATATTAAAAAAAAAAGTTTGTATACTTAACTGAGTTTATGCGATTAAATGGGCTATTGAAATGTAAAATGGATTTTAACACTGAAATCAATAATAGGAATCAATTTTAACAAACTCACCCAAGTGTGATTTCTTTCTTGTAGAGACAAATCTAACGGTCCAAGGATCTCGAAGTTGCCGATGCCTGTGGAGGACCCGCCAGGCCCTCCCTGCAGCCACACGATAAGAGGTCGCTCGGTGTAATGGCTGACAGGTGCGGTGGTGTAGAACAACCAGTAGAACATGTGTGCTCCCTCGCGCACCGTCACATAACCAAAATCTTGCTCGTACGGCCCGAATTGACCTAAAATAAAAAAATCTTTTACTAAAACTTAACGTAAATTCGTATTTTGTTAAATTGTTATTTATGATTCCACAGTACTATATTTATGATGATAATAGTCTTATCACCAGCTCATTCTGTCCTCACTGCTGGGGCAAAGCCTTCCCTATCGATGGATAGGGAGAACGGGCCATAAACCACCTAATACTTTTAATAGGTGGTTTATGGCCCGGTCTCTCTGCCTTCAGCGACTCTACCAGCGGCAGCTGATTTTTAAGTATCATTTTGACCTAAGCTAGCTTTGAATACTTTGCATTTTATTTTTATTCCTCAACGTAGAAGCAATTAACTCGTAATTAAGATAAGATCGAAGGAGTAGCGCCCATCAATCGGAATCTTCAACTAATGTTAGAACAAAAAAACTGGCTATCACAACTCAAATGTATGAGCGAAACAATGTTAATTGCTGTTGAAATGATTTAGTTTTCAACAAGAAAGATAGGAACGATCTAAATATTTTACTCTGCACTGACTCTGAACCAATCGGTCAATAAATGTAAATGATCTTACCTGCGACATATCGGCTGCCAAACAGTACAGTTAAAATAAAACAAATCAACATATTGTTGGTGCTAACTTAAATGTGCTACTGAATTAAAAGATAAGTTGCATTTTTAAATTTTAATTTTCATAATCTGATATTTTTTTATCACACCTGCTATCGAATTGATATCTGTTTCAATTCCAATTAGTTTTGTGTCCGTTAATATCTTCAAAAGCGTCATTTGTTGCATCACAAATACTAGTACTAATACTAGTCTAGTCACAAAACGTAGGAAGGTAGGTAGGAAGTCTAGGAAGGTACTTTAGAGAAACACTGACATTTTTTGCGACTGTAATTCTGTAAAGAAAATACTTCTTTGTAACTTATACAATAAAACTTATTTCTATCCTATGAATGGAAACACCACATCGCTCACCCCTCCCCCCTCCCAATTCCTACTTCCTCCTCAAGATCCAACTCCTTCCTCAAGGCCTAACGCATCTGCGATTACTTTGGTTTTGCGGGGGTGTCCATGGGCGGCGGCGATTACTTTCTATCAGGTGACCCGCCTGCTCCTTTTAATATAAAAAAAACCACATGAAGAATGGGCCATAAACGCATAAACTCGCTACACACTCAGATACAGTACACATGTACACTCAACTAACACACCGTACTCGTAGAACAAGAGTGCTGCGAAGACCCGGTTCACACGCGCTATATTCCAGGTACAGATGCGTACCTGGGCGCTTTTTTCTACCACCCTCACAACCGGTCCCCATCCCCTTTAGAAACCCTCTAACGATGTTTTGATTACACGGCTTAAGGAACCCTTTACGATTCTCGCTGCTCTCATAAACTTTCAGTGATGCTGTAGAGGCCATAGGCGGTTAACAGCAAACGGTCTAAATAAAAAAGGGGTTCAGTTCAGATTGGTGGTTGTTAACGGCTGCTTATGTAGTCGTAGCCCGGACCATAGGCTTCAAGCGCTTCCGAAGCACAGAGGAGCTCGAGATGATACATTTTTGGTCACTTGTCCGATGGTGCAGTGGTTAACGCGCCCGGTCTGCAACTGCTGAGGTTAAGCATCTTTCGCAAAGGCCGGTCATTAGATGGGTGACCAAAAAAAGGTATCATCTCGAGCTCCTCCGTGTTTCGGAAGGCACGTAAAGTCCTTGGTCCCGGCCGTATTAGCAGTCGTTATAGCCACCAATCCGCACTGGGCCCGCGTGGTGGTTCATGAACCGTTCTCTCTATCCATCCATAAAGAAGGCTCGTGCTCCAGCAGTGGGGACATAAAATGAGCTGATATGACGACGACGACGCTGTAACAGAACCCACGTATCCCCATTTATGTTTATAGCGATGGTTTACTCAACATGAAATCACGGTGCACCCTTCACTTCGCATCTTTATAACTCGGAATCATAAAAAATAAAACACCGTTTTATCTTAATGAGAAATTGTATTTTACTCCAGCGTGAGCGCCGTCGGTCTCGTCTATTGTTCCCAATTTTAAAACGTCTGCGTTCCGGGGTACTTTAAAATATTGCGCGACAGTGATCGAATAACATCTCCTCACCAATACCTACATAGACACCATCAAAATTACCAAGAGATAACTACAACACAACAAGAGCGCATTAGTAATTGAATCAAGTGCTCAACATAGTCAAACAAGAGATAGTATATTATCCCTCTAAATAAAAATAAAAATATCTTACATATAAAACAGACAATTAAACAATGAATATTCTTTTATTCGTCTGCCGATCTCATATACATTATTACGTTAACGACAAACCAAACCTAACAAAAGATTTGTTATCATTTTGAAAAATGTTTTCAGTGAAGTAGAAAATTACGTTAACTGATTAAATCGATCATCCGCTCACATGCGGAAGCTTGTCTCACGTGACTTGTGTTAACGCATGCTTGCAGGGATGCTGAAAACATTAGGTCGGAGAAGCAGCCCCACACGCAGACGCCCAGTCGACAGTTGAGGCTGGCAGCCACAACGCGATACTCGCCGCCGAGACGCGGTTGACAGAAACGTTACATTTATTGTGCGCGAAAATTACCGCGCAACTTAACTAGAACCAAAGAGTTGTTATTTGTATTCATGATGTTCAAACTGTCGCCGGCTTTCTTAAAACAGGTAAGCATAATAAACGCTACGTCTACGGGCCTTGCTAATAAACTTGAGTAGATAAATTTATGTCGTGTTATTTTTAAAAGACTTTATTAGTAAGTATTATGATAAAAATAAAAATCTGGGTCTTAGGCAAAGGAAACTTATTGTTACGTTTAGATTAACCTAAGACCGCGCGCGAATTATCGAGTAACTATGTTTTCATGATTTACAAACTGGCGCGGCCTTTCTTAAAACGGTATTCTAAAACATCGAATTTAAAAATGTGTGTATAAGTGTAATTATTTGATTGGAGATTGAAATCGTTTGCAAAAATACCGCATATTATCATTATTCCACAACGGGGAAGCGGTTGGCTTCCATTCACCTAATGGTTTATCCTCAACTACTGAGGCACTCAGCATCACTTCATAATAATTTTTAAATACTATTAGCATAACATTAAAAAAATATATCGTAAATTCTTAACAATTTTATAATTAGTTTACGAAATAGCTTTCCGTACATAGACAATGCTTCAGGTAGTGAAGCTTATCCTTTTTTAAAGAACAATAAAGTGTATATAAGTGCTTAGGTGTGCTATGTAAGCACTTTACCTTGAATACCTAGTAAGAGAATAACAATAACCTCATATTATTACCTACAGTTTCTTAAGAAAATTGTTATTTACAGAAACATTCAAGTAATTTAACCAATTTCAAGACATTACCGTATTACTAAATAATGTATGTCTACAAAAGCGATAACTTTGCTAACTTTAGACACTTCTTTTTGCTTTTTTTTTGCTAACTTTAGTACTTCGCGATTATAAAGATAAAATACATACTCTTAGAATAGTAGCCATGAAGCTATAAAATAATTCGTAGTAAACTTGCGTATGTTTTGCAGAATATGTTACGTACGAATGTATTTATGAACTTAATGTACATACATGTATTTTTATTGTCTTGTACTTTTCTTAGTCATTCATGTTTGATTAATTCGTTTATGCATTAGCTTACACTTTACCTTCTGATATTGTATTTAAATCACTTGTGTAATAAAAAATACATAATTAATATTTTCATTAACTTATTAACGTTAATAGTTACAAAGTAGATGTTAGGTACGTACGCTACGGAGTAAATACTCCTTTGTTGAAGTCTCATAATTTTTATATTTTTACACGACTGCCAAAAAAGGAGTGTTATGTTTTCAGGGTTCATGTGTATGTATGTGTATGTTCTTTATTCCACCATAACTTCTAAACGCCTGAACCGATTTAGATATATGAGGTATCGTTACAATCCATGCATCGTTCCGACTACCATAGGCTAGAAAAACTTGGAAATTCAACCCCTATATGGGTAAAATAGGGGATGAAATTTTGTATGATGAATATTCGTCATTATTGGAGTTAGAGACTAGAACTTGATGTTTAGCATGATATCTGTAGAGGTTAATTTTTGTTTCTTCTTGTATAAAATGCTTACAAATTAAATTACCTAGCATGACAATTAAACTTATCACTAAAAGGTACAAAATAAAAATAAATAATAAAAAAAATTAAAAAACACGACTGCCATGACAAAAAAGGCAAAAAAGAACTCAAAGGCCAAAAACAAGATGTCATTTATTTATTTATCTGTAAAAGTGAAATGTCACTGATTCGCTCACTGACTATATGTAAAAAAAACAAAATTGCTTGATTAATAAAACTCATGGAAGTCATGTTTTACATTTTTTTTTATTATTTCTTCTTTTCTATTGTCAACTTTCTTTTGCTTTGCTTATTTCAACGTGTTGTCATAGTGCTTGCTAAAATTGGTATGTTTTTTATTTTATTGTAATATTTTCTTTAATTTTAACCTTTAATTTGCCTTCTTATTCATTGATTAGTCCACTTTTTTCCTTTCGCCTCCTTCCGTTACAGTAGACAATGAATTGGCTAAGTGCGCGTCTACTAAGTTTACTAAAAGATAGCAAACAAACTTGCTATTTCAAAAGCGCGCTTAGGAATTCGCAAACTACAAAAACCTGTACAAACTAGTTTTGGTTCTTTTGGGCAACGTAGTAGGTCAACGTTTCTCTCATGTTTTTAAAAGCATGACATTGGTGTTCTCACTTAATTGTTTGTTAACAACCACCAATCCGCACTGGGCCCGCGTGGTGGTTTATGGCCAATTATCCCTATCCATCCATAGGGAAGGCTCGTGCCCCAGCAGTGGGGACATAAAATGAGCTGATGAGGATGACGGGAGCGGAATAACCGGAGGGCACCTCTAAAGGCTAGGACCTCTGTTCGGGTGGATTTAATTCCGTAGCAACATTAGGGTCATAAGGATATGCTTATCCTAGCATAGTACCTTATCGGTACTTAGCATTACGTGGTTATATAAAGTGTTATGTGAAGCATTGTAATTTTCGGTCAATGCAGTTTTGAAGCAGATAAGAAACTCTTAAATGATTTTTTTTAACAATGAATTGTTTCGAATGCAATCGAGACTTATTAGTGACGTGTTTGGTTGTATTTGTCGAAACAATTTATCTTTTTATGTTGCATATTACCTATTACTATTTGGCATACTTTGGTTAGTGTAAAACCAACAACAAACGATTTATTATAAGTCTTCAAATAACATTAAAAACAAAAAAAAGAGACAATCAATAGTGCCAGCACCTTTTTCTAAATGGCAGGCGACTGGCAAAGAAACATAGTATCCAGATCGTAAGACGCGTGTTTCATTATACATTTTAACTATTGAACGATTCTGAGCGAAATTAGTCTTCTCAAACCGCACAAATTAACATACACTATTTTAAAACCTTTTCCCGGTCCAATATATGTGTACCCTTTTGCATATATTTCACGCTTGCGTTTAGCCTTCGCTATAATGTAATAAATGCGGAGCGGAGTGCGTTTATTTTTTCTGCTTTCGATATTCGACTCTGACGCCCCCGAAAACTAATAAAGTACCTAAATTTGTAAGTACACGATTGCGTTATACTGAACCCAAGAGAAACGCTAGCGTCCTTAGGTCGTTCTAGCCTAAAGCTTTAGAAATCCATCAGATTCCATGCCGCCATAGACCCCTTTACGCTGTAACCCTATAGGGCTCTACTTTATTTAATTACTACACTATTTAGTTCATGCCAGTAAAAGAAAAAAATATATCATCCGTTATATAAAGTTATATTTACAACGTTTTAAACAAAAGGAAAAATTGATAATCTTATCTGGTCTACCTATCACTTCTCTCGTAATCCAAGAAATAAATGGACAGTCCGAAATCATTGACGAGAGTTAAAAGATATAAATCAAAGTTCGAGATAACTGAGATAGATGTCCTCATTCTGTTACACTATATATGGGTCATTGTTTAGAAGGTATTCTCCACGTGACTTTCGTGGTAAAATTTTATTTTGAGTTTTATTGATAATAAGTATTAGTACATCAAAGACAACGTAAAACCAAAACGTAAAATTAAAATAAACTTAAAAACGTTGAAATCGGTAGATAATTCAAGGAAATATTTAAATTTGAAATTGTGTCCACGAAAGTTAAAAAAAAAACAGCACGAAAGTTGTTAAATAATGTTTACTACCAAAATATACTTTTAAATTATTGTCAATGTCAAATATTCGCTAAAATCCTATACTATGTTAAAAATCCTATTATAAAATCACATACGCTTCGTTCGTAACAACACAAGCTGAGGCGGGGTCCTGATTGACCTGTTGTTTGTTTTATGTTTTTTATTTTTATTTTATTTTTTATGTACTTGTGTGGTCAATAAATGTTTCTCTCTTTCTCTCTCTCTCTCTCTCTCTCTCATACGAACTATAACAAAATTTAAAAAGTAGCGCCTGCCCCACCTTTGCAAAGGTGCATAAAGTTAAATATTATCTTGAACGGAGTCATCTTTTAATCATATCAATGGATTTCGAAAAAACAAAGACATGTTATTAAATGATAAACATGTGAAATAAACAAAATACTTCAGTGTTTGATCAAAACAATTTATTCGCTCTTATTAAAATTATTGGTAATCAGTCTAAAGGTAAGCATCTGTATTTGGTTTTTAATTACTTTCTTAGACTATTACTTTTTTAGGCCTAAAGCGCTAAAACATGATAAACATCAAAAAACGATAATCCCTACAAAATAGAGATGTGAAAACAACAAACTTACTTCCAGAGCAAAAATATCAAACTTTAAAAAAAATAATTATACATTATTTCGAAGGATTAGCATTATTAACATTATTATAAGGACATTAGATTGGGTTACACGTCAACTTTACTTTTATATAAATTTGTAGTAATATAATATGGGACGAGATTACTTTGTATCTACTTTTATTAAATGTTCAAATGGGGTCCCGATTGTTCTAGGCGGTTATGGTACAAAACATTCAGAAATTTCATAGGATAGAGGCTGTAATCAATGTTACACTCGATTCCAAAGTGACCTGTTCGCATATCGTTAAACAGTTTTCCTAAAATATAAAAACAAAAACCGAAATAAAATAAAAATGACAAATGATGCTAAAAGCTTAAAATTCCCTAGCCATTAAAAAGACATTGTATTGTCATCGGAAATAATGATTTTAATTAAAAATCTATAAAATTATTGTTATGTTTAGAATATTATGTACCTTGAATTTTAAATTAGTTTATATTTATTAGGTGATGGTAAAGTTATACTATAACTTCTAAAATACTAATTGCATGCAGGTAGACCACCATGATAGTTCCGATTTATAAAGGAAAAGGTAGTAAATGCAAGTCAATCAACTATAGTGAAATCGGGATCCTCAGCCATACTATGAAGCTAGAGTGTGAGACTACGAGAGTGATTAACATCCGCTAAAGATTTGAGTGCTTGTTACCCAAAAATTACTACAGTTTTGTAACTGGCCTATTAACCACCAACCTGATGTATGCTTTTGAAACCATTGCTGAATAATATTGTGTGAAAAACCAACGAAGGTTTAATATGGTCCCGAGAGGCACTGTCTGGTGGAGCCTTCGCAAGGAGAACGTCCCCGAATGTCAACTTCATCACACGTATTAGCTGAGGGTGAGATAAAGCTGATAGCGGTTACAGAAAACGTTCACCAGGGCTCATTACTGATAGCCTCCCCTTTGAGTACATCCGAGACGCTCCAATTTCATGGAGTGCCTATCTGCGCCATATTATTTTTAACTAACTCGGGGGAGGCAAGTTGTCTAACAAAACAGGGATGGGAGAGTTTGCAGCAGCTTTGTCTCCTGCGGTGTTCCACAAGCGTCGGTTTTCGGTCCGCTCTTGTGGAACATTGGTTATACTTAGGATTGGGCGCTGAGAAGGATTTGTCAAAGGGGCTCAACCTCGTATGTTGCGCCGTTGAGATAACAGCTTGTGCCAAATGTTTAATTGACGCGGTCAGATTGACTTCCGTTGGGACAGATTGAATTACGTAATAACTTAAGACAGAAGGTCCCTTAAATAGGTACTGAATAAATTAACCGACTTGGTATTACATGGATCTCACAACTTTTACGGTAGAAGAACTGAGTTGCGAGACTTGTTTTTTACAAGATGTTTTGATGGCTATAACTTTCATGGCCAAATTACCATGAAAGTTATGCCAGGAAAGTTGTGAAAATTTTACTTTTCTATCTTTAAACAATAAACCTATCCAAAAATTTATAAATAAAATAAGTCAAAAGATTCTCGAAGATCTATCTTATTCTGTAAGTTGATCCTTATTTCAGTTATGATATACATCCTTTGACAAATCTTAACCACGAATGTTTCGTACCTTAGTGTAAAAAAGTAGTTGTGGAATTAGGTACCTGTAGTTTGGGTTACGAAGTGATGAGCGTCGCGTGTTTCCTTTACTTATACTCAGGGACGACTAGGCATTCGGCGCGGCTAAAAATTCTACCTATAAGTCGGTGATCTTTGAAGATATGAAACCTTATGTTCGAGATTACGAATTTACCAAAAACGTGTCATCATCATCATCATCATCTCAGCCAAAAGACGTCCACGTCAAAAACTTGTGACCGAAACAAAATACCTAAAATACTAATACCGAAAAACAAAAAATTGTAGACAAAAAAAATATCAAACGCTGCCCCGAGCGCGAGCGCCGTGTGACACGCGAAATTTGCTCCCGTTTCTGATACTTAAATATTATTTCGAAAACTAATATTAGTTATATCAGATAGAGACATTTTAGACAGAAACTACATAGGCAAATTAATAAAGAAACGTATGAATTTTGTCCTGAGGTAATATATTTAAATAGTTGGGAGTAAAGATCGTGTGACCGCTTGCGAAGGGACCTCGAAGAAACACTCATATGAAACATTTTAAATGAAAATATAATAGTATAATTTTCATAATTCTATTCGTCATTGAAAGCAATTTAAATTTTATTATGTATTATTTATTATCAGTAACAGTAAGTACATACATTTATATTTTGTATGTGAGACCACTTTAAACCTCTCAATAGTAACCGCCTCTGTAGTCTAGAAGTTCGACCAGCACATATTTACTCATGTGCCAACACCGCAGACGACCACGAACCTAGGGTTCAGTTCCCAGCGGGGGAACATAATTAAACTGTGCATCTTTTTTCTTAATGTCTCTCGGCAAACTTCGTGTTTCGGCTGTCGTCGGGTTTCTATCAGTTTAAGAGTGTATATAGAGTTGCTACTACTCCTTTTGTTTATTACGAGTATTAATTTTCTTTAAAATGAGAGGAAATACTACGAGTATGTACTCATACGTAATTGATTTATGATTTATAGTTTTACAGCTCTATAGTTTACACGAAAAATCAAAACAAATGAACAATAAAGTTCATTGATCTGAATATGGAAATGAATATTCGGCATTGGGAAATGCGATGATTACCGAGAGACGTTAAGAATATCTATATATTAATACGTGAAGCAAAAATTTTGTATCCGTTTTTACGAAAATTGCGCGGACGGAGGAGTATGAAATTTCGCACACTTATAGTTTATATAGAGAAGGTTATCCGAATGTTAATATTTTTTTTAAATTATGCATAAAATTACATTAAATCCACAAAAACAACATTACACACACTGCCATGTATTTGACACACGTATTGTTTGTTTTCTTCTTCTTCTTCTTTTATGTATGGCACGTTTTGTGTCTAACACAATTCCGCCAATGCTATGGGACACGCTCCATACAAGGGCGGTCATAAATAGTTTAAGTCCTATTTCTACCCATTTATTTTATTATATTAGTTGTTTAAATTTGTAGAAGTAACATAGGGATCTATAAAATAAAACATGTATTTACTAAATAAAAAAATATATATTTGAAAAAAATTACGTATAATTTACAACATATTTTTTTCTACATTAATCATAATTATAGAAAACACAATAATAAACTTTTTTATGTAATTTTTTAAATAAAATAAAAAAAAATAATTAGAAACAAGCTATAATTACAATAAATGTGAAAATAAATTAAATAATAACATTAAACTTGTAACAATTCTATTACACTTTGTGACAGAGTATTTTTTTTTCTAGGGGGAAGTTTCCGAAGACTAGTAATATAAGGATCTGAATGTAATAACAGTCGTTGTATTAAATCTAAAAGTGTGATCAAAAAGGCTTTGTTTTTCAACTTTTGCTGAAGACTCAGTGACGGTTATGTTGGCAGGGTAACATCTTTTTTTTTGCATCAGTAATCTGCTGGTAACATGGTAATACATTAGGAGAAATTTAAGTATTTACAAATTTTTTTATTAATAAATATTAATGTTTTGTCAGCTTTGCCTCCGTTACAAGTGACAATACATCATCAGTGTTTACTCTAGATATACATGAATCAAAAGAGTTAGAAACATCAAGCAATACATTCACAGAAGAATCATCGGACTTCGACAAATCAGCTACTCTTCTACGTTTACTTCTTTTACATAGTTGCGTAAAAGGTTTTCGAGGACGACCACGCGAATGACTAGGAGATTGGTTTTCAGTTGGCATACATTGCTCTTTGTTTTTTAAAAGTTCAACACTTTCAATAACATTAAACCAGTCGGAATTTTTATTTAAAAGCTTAGTTTTATGCTTATTACATTTTTTCCAGTACCGAGCAATAGCTTTACATATGTTATTTATAGTATTCTCTAAATTATGAATGACAATGTTTTCAGCATCGTTCAGAGAGGTCAACAAAGTTTGTAAGACGTGACGATATTTTTCAGTGTCATTGCTTGTATTGACATATAGCCAAATTTCTAGAATATGCATTCTTGAAAACGAGCATATATATAAATTACCTAAAACAAAAAAAAAAACAATTAATATTCAGTCAGAAAATCAAAAACTAATTTCGTAGCAAAAGCTACGAGAAAATTTATCAACCGTAGCAGCCTTGTCGTCGGCGCAGGGGCAGATAGGGGCAGACAATTTTAACTTTCCCGAGTTCTAGAAAGTCTAAAGATTTTATTTCAGTATACCTCAATAGTGGGAACGCGTGGGAAGTTATTTAAAAGTTAACTCAAACTTTAGAAATGTAAAAAAAATTATTTGAATAAAAGTCGCCTCATAGCACGTGCTTAGTACATAAAATATTCATTAATATATAACAAAAAATACAAGAATAATTAGTACATACCCTGTTCTTGGATATCCATTGCAAAAAAACACTCACAGCAACAAATGGCCTAGAAATGATAATAAAGAAGGTCACGCTTTTTAGTAACTCACTGATAACAATGTTTACGTCGTATTGCGATGCGCTCACTTTGAATGCACAAAAGATAATGAAAGCGCATTCTAATTACTGACCTATTTATAGTTTTAGAAGGTACAGCAACTATCCAATGTAATGATAAGTAAAAATATGTAAAACTAGAGGGTAGGTTTTAACGATTTATGACCTATGGGTGTCCCACAGATGTCACGTAGATATTGTTTGTCTTTAATGCGGCCGACATCTGTCAATGCCAATCAAAACTCACATTCTATCTTTTTTAATTTTTCATTGCTTACGATACAATCTGTGCAGCCTTAGAGTGGATTTCACCAACATCCAATTTATACGAGAGTAGCTATCCAAGTATATCTTTACTCTTATGATTTAATCTACGGCTAACTTTGGTTTCATTTCACCAGATTAATCTATGGGTAAGTTACTCTCGCATAGTTACTCCGTGATGATGAACGAATGAAACGAACGAAAATATTAACCACCAAGCATAAAAGTACATTCATACCATGCCTGAGCAATATGACGCTGCGTATTTTTAATTAGCCAGGGTAATACGTCTACTTGACGTTTTGAATAACTTAAAATATTCTGTTATGTTGATTGTTTGTTGACAGAGAATATTGTAAAGCAATAAGAAGTCATGAATAGCGTAATTCTTTAATACGTACCTGTTGGTACGTACATACGTAAATACAACGAGCGCATACAACTCACCTACCTATTTGTAACATACTCCAGACGATGCTCAATTTTTTAGCAAATTATACACAGACTCTTTTGACAAACGGAATCTTATATGGCGAAGTCGTAGTCGTCGTTATCTTCAAAGTACTATGTCCTTTCTTTAAACCATGTTGGGCGACGGCCAAAATAATAATATATCGTCATTAGTCAATAAATTGATTCAAACGTAACGACATTTTGTTAGGTTATCTATAAAATTTGTCCGTGACAGTTATTGTGACGCATCTTAATCTACGAATAACAGCTTACTCGGCCGAAATCGGCCGTATAAGAAGTTACTCTAGTATAGTAAATTTATCCTTGGGTTAAAGGTTGGTGAAATGAAAAGTTCGTTTACTCTCGAGTAATTAGCGATTTACTCTCGGAATAAAACTTATACTACCTTGGTGAAATCCGCCCTTAATAAAATTACGGTCGAATTTCGACCACTGGGCGACCACTAGTTCGAATAGATACTTGAATAAAACAAAAAAATAAATAGAAGCATTGCACTTGGTTCGGTTAGTGTTTTAGCAAACCGGGTTTGTTTTAAGTTTTGTAGAAAAAATGTTTTAACTAAATATATGATTATCGTATCGTATGTTTAAATTGAGCTGGATGAGAGTAGCCTAGTAGAGTAGTCTCAAAAAACACTATTCAATGTTTTATTTAAACGTTTTGATTTGTGTTGTGCTGTGATATAGTCATTAAAGTTGTGTATGAAGGAGTAAATAAAGTAAAAAATTTTGAAGTAAAGGCTTTTATTTAAAAATATCACATTTTTTGTACAATAAACTGGAAAAAAATCGCTCATCCTACTTTCACCTTCGAATTACTAATCTAGTACAAGATAAAACTGTACATATTTTTTGATAAGTTTTTAGCTTATTTAATAATGATTCTTACGACATAATTTTACATATATACAATACATAATTCCTAAGATATAGTAATTTCAATGATGCGTGTCGCCGCGGCATTTTTGCCGTCGGTATTTAAAAATCGCGTGTTTTGAAGTTTATTTTTATTTAAGTGAATTGTGTTGTATTGTGCTGTGATATAATCATGAAAGTAGTGTATAAGGTAGTAAATAAAGTAAACGTTTTATGAAATAAAGGCTTTTATTTAAAAATATCACATTTTTTGTACATTAAACTGGAAAAAAATCGCTCATCCTACTTTCACCTTCGAATTACTAATCTAATACAAGGTAAAACTATACATATTTATAGATAAGTTTTTAGCGTAGCTAATAACGATTCCTACGACATAAGTTTTAAATATATACATTATTCCTAAGATATAGTGATTTCAATGACGTGGCGACACGGCGGCGGTCATTTCGCGCTCGACACATGCGCGTTTTTTGTCAAGACTGCGCCGACGCTGAGGGGTGTTCAAATTAATTACCTATATATTCTAGTAGCCATTACTAGAATTTTCTAGTGAAGTCAAAAAATTAGATAGCTGTCACATATTTACAACATATATACTGGTTCATCAAACTAGAATTTTCTCTCCGTATACAAATATACGAAAGATAGATAATTCTTTTATTGCAACAAAACATAAATGAACAATGTAAGTACATACAAATAATTAGAAATATTTACAATTTGACTTATTGCTTTAGAGTGATATTTACGAGTCGATGCAGTTGTTAATTAAATCGGTCAACCGATTGCGGAAATAAAATCATCTGTCAAACGAGACACATGCCTTTTCTTACTCAAACAGCCACAAAGAGTCTTCTAGGTGGCATCTGGGCAGTATTATTACAGCAATGTGCGCTTGATATCACAAGAGCCACATGCAATGGCTCTCTTCCGCTCCTCACGTGTTATATTGCGCATGCTATACGGAAGGTCAACTCATAACAAGCGGCCGCGAAGTCTGTGTTTTTCGATTCATTCGATCACGTTATCAAATCTGAATTTGTATATGGCATTGAAGTACCGCACCCTGGTGACAAACGAGGAGAGTTAAAATGTTGCCATACAAATTTTCGATTTCGTAAACGTGATTAATAGAATGGCTAATTTTTTTATTTATTTATTTATTACTTGGACAGTCAACAAAAACATATACTAGCAAAAACAATGATACTGTTACAAACATAAGCTTTATCTAAGCATAATTTTCAATTAACGACAGCCACGGCATGCGTTGTGGACTTATTAAATCATTAATAAAGTTAATCTAATTAACCTAATAAAATATTAATTTCAGTAAAACTATAGGTACTAAAGATACTAAAGGGGGTTCTCGTGACGACCAATAACTTTGACATTTTCTACGTGCATTGAGGTGAAAAATATCCAAATATTCTAAATCATTAGGGCGAGAAAGGGCGTTGTATTGCTTTTGGATCCTGTTTAACGTAGAATGGTAGCCCAGATTACTCTTCACTGATTTTGGCACGAATATGTTAAATCTGCTAACTCGTATAAAAGTCAGGTGGATAAATAATAACTTCAACCGTTGTCGTTTATTCCAGCACTAAATACAATGATAAATCGGTTGCTTACACTTAAAGTATGGGTGACCCTCTTCACCACAATTATAACACTTGGGATTTCTTGATTCAGTACTTGACTGAGCAGACTTAACTATCTTATGCCGTCGGTTTTCGGAAATACTGGTTTGTAAATGCATCACAGCCTTTTCATTCCTTTTGTTTACTTTGATATTTCTAAGAAAAACTAAAAGTTTATCAGGTTCTGTGAATTGTGCCGCTTCTGCACTTGTTCTCACAGACTATCCTCAACTCCAAACAGAATACAGTCTATAGCGTTTTTACCAAATATATTACAGCGGTTTAACAAAACCATTTTCTCATAATAATATTCCTCTAAAGACTCTCCAAATCGAACCTTACAAGCAAGCATTTCCGTCAACAATTGTCCGTAATTCTCATCGCTAGGAAAAGCTAATCTTCATTTGTCTTGCCATTCGCCCCATGAAAGCAACAGACTGGGTAGACCTTGGTACCACTTTTGGGCTAAGCCAACTAATTTAGACAATGCGTAATGGATAATTTGTCGTTCAGTCCAATTATAAATGGATGCACATTCTTTTACTTTAAAAATCCATCTATAGTCTGGTTCCGTTTTGATGGGTCGAATTCAGGAATAACATTCATAACCGGAAAACGATCTATAGTAGTATTACTATCTGATTTAATGCTATTAATAATTTCTTTAAAAGCCGTGATTAATTCAAAAGAACCGCTCGTCGATGTACTCACTGGTGGCACCACCGTTGCTGCAGCGTTCCGTGATGTAACCTGGCTGGCTTCTCTTTGGTTCCTTGGCATAAGTGAATCGGTTAGCTGTTCCAAATTCTGGGGTTCACGTTCACGCAGCGGCGGCGTTTAAGTGGTACGCCGTGATCTACTCCGTCCACTGCGTCTATGTCGCCTTTCATGTCGCGATCGTTTCTTTTTACGCGAACGCCGGTCACTGTAGTGTCTCAAGCCTTCGCTTTCTGACTCTGATAGCTTAGAGCTTGAAGAGTCATCACGACGCATCGTTCGCTTGCAAGATTTTCTCTCTTCTTCCATTTTCAACTGAAATGTTTTTAAAATAACGAAAAAGTAAATGTTGTTTAAGGTATGTTACTTAATAATACAAAAAATAAAAGTTCCTCAATTATCATAAGAAAAACAAAGAAAATTGTATAAAGAAGAAAGAAAAAGTATCGTGGATTTATGTTTAATGCTTGTCACTAAATATCACACAGTGTTAAGGGTAATGAAAAAAAGGGATTACAAAATATGAAGAAAATAAAAATGCATCGTAAAGGTTATCAACCACTTCGAAGGGAAACCAATATCTAGTAAGTAGGTAATCATACCATCATACCAACTTTGTATGAACACATTTTCTTTTTACGACTCTTCCGTTTAAATGTATTTAATGTATCTACTAACACGATTAAATTACAATGTTTAAAGTTGTGCTATAAGATTTTATGTAAAACCAGCTTTTTGTTTGTCAAAATTCGACTAATCGATAGTATGCAATTATGTCGTTGTTTGCTATATATTTATACTAATCTTGTTTAAAAGCATCACTACAACTTTGTCATCATTTCAATTTGCTTAACAGTAAGTTTACTATAATTGCATGCTTTACGTACCTTTTTGGGCGATAAATCCTTCACCAAACTATCAAAATAACACTCGATATTATCCCACTTCTGAACTATAAAAGTTAGGTGGATAAATAATAACTTCAACCGTTGCTTACAGTCGTTTATTCCAGCACTAAATTCACAAACTCCGGTATAATGTTTAGAACGTCTAATCTCTTTTAGAGCCAATCACACAATGCCCATTTGACTCCATAATTAATGATAAAGAAGCAACAAGTGAATTGAACGAATGAATTGAGTGATAGACACACGTAGTGGGAAAAATAAAGTCAACTCACTAACAATTATAATGGAGTCAATAGACAATCTTAAATACACTCACAATATAAAGCTTACCTATTGAAACGCATAACGTTTTTAGGCATAAACTGAAAATGCATAATGTTCATGGTCATAATCGTCACTTGCCATAAGTCTTTATAGCATAACTTCATAACGCATAACATCATATGACCGAAATCTGTAATTATGGAAAGGCATAATTGCAATAATTATAATTAACAAAAGGCATAATATTCAAAAGGGTATGCCTTTGATGAAATGATAAGCATAAACTGACAAAATCCATATATTCTTAAGGAATAATACTTGTTTACCATAATAAATACAATTATATACAATAAATATTTCGATTTAAAATGTTGTTTTATTTACTACACCTTATCATGCATGCATGCATGCAGCAAGCATGCAGCAAGCAAGCTTCAGCAAGCATGCGGCATGCAAGCAGCATACAAGCAAGCAAGCAGCAGGCAAGCAAGCTAGCAGCATGCAAGCAAGCATGAACCATGCAAGCAAGCATGCAACATGCAGCAGGCATGGTTTCTGTCACGGCTCCGGCGCTGCGGGGCTCCGGCGGTCCCACGCGGGCCGCCTCGCCCCTCCGCGCCTACGCACTTCTAAATTACACTCTAGGGGTAGGACAGACAAGACTACGTGGAGTCGGATTGGTAGCGATTCGTTTCTGTCACTGACTTTTGTAGCACAACATTACTAAAAACACAACGTATTAACTTTTAAGACTATATTTTAAATCAAATTAAGGTTTAAATGATATTTATATTAAAAATAACATAATTTAACTTAGTAAAATTATAGCAAGTGAATAATATACGTAATGTTTTTATAAGAAGTGTATTTAGACCAAGAAAAAATTATATCCAATGAACCTTATATCCTTTGAAATTAGTTCATTTGTAATTGTATGAAATGAAATACACCCCTTAAAACAACTTAAAATTATGTCAAAACAAAATTATTAATGTTAACAGTTATGCATAGTAAAATTATGCGTTTTAAAGTATGCTTAATAAAATTATGTCAAACAAAAATATAGATTTTAACGATTATGATTTTTTACATTATGCCTTTCAAAAATTCTGCGTAATTGTGTTTATGCATAATAAAATATTATGCCAAATAATATTATGCTTTTTGATATTTATGCCATATGACGTATGGCAATCGAAATTATGACAATAAACAGTATGCGTTTTGTGTCACCCAATATAAATGAAACCATAGTAAAATTATTATGAATGAAGCTAACACTCAGGTAGTTTTTTAAGTGCATTGATGTTAATTTGTTCGAGTAAATTAGAGCAATCAAGGCCACCACCCAAAAGCTTGTATAGAAACATGCTATCGTGATGTAGTCGTCTTTCTCTGAGACTTTCGATTTTAAAATATTCTAGACGACTTTCATAAGATCCCAGAGTCTTAGCGAGGAAATTTCTGAAAGACAAGTGTCAAAGAAATCTTTTTTGCACGCTTTTCAGGCGTTTAATATGAACGTCATATTGAGGGGACCAAATGACACTGCAGTATTCAAGCACTGACCAGGCAAGGCTATTGTAAATGGTAATCACAGTAGATGGGTTTTTAAAATGTTTTGTATTCCTAAGAACGAAACCTAAGAGCCCAAACGATTTTGTGGCTATATTGTCAGTATGGACGTGAAATTGTAGCTTAAAATCCAAATAGATACCAAGATCCTTAATTATTACTTTAACCTCTTCAAGTGTGGTGTTGTTTATTTTGTATAAAGTATTAGAGTCTGATTTTAGTCACTCAGCAACCAGATGGGCAGACCTCATTGGCTCCCTAACTCAATCTACCATGATTGACTGCTCTTACAGTGTTTCCAATAGAGCCGAATGCAGGCGCTTTGCAAGAGTCGTCATTTACCAGGAACAACCCATAATCACGACTGCCCGAAGAAGAATATAACTCTAACAGATTATTACGGCTTTGATTCTGTTATTTTTTAATGTCGACAATTGTGACATTTCCTATTAGCCCAAACGTTACATTGTTACATAAGTTATGTTATGTTAAATAGATTTCATACTGTGTACGCTAAATTTAGATTATTGTCTTGCCTTGTCACGTGGAATACGTTTGTATGTTTTTGTAGTGACATTAATCTGTCAGTGTACCGTTCATAAATAAATAAATAAATTGCACGATTATGGAATCACGGCCCTGGTGGGTAACTATGAGCTCTTCCCTTTTGAGCTCTTGAACCCCTCGGGGAATTTAGTAGGGAAAGGGAACACGCTTGCGTGATGCCATTCCGTCTAGAAACCCTCTGACGGTGTTTCGATCACACAGTTTGAAGAAAAGTCCGGTGACGCTGAAAAAGTCGTAGGAGGCCGTCATCAAACTCTTCAAAAATTTGCCGACATGATTTGGCGACACACAGAAAGAACCACCAACTTATCTGAAATGTTTATATAGGTAAATTCATGTTTTTATCTTGAATTTACTAGCTCAAATACACGATTGTATGATTTTGATTCGATCATAATTATTTTCAAAAAAACAATCTAAAAAATCACTATTGTTGAAATTACAACGAAACTTAATTTATATGCTTGGAAACCACTCAAATCCTTTTTAATTATTTTATTTTATTTTGTTCAAAGGAAGGTTTTCAGTCAATATTGGTAATTGTACAACTAAGTAGCATCTACAAGCTAATAATAAACTTCCGCATATATAATTATACCTACATTGATAACATAAATATTTGTAATTTGGTAGCTGCATTTTGATAACTAAAACCAACGATTTTTTAAAAATATTTAAATAAATAAATAATAAATAAAATGTTAATTACCAGAAAAATCCAATTATAACAAATATAAACAATAGCACCCAAACTAGGTAATCCTGTCATATGGGGGCTAGAAAGAATATAACAAAAAAAATAATTTCCTTTCACAATGTTATGTGCGTTGTTAACATCTACGCGGACAGTATGCCAAATTTTAGGTATTACAAAAGCTTTTAATTTATTCAAAACTAGAATCTTACGAGTGTGTGTGAGTGTGTGTGTACGTGTGCGTGTGCGTGTGCGTGTGCGTGTGCGTGTGCGTGTGCGTATGCGTGTGCGTGTACTGTGCGTGTGCGTGTGCGTGCGTGTGCGTGTGTGTGTTTTTGCGTGTGCGTGTGTGTGTGTTTGCGTGTGCGTGTGTGTCTCTTTACCTATATATAACCACCAAATAAAAGTTCTGTATCTCTATAATTTTGTGTGTGGAGCCATTTTATAACCTCAATTTTAGCAGCAGTCGGGTGACAATCCTTCATCCTACACCTGGCCACAGCTTTATTATATATGTAAGGATAAAGGTATTTTCTATGCCTTTTGGCAAATGTGGTGCGAACTGTTGGTGTTGCAATTTTGAATACACGTTTTTTGAGTAGATCTTTGTAGTTTTCGTAGCAGACGACTGCTTTGTATGTTGTTATTACGGCGTTAAGGACGTACAGCTTGCGCACACTTAGAACTTGGCTGTCTGCGTACAGCTGACTTGTGGGGAAGCGACGCGGCTTATTCAGCATCACCTTTAACACTGCTCTCTGGGCTCTCTCAATCTTTAACATCCACGTCTTGTCCGTACCGCCCCACGAGGATATGCAATAACTGACGACCGATTGACAGAGCCCAAGATAGACCATCCGTAGGACTGGGAGCGATGCCGCGCCTCTTAATAACAGCATTACGTGAATGATCTTTCTAACCCGACTTGATAATGAGGTTATATGATGGTGATAATTTAATTTGTTATCTATAAAAACTCCGAGGTATTTCAGAACTTCAACCTCTTCAATGTTGTCACATCCGCAAGATGATGAGTTTAAACTGGAATGGACGTACTGACAGTTACTTTTGTGAATTCTGACTATAGGTATTAGAGAAGGCTTCGAAGAGGCCGTTTTATGAAAAGTCAAAAACTTTGTCTTGGTGATGTTCAGGGATAAGAGGTTGTCCTCCAACCAACGGGCCACAGAGGTCAGGCCGTGTTCTACGTGTTGGAAAGTTTGTGACCAGGAGGTTCCACTGAACAGGATAGCTGTGTCATCGGCGTAGCAAACAATCTCAGCGTCAGGCAGCGGTATGCAGGTGACGTCATTGATGTATATGTTGAAGAGGCTGGGACCTAAGACGCTGCCCTGGGGTACCCCGAAGTGAATGGACTGTACGTCACTTACAAATTCTGCCACTCGTACACATTGCCTCCGTCCTGTAAGGTAACTTCTGAACCAATCCAGGGCCACCCCTCTAATACCCGTTTTTTCAAGCTTAGATAGCAGGATCGGAGTTGAAACGGTATCAAAGGCCCTGGCGAGGTCCAGGAAGACCCCAACACAGCAATGGCCTGAGTCGAGGTATCCCGCAACCAGTGAAGACAACAGACCCACCGCTTCATCAGTCGACCTCCCTTGTCTGAAACCGAATTGCCGGTCCGAAAGCAATTTGTGGTTTCCGAGAAAACTCGTGAGCCTTTTTTGGACTATCTTTTCTAATAATTTAGACATAATGCTCAACAACGAAATTGGCCTGTAATTTTGGGGTGAATCTCTCGTACCCGATTTATGGATTGGAGAGACTGCTGCGGTCTTCCAACAATCAGGAAAGGCTCCACTAGACAAACTAAGATTAAAAACGTGGGTTAAGGGGGCTGTTAACACACCACAGTTATGTTTTAATATTGCGGTTGTAATTCCATCCATTCCAGGTGCGCTGTTACTTTTCAGGTTCCGGATCAGAGAGTCAACCTCTAGGGGATCTGTAGGCGACAGAAAAAGAGAGTCTACTGGGGACGTACTTATCTGGATTGCATTTGCCAGAGATTCCTGGGTTGTGTTAGTTCTGGAGAGTATGTCGCTAGCCAACTTCTCACCTAATGTTGAAAAGTATGTGTTACAGATAGAGAGTGACTCCTTTGCATCGTTGGTTAAGTGTAGTAGTTCTGAAGGTTGTCTTTTCTTCTTAGTAGTTTGGCAAACGTCATTTACTGTCCTCCACAATTTTTTCGGATCGTTGTGGTTATTTTCAAGCTGCTCCGCATTGTATTTGTTTTTCAGTTTACGTAAAAGATCATTGCAGAAGTTTCGGTAGCGAGTATAAGTCTGCTTCAGGATGGGATTTTCTGGATCTTTTCGTAATGAATTTTAAGATTCAGTTGATTTCTAAGCGGTTTCAATTGTCGCGGGCACTACGTATTTTCAACCTTATGAAAGCGTTTGTAAGAATCAGCCGTTTTTGAATATTCACGAAACAGTATTTTAGCAGTGTTGTTGCAGCTGTGAAAACAGACGTGTAGCGGCGTATTATACCTCTTGATGAGCGTGTGCGAATTATTATGTAGAATAAACCAGCAAATGTCAGATTATCACTTAGTGATGATGGTGATTAGGTTTACTGAAAAAAAAACAATAAAAATAAAACCTTGTACGAATAACTGCTAGGAAGCGGATATTGGATTGAGAATACAATAGCGGAGTGCATGCTACAAAATAATTTGTCACATCATTGTAGTGGCAGTTATCAACGTAGGTACTACTTTACGAAGCGTAGTCATTGGGACTTTATGCAGTAATTACGAATTTGGTGTAGCTCGTTAGGTATCCTTAGGTTGAATTTGAAATCCACCATCATCGGGCTACATAATTATTACTTTTTGACTGATGGCTGGACGTACAGGCTGTATTTATCCTTTACTTAGGTTTATGTGATAAATGTGATTTTGTGTGATGAATAAGCCGTTTATATGACGCGTGTATTTTGTCATATCAAAAGAAGATGTCAGTAAGAAGAATTAGTAAGAATATTCAGCATCTTTTGTGATTTCATGCTATTCCTAGGGATTTCACAGAATCCCTGGTATACTTATCTTCCTACGACAAATACATGTATTAGATAAATTGTTTTTTACCTACTATAAATTTGGATACCCTCTTGATATATTTTTAATTTTTTTTGTTATCTCTAGTAGGTAGGCTTTGTCATAAAGAGTTCATTACGTTATAATGGTTCGTGTGATGGTCTGATATATGTACCTAACATTGTCTTCGTGAAATCTGTTCTCCATATCACTAAGGCTACACATGCTTGGAACTAACTATGTTGTTTTGTTTGTTAAAAAGAGTATAAAAGATTGATGAATAATGGTTCGTGTGATGGTCTGATATAGGTATGTACCTAACATTGTCTTCGTGAAATCTGTTCTCCATATCACTAAGGCTACACATGCTTGGAACTAACTATGTTGTTTTGTTTGTTAAAAAGTGTATAAAAGATTGATGAAAATCTTCTTTTACCATATGTAGTTAGTATGATGTATGGTGATGTCATATTTGCTTGACTGTCTCATTAGCTATTTCCGCAAAGCACCTTTGTGTGATTTTTTTATTATACTACCACTTGTATAACAGTGATTATACTTCAGAGATGCGTTTTATAAACTCACTGATCATGAATATATGATGTATGATAAGGTACACAATGAGATGTATCTATTTTGCGTTATTTACATTAGATTTGTGTAGGTACTTCGGTGTCAAAATTGTCACGTGTCTCCGTATACTTATGGATGATTGATAACAGTTATCATAGTGTGAGAGATATTGTTAACTATCGAAAAGGAAAAAAGTCGCTGGTTACGATTTAAAACAAACAAATGCATTGGCATTTTCATAGCAGCAATAGTAAATTGAATGAGCTACCCGTAAAGATTAAAATAGCTTGTTCTTACATTAAGCAGTACCTAACGTATTTTATAAAAAATATGCACTTATAGAAATCAATTCAAAGCAAATTAAATTAATTAATAATTATTATCTTATCTTTGTTTCATTATTGTCTTGTCTTCATTTGTGAATAAATTGCTATAAAAGCTTATTTATATGCTTCCTTACTATTCAAAGCAACTAATCCGTCCGCTCTGATTCCGACTCAGTGGACGCGCATATTTTACATATTTTTTTTTGTAAAGCGGAACGTCTTAATCATATTAATTTATGTTTTATATTATAGTTTCCTTGTCAAACAAAACCATAAAAACAAGCTAACATCTTTTAAATTATTGATTTGTTCACGAAAGTTCTAGGAAAATAATAAACACGTTATTATTATTTAATCAATATTTGAATGATTCAAGCTATTGAGAAGTTATATAGAGAAGAATACATTTTGAGGGCAGTTGCTTAGCCATGTTTTTTTTATAATTATATACACAACCTTTAGCTACCGATATAAAATTGCTCCACAGGCAAGTAATGCCTTTGTCTATCTATCTATATATATATGTATATATACTGGCAATAACCGGAGTTAAGCATAAAAGACCAAAATAGTTTTTTGGAAACTTTACTAGTACAAGCTTTAGTTTGAAATAAAGAAAGAAAAGCAATAATTAACATCACAAACATACATAATATACAAAAAATAAATGAGGTATTAATAGGTATTTGTTCAAATACAGAAAAAAAATAATTATAACAGCTGATTACACTACTGTTTGAGTGGTTCCTCCATACCAAGCGTTTTTTTTTGCAATGAATTAAGAGTAAGTAAGTTTCTCTAGTAAGCAACAGTATTATGCATGTATTTGATGAAATACCAATCACTAAGTCATTTTATTCAAGAAGTTGAAGTTATTTGTGTGCACAACCAGACCCGGAAGATTCGCACGTGATTGATACCCAATATAATTGTATGGATGGTTTAACGACTATTATTTTACTCGATAGTTTGTACTGTGAAATTAAACATTGTACAGAGATTTACTCACAATGTTTCCCTAATGTTTCATACCTATTGCGGTGTTTGCGTTCCTGAGATTTGTGTTGCTGCACTTATATTATTTTACCCCTACCCGGGGAGAGAAAGTTATAGTTGGTCATTAGTTTTCAATCGTAGACGGACTTAACTTTTTCTTCTTACTTTTACATTTTACACAATTTTACATTTACTTTTTATTGTTACTACTATTAATAAAGAGGTAACGTTTGTGATAATGTTTGTTTGTTTGTCGGGGCTAATCTCTGGAACTACTAGCCCAATTCCAAAAATTCTTTCACTGATAAAATACTACATTTCTTGTGAGTAACATAGGCTAAATTTTATTGTATTTTATTTTTAAATATGAGAATAAAAGTATTGAATTTTGTAAGTACAATAAAAAATCCACGTGGACGAAGTCGCGGGAAAAGTGCTATTTAAGAATATAATTGTACACACTGTATCACTTCTTAATAAGAATAGGGCTGTCACCCAAAATCACCTATATCTCTTACAATGCTTCTCATTTATTTGATTACTTATTCTAAACGCCCACGCGTCCAGAGTAGTGCGTCCTGCCGAGCACCCGTCGGTTGATTCCTTGCTTCCGCCACTTGACAATAACGGACCGATCTAACATCTAGGTTTTCTAACATACAAAAAAAAACAGTTATTTTCCATTGCTGATTATAGTTATAAATCCTTTACAAGTCCCACCAGGAAACATCGCTCGCTTGCTAAGTTAATTAAATTATACATAAAAATAAAATAAAAAGTAGACCTTACTTGAATATTTTTACTGCTGAGAGTGCTGTGTTAAGGCCTCTCCTAAATTATTATAAAGTTCCCTGTAGCATGTCAAGTTGAGCCAATCGCAACGGTGTTTATTCGCAATTTTGTTTGTATCCATATTTATAGGAACTGCCCGGCCGGCCTAACGACGGACGGTCTGCGCGACCTATGAATTTACTTCTATCCACACCATCACAAAGGCAGTTGTTATACATTCTTAAATGCCGGGCGACGGATTGGAAATAGGGTAGTGACATCAGAGTACAACAGGAACCAGTGAACGACATTTTTTTCAATTAATTAATACTGTGTGAAACGCTGGGCTGGCGATAACGAGGATATGTGTGCCGTAAATACAAACATAGGTTTTAGATCAGTGGCGAGCCTAAATTCATCATTAGCCTACACACGTCCACTGCTGGACTTAGACCTCTCCAAGTGCACGGCACTGACCACGATCCGCGGCTACTTTAATCCAGCTCTTACCAGCGACCTGCGAAGATCGTAGTTCCACCCAGTCTAAAGACGTCCTACACTACGTTTGCCGATACGCGGTCTCCACTCAGGAACTCGTTTACTCCATTGGTTCTGCGGTTAATATGGCCGGCCCACTACCACTTCACCTTGCTAATCCTGTGTCTAAATTAGGAATTGTTACCGTCTTACCGAGAACAAAAGTAGTCGAAAATAATAGATTCTTAGGAATTTAAAGACGTCAATTATTATGATTATTCATGGTACAAGATGTCTGACGAAAATGAAAAATTTTGGGTTCTTAATAATCATTACCGGTGATTGACGTGCTTGAGTGGGGTAGTTAGAATTCATTGTAATTTGCTTTTGAATTGAACATTTAAATATTTTTTACATATACGAAGATCGAACAATGCTCACTGTAGGTGTACGATTTAATGCGAGGAGAATAGCCTTATTTAAAATTGTATTCTGTTACTGAATTTTCTAAAAGCAAACAATTATCTTTGATGGTGTAATTTCTTTGTTAATAACTGTTAATGTAATAGTATAATTACTACACATATATTAAGGTTTAAGATGTTAATTGCTAAGTACATTCATGTAGTGTAAGTATTTCAGTAAGTTTGCTCTGTTAAATTTAAATTAAATAAATAGACATAAAAATTTCTTTTATTTCCTATAACATTTTGACATGACATCTGCAATGTTAAAATTTTTTCGTATCTTTTTATGTTAATGTGAACATGAAGATGTACTCTTATATAAAGTGTGTGATTAATTGGTTATGTCTATATGATTGGCTATTGTCTCTTTGACATTTAATAAGTCCCTGTTGCGTGAAAGTAATAGTAAATCGCAATATAATATTATTTGTAAAATTCTTGTTATTTACTTCCCTTCTTTATACTTTTGATTAATAACTAAAAGGCTGACGCGTATTAAGTTCCTCATATTCATCATCATCATCATCATCATCATCCTTATAAAAGCGTCCCCATGGATATCAGGCCAAAACCTACGGTCCTGGCATGGCATGGTTTTAATGAATGCTATGCTATCTTACGCCAACCATGGCATGGTTTTAATGAATGCTATGCTATCTTACGCCAACACCCGGGTTAATCGCTAAGCGTCAATTCCGAAGCACGGATGAGCTCGTCATATTTAAATTTGGTAACCCATCCGGTATTCTAGCATAGAAAAAGTTCCTTATCATGTAACTTAAAGGAAACACACAATTGTATTAGTTCATTGATAAGCGGTGACCTCTGCTTTTTCTTGATTGATTAGGGCCATTCGTTCCGTTTCCTCCATAAAAAGTTTGCTCTCTGAACTGAGACTTTAAATCGTTTGCGAAGTGCGTGTTAAGATTATTTGACAGTACCTTTTTTTAATAAAAGTATTATTAAAATGGTGTTAAAATGTGTTTACCTATTTAGATAGGTAATCTAAATGCCTTTCCAGTTTTTAAATTATCTATTTTATTTGATAATATATAAAAGTTCTTATTTTAAAGATTTGGATTTTTCAAATTTATAAAGTGCCAAAAAGTACCGCCTTTCTTGTTTCTCAGCTTATCTCTAAATTTTCCAATTGAAAAGGTTTCCTACATACTTATTGCAGAAAAATAACATAGGTAGAAACATTTTTTATCGTATTGTAAGTATCTTTAAAAAAATACTTTTTAATCTTAGTTAGACTTTAAACCTTACGTTAAGCAAATCACATAATAAGTGTTAGTTTAAAATACTCATTGGTTAACTGAGGAAGTTGTCCTTCTCGCACTTGGCAGGTTTTCTTTTTTTATTCTCTGTAGTTTCATCTGGCATAGGTAATAAGACATTGTTGATACATTGCATAATGGCTCGTCAACGATAAATCATGTAGAAAAATCCCCTTCTTATACTGACAAATTATTAAAATTTATTTTTATTAGTTATGTTGGGACTGTACGCAGCTATTGAACATTGTTAAACCATTTTCAACCTTGTGAGTCATATTTTTATATGCATGTTTTAAATATTACTACGAGTAAATCTATAAACAAAAGTCTAATTGCTACATACTGCCATTAAAGTAAAAGAAGACGTCATCGTCACAACAAGATGGACTGCTATAAAGTTTCTTCATTTTAACCATCTGCGTGGTCTAGTTGTCCACCGATCTTAGACGGTGGTACCAGCGGGCATGTTTGGTGGTAGAGCCTGTCATAGCCGACAATATATCGCTATAGGCATCTCCAAAGAATGGGTACTTTCTAAGTAAAGAATTGCTTGTACTTTCATCATTACAATGCTAATATATTACAAATGTTACAAATGTTACAAACACACTCTTGTTAACAAACGAAGGGATAACATGAAATTTCAGATAGTTTGTAATTATTTTAACCTTACATTATTTCATTTGTTTTTATTTTATTTTCAGCTATGGCTGACTTTCGGCGCTTCGCTGGCGTTTCTCATCATAGGTCTGGTGAGAGGTTACTCTGCCTCCGCTATACCTTCCATTGAAGCAACAGACCCTAGCATAATACAGAGCAGTGGACAGAAGTCATGGATCGGTAAGCAAGCAATTATTTTCTAATCAATGAATACCATTCAAATATGCAAAAAATGTATAGATATAATCTGTCAGATAATCTGTCTGTCAGATAGAATAAGTGCCTTACAAATAAACAAAGAATAAGGCTCGAAGACACAGGTTCGATTCCTGGCTGGGTCGGGTAGGTGTTTAATTTTTTAACTGTATTTTATAAGTATTTAATTCAGCTTCAATGTAGCACTTAAAATAAAAAATAAATAAAAGAATAAGGTCCGAATAGTTATTCCGTTTTTTTTCTCTTTTACTCTTATTTGAAATTACTTTATCATGACAGGAATAAACCACGGAATAATTATTCGAAGCTTATTCTTTGTTTATTTGTAAGGCAGATAGAATATAGATTAAACCTGTATAGAATTAGAGTTCGCCGCAAAAAAAATCAACTTCAAATAAAGATAAAAAAAAACACGAATAGATATTTATTTAAGTACAACCTATAATCACTAAACACTTTTATCTATAGAGGATTTGAGTTGGGAGGCGAAGTTGTGGCCTTTGACGCGATGTACATAAGTTCATAAAACCACACTCGCATTTAATATCGCCCATTATGTGGGTGACAGCGGCGTAAAGATCTATTATTTGTAATTCTACTGAGGATAAGACGACTGATTCTACGAAAGATCTAACAGTTTTTTTTTTAGTTTTTCTTCTTTGTAGATTACGTGATGAACACCTATACCCACCTACATAACATTTTTTTTTATTTCAATGCGGAGATAGGGGGGCAACTTGGCTTTTTTTTGTTAGGGTGGTATGAAGTGGCTCAGAATAGAGACAAATAGTGACACATAGGGGAGACCTTTGGAGCAGTGGGATAAAAATAGAAACAGTAGCTAACATTCAAAAATATATATTTTTTATATTTCGAATAAAATCTATACTTACATATATACTTATAATATTATAAAGAGGAAACCTTTGTATTTTTGTATGTATGTATGTTTGCAACGAATAAACTCAAAAACAAAACTACGGAACCGATTTAGAAAATTCTTTCACCATTAGAATGCTACATTAGCGCTGAGTAACATAGGCTATATTAAAAAATAGATATATGTATAAAATACTAAAAAGAACAATTTAATTTTCCAATATAAAACGATTTGTTTGTTTTGTTGTCATGGAAACAATTGTTTATATTTAACTCAATGATGGAAACTGTCAAAGTGGTACGAAGTCCACCGGTTCAGCTAGTATTTTATAAAATCTACTCATCTATACATCACCGTAACTGTAATCGTAGGTAGATTATTATCAAATATTATGACAATTCCTGTTTTAAATTTAAATTGCAGAAACAAATGATAATATTTATCGATATTTTTTGCAGGTGCCATCCCGCCACTGGGTGCGTTCGCGGGCAGCTTACTATCCGGACCGCTGATGCAGCGAGCCGGGCGCAAGCGCACGCTGCAGTACACTGCGCCCCTGTGGGTAGCTTCTTGGCTGCTGCTGGGCTTCACAAGGTTCTACCCAGTCGTGTTGCTGGGAAGGATAATGTCCGGCCTGTGCGTCGGCTTTGCGCTGGCTCCGGCTCAAGTCTATGTAAGTCCACTGGTTAAGACTTTAGCGAGTTTTATTCATCGTCTGAGCACGTAAACAAGAAACGAGAATTTGTTAGGTTCCATTACATCTCATCTATACAATAAAGCTAAAGAGGGTCATGGAAGATATTCGAAAAAAGTTGGCTGGGATACTTAGAATCGATAACAGAACACGTTCTAACAGTTTTTAGAATTTTTATCAGTTTGTCTGTTTATTTGACCGCGCATCACGTGAAAATGGCTAAACGGATTTAGATGGAACTTTGCACATAGACAGACTAGGATGTAAGATACTTTTTAACCCGGTAACAGGTTCCTGTGGGATAGTGTAGTCTTCGCGAACGAAGTCGCGGGCGATGACTAGTTTAGTATATGTCACAAAAAGACGCTGCTCCAATGTCATACAAATTCAACTCAAACATGATAGATGCTCGGCTACAGACTTCCTTGATGGTCTATTGATAAATTAGTTAAAATACTTGGACTAGGGTCGGACAGTTCAATATTAATAATTTTAAAATAGACACATATTTCTGATAAATGAAAGGGCATTCTTGTGTTTAAACATCAGTGTTTCATCATCATCAGAGTCAGCTCTGTTAAGGAATTATCGCTTATTGTGATGCTACTATCATGCGTTATTAAATGTGTCTACAACGTCTTCATTTAATAATGGATAAGAGTTACTGTTATCCTAAGGAAACTTTATTATTGTTCATTATTTTTTTACAATCAGGAAACATAGATATACATATACACTTACATATGTATGTAATTATACTTTTTTATTTTATTTTATTGGCTTAGGAAAACCAAGGTCTACAAAGTTTTTATTGTTTTTTTTGTCGCATTATTAGAAAAATACCGAAAGTCTTGATTTTTTTCCTTAAGCGGGATTTGAACCCGCATTCTCTGACTAGGTCAGTAGCACTTCTAATAAGCTACCGTGGCTATGTCTGACCCGAGAAAATTTATCGACACTATCAATGTCAACCAGAGTCTCCAGGTTATGGATCTGAAATTTCCCCAGATCATATTTAATTTTTTCCCAAAAACATACTATTTCGTATTGTTTTTCCATATACATAATTTTGTGGTATTTATTGTTATGTAAAGAATTTTCCTTGTGCTTTATGATTGGTTTGGCATTCAGCAAAAATAAAACACCGTATTTGACAACAACGTTTATTTAAATATAAATATAAGTCATTCCATAATGCTTGTACTGCATCATTATCTTTACTTTATTCATAATTTTGTTGTACACTTAAACACTAAAAGAATAAGAGAAGAGAAGAATAGGTAGTTTTGAGTCATTAGAAATTTGTTTCCGCTTTTAGCTTTTCCCCAAACATTCCCCAAAAAAAACTGTTCCCCAAAGTTTTCCCCGCAGTTTTCATTTCCCCAAAAATCCCCCAAAAAAATTTTTTCCCCAGAATGGGGAAGAAAACCCCCAATCTGGAGACCCTGATGTCAACAACATAATATGCATCGTTGTATGTTAAGTAATTTGAATATTTTCGGTTTTATTTTCTGCTATTCAAGAATGCTCAAGAAAATTGAAGATGTTCACCTCGTTTATGTCTTATTGTCTGTTGTCGGTACTAAAGGCTCAGATAATCATGTAGTATATGTTTGCAGGTAAGCGAATGCTGTGACCCTGAAATCCGCGGACGCTTGGGATCCCTGCCAACATTGTCCATGTCCTTCGGGATCTTGATCTCGTATATCGCTGGCAACTGGCTCTACTGGCGGTACCTGGCATTTTTCTCGGCCATATTTTGTGGTAATGAATTTTATCTATTATCACCTCATTGCATAATTCAAACAAAAACTAATTCAAACGTAAAATATTAAAAGTAATTAGGTGTCTTTGCATGTGAACAAGTAAACAAAATTTATGTTAGTAACATCATGGATATAACTTACACTTTGCCGACCCTGACATACCTCATATTATTATAGTTTGTATGCCTACAAGCCTAGTGACGCACTAGCTTTCAATTTGTGGGTCTCTTCTGTAAGTAAAGTGAATAAATAGTCTATAACTAAACTTTACTTGCCACTGCTGGGCAAAGGCCTCCGTGGCCTCCATCATTGAAATTTAGTCATCGTTATGGCTTAATCACCACGCTTGCCAAAGGGGGTTGGTGATTACTTCTGTAATGCAGCGTTAATCTCCTCATGTTTAACTTACCTATTTTTTTAATAAGTATTATGTTTTAGTGGCCCTGTTTTTGATACTTCTGCCGCTGCCGGAGTCACCCGTGTGGCTAGAAGTGAACGGAGGAGATCCTTCGCAAGCAGTGAAGTGGCTCCACCTATCAGCTCGAGCTACGGCTACTGTCAAGGACACGCAAGTGTGAGTTGAATGTAGTATGTGGCGGCCCGAGTCGCCACATAATTTATTATCATCACGTATCGGTTAAAGAGTTTGTAAGCACATTCCTAAACGCGTGCAGATCCGATAAAGATATGTCACGGCATCCTCCCTCCAACATCTACATAGTAGTACTGTATAAATAGTCGTGTAAGGTTTAGATAATAAGTTAGTTAGTAACAATGTAGTCACTGCAAATATACATCATCACATAAGAGACGCAGTCGTTATTTACCATCGCCATGGAACCTACCATCATCACAACCTCGCATACATACATCCCTCGACGGAACACTGGTGACCCCGCTCAAGCAACAAGCAACCTTCCAATGGAGTACCCGAAAAAAAAAAACACGTGAGTCATTTGTAATATCTACACATCAACCATGGCAGTAACATTCTGTTCAGCGACGGACGCAACAAGATTATCAAAATTAAATCACTATGCCGAGCTACAGCGAGCTGCGACTGCGTCATTTAACATCATTCTATGGCTCCCACAACTTTGGCTTCCTTTCCGGCACATCGTATTAAGAACGTTTTATCGACAAAGGCAAAAGAAATAAGGTACCGAGAAAAACAATACGATATAGAATATACTAACGATTTCATAACTGCACACATTACGTCATAAATTGTGCAGCGCAGCGAACGCGCAAGAATTTCCGACGCAGCACTTTTCGCCGTTTACTCTACGCTTGCGCAAGGTCAAGTTCACTGCAGAAAGAACACAATATATCACTTATTCATCACGATAATGAAAAATGAAACAAAGGAAAATAAGCATAATATGTATACAACGAGTATTCACCCGTTTAACCGCCTCACTTTTACCGACTGACAAGGTGGTTTGAGGTATGTTATTTATAATTACGGGAAGAGATATTTAGAAGCATTATTTTACCAGTCGATGGTTTTATGAGATATTATTACACTTCATAAGACGCTTATATGCTACTAGCTACCTCCAGGCGAATTGATTTCTCCGGTTATCTGGTAAAGAGCCAAGGAATACGCCAGTTCGAGGATAATTATGAAGCTATAATGAAGTTGTACTCAAAATGAAGATATTCAACAAGTTTAAAATGCTTTGATTGTGCAATAAAAATACAGCACAAAAATGAACCATGTTAGGGTAACTAAAGTAATAATAAGATGTTAGTCAATTTTAATAATATTTTTTAGCTATGCACTTATTTCCCTATATTAAGCATGTATACTGAATGCAACATGTCTTATCTCTATGTACTTAATGTTTAATCCTAGTCAATTCTAATTTTTATGTTTTGTTATTATATATTTTATTAAGTCTAAATAGTTCAATTTATTATTAACATGTAATGCGTAATTTAAAGTTCATTGCAAGAATATGCTTATTTTAAAGCTGTACTTGTTTATGCCACTTAATTTGTGTGTTTATTTATAGTCTTGGTATAACGTGATATAAAAATAATATTATGACGTTGAGAGGAATTATAAAAAACATTCGTGTACGTAAATGTAAAACGACCGATGGTTTTTTAAAAGGTATACTATAATAAGTATTTTGTTCAAATACAAGGAAACAGCTCTCTTAGCAGCATTCAGCAAGCCAGCCTGCCTCAAGGTTCCATCGCAGCAACGTATCGCTTCCTGGATCCTCGGCATCACTCGACGGTCAAAATAAGTACCGTCGCACTCCACACGTCTCGACTCACAGCAGACATGGTAGCACACGCTCGTCTCGAGTCACGTAGACTGGAGAACGCTCGTTTTGTCAATGAAGACTTGAGCACGCTCATCACGACTTAACGTGGATTAGAGCACCACTGGCATCTCCAAGCTGAAGACCTGATGGTTTTTTTTTTATTCCCTTTTTCAAGAGGGGGAGTACTGTGGCGGCCCGAGTCGCCACATAATTTATTATCATCACGTATCGGTTAAAGAGTTTGTAAGCACATTCCTAAACGCGTGCAGATCCGATAAAGATATGTCACGGCATCCTCCCTCCAACATCTACATAGTAGTACTGTATAAATAGTCGTGTAAGGTTTAGATAATAAGTTAGTTAGTAACAATGTAGTCACTGCAAATATACATCATCACATAAGAGACGCAGTCGTTATTTACCATCGCCATGGAACCTACCATCATCACAACCTCGCATACATACATCCCTCGACGGAACATAGTACAGACAGCCAAATGTGCTCCTACCGCCTGATCTTAAAAAATATGGGTAAAATCTGTCCAACTCTACCTTGGATTTGGCTTGTATTTTCTTATTCCTTATACGGGTAAGCACTTGGATTTCATCTCACCTAATCTTAAGTGATGATAAAGCCAAAGATGGAAGCTTTACCCGGAATCCTCAACTAACGAGTCTATCTTATCTTAGAACTAACATTGTCTATCTTATCACTAATTTTCGGATCTCAACAATGTCACTAACTTCGATGTCATGGCGATATATTTAGATAATATGAACATTATACCTCCGTACAAATGTAAATATTCGCAAAGCAAATAAAAAATTTGCAAAAAATATTTTATTTTATTTTTACGCTGCCAGTATCTTCGGAACCTTGCCTAAAGGGACTCCTTTTAATAATTTATTTTAGTTATTGTATTATATTTTTTAAGGTTTTTAGTTTTAGGTTCATTGTTCTTTTAATAATTACTTTTGTATGTATGTATGTATAATACATACATACCTATCTATGAATATGAATTTTCTATACAGAATCTGTCAAATAAATTATTGTAACATATTATTATATACTCGACAAATTCAGCCAAACACATAACTATTAATTGCTAAATGTTAACATTTAACTTACTAATTAACAATATTTAATTTTATGAATTTAGAAATTATTTACATTTTTAATTTCAGAAAGTCCGAAAATCCACCGAGCTTGTTCACGCGGGAGGTATTCTTTTCGTCTGCAGTAATGAGGCCGCTCGTGGTCGGCTTCGCGCTGTTGTTCTTCCAGCAGTTCAGTGGCATAGACGCTGTCATCTTTTTCACCGTAGAGATATTTAAGAGTGCAGGTAATTTTACTATCATCTTACATTTTTATTAAATTATTGCCTGGTTTTGGCTAAAATACAACTAAATACCTATTTCTGACATCAAGTAGCATTGTTTTGTATCGCTGTGTTCTGGTTTAAAAAACTATTCAATTAATAATAAGGATAGGTCCTAAAATCAGGAACATTCAGATATATTTAGATGAAGGGGACGACCACAAAGAGCTTAAATGGAGCATATTAAAGAGAATGCGAATGTAGTATCTTATAAAAAAGTAAAGGAATTAACTAAGCATAAAGATTAATGGATGATGGACACCAACAAGAGCGTGGCTCTTAAGTTGAAGAGAGAGAGAGAGAGAAAGGGCATAGACGCATAAATATTCAAGCATTATATTCGGCAACGTGTGCGAGATTCACTTGTTGTTGCAAGCGTTCATGGGCTACGGTACCCATTTTCCATGAGAAAGGCCTTGGTCTTTTACCAAATTATAAAGTTACAAAAGTCTTAGAAGTCAAAGTAACTACTTGTCCGACCTTGGCTATTAATTTTGGTTGACATAAAACGTACCAAAAAACAGGTCTACGATTTTTTAGTACATCTTTTGTTTTCCTTGTACGAAGATAAAGCGATAGCGATAGATACAAAAGAGCTCGTTAGAGAGCGTCCGGGTTGAGATAGCTCTTATTAAGCAATGGTCGTAGTACCGAGATGGATGATTCAAAATTCAAAATTCGAAATTCAAAAACATTTATTCAGTTTAGGCTACAAGTAGCTCTTATGAATGTCACTATGCCAACGGTTCGTAAGTCTACTCTGGGCGGGAGATCTTGTACTGAGAAGAACCGGCAAGAAACTCAGCAAGTGTCCAGCTCTTTTCTCCCTTACAGCGTCAAAAATATTGGAAAATGCCCTATCATAGCAGGACACTTTCCATTACAATAAACACAAAAAAGACAACCACAACATGTAAAAAAAAAAAAAAACAAAATAAAAAATATACGTTAACAAATTTGCATCAGGTAACAGTTGCAATTTCCACAATGTCATACAGTACCACTACAGTACTATCGTAAAAGTAAAAAATTGTTTAAGAAAAACAAAGTCAAATTATAGTGAATAATACTAAAAATAAGATAAGTATGCGTGAGCAGACCAGCCTCCCCAGGCGGCACCCGTTCACGAGTATGACATATGAATCAGCCATCGCTTCACTCAACCATATTTTAGGGAACGTAACGACCCGACGCACACGCCACCACCGCAGAGTGGATCAAACCACCGATCAAATAAAAATGTCTACAGCTTCTCCGTGGTCCTGAAGGCATGTTAAGGGTGCGCCGATCAAAAAAAGCCAAAAGTGTAGCCACGGTTAAGTTGATACATATATGATGAAAAAACGATTGTATTGAATAAACAAAATATATATTTGGTATCAAAGGGAACGTGTTTACAATTAGTTCGACCCATAAATTCATAACCCCACTATAGATTTTTCTACAATATAATTTAAAGTTGGGCAAAAATTATGAAAACGAGTGGCGGCGTTTAGTGATAAATTATAGTTTATATAAATTATTATACATCCAATTATGTCTAAACAATCAACAATGTCTTAACTACAAATCGTCCGTCTCATATTTTCGATTTATCGAGCGGTTTTTTAATTTTAATTTTTCAAATTAACACGTTAAATTCCCCATACAAAATTAGTATGGCCGCGCGGCATCAAATAAATATGGACGAAGACATTTCAAAGAAAATATATGCCACTTGTCACTTAAGTACGGCGCACTCTTTAAGCCGTCCGATCTTGTTGTTGTCTTATGAAGGTATTCGTTCAATTCTGCCAATCCGAATAGGGCCTATTAACTTGCCGTAATGACTAGTTCTCGGCCACAACAACAAATTATCTGCAAACCCAAGATGGTAGTGGTATATTTATGATAAGTTATTATTTTTACCAATCCAGTTTTATTATTTAATTCCTTTTGCTCTATTTGGGCGTTTATACCTAACCTTGAGCTAATTAATTTAGGGTTCTGAACAGGTTTAAAACTGAATTTTAGTCGCATAATATTAGTTGTTTATCGTCTCAGGTAGCACGCTCGACCCGATGACGGCCACAATAATCATCGGCGTGGTGCAGCTACTGATGAACGGAGTCAGCACTATGCTGGTGGACCGCGCGGGCAGGCGGCCGCTACTGATGGTGTCTGCTGCGATCATGTGCATCTCAATGGCTTCCATGGGGGCAGCGTTCTACTTCGAGTTCGAAAAAGAATCTTGGCTTGGGTAAATCGAAATATGTTTTTATGATGAGATTTTAACATATGAGCCTTCATAAGTGTCAATATCCTTTGTTGTACCTACCTTACTTTTAAACTAATAACCTGTTTTAATGTTTATTTTTTATTTTTAAGGAAAATACAGAGAGCTACATAAGTTTTGTCTAAAGTCCAATAAGGAACGATTCAAATCGCATAAATTCAGTGGACTAAAAGTTTTTTATTATTGTTTTGTTATAACATTAAAATACAAAAGTAAAAAGATAAACTTCGAATATTGTTTTCTAAAGTTCACGCGAATACTACACATTGAAATGAAACAACTTTTACGGAGCTAATCTCGAAATCGAATGAAACTTCATAGTTTGAAGAAGAATATGAAAATGTAGAAACGCGATAAAAACTACCATAGTTACCTGTTGATTAGCAGTCAAACACTAAGTTAGAAGGTTTCAATATCATAAAAACTCAAAAGCGTAAACTTTTGCATCATAATCGTCGATACGACATTCCTTAATCCAAACAAAAACTTGTTAATCTTTCAGCTACCTCCCCATCGCCAGCCTGGTGGTGTTCATGATAGGCTTCTCGCTCGGCTTCGGCGGGCTGCCGTTCCTGCTGCTGGGGGAGCTGTTCCCCGCGCACTACCGCTCGCAGCTTTCCGCCATGGCCAGCTCCGTCAACCTGCTCTCTATGTTCACCGTCATCAAGACCTACCACGTTCTCGAGGTGAGTTCCTGTTGTTGAGGTGAGTTCACGCTCTAGTTTGAACTTTCCTCGAGAGCATTATCTCTCAAAATTCAAAATTCAAAATAATTTATTCAGTTTAGGCTACAAGTAGCTCTTATGAATGTCACTATGCCATCGGTTCATAAGTCTACTCTGGGCGGGAGATCTTGTACTGAGAAGAACCGGCAAGAAACTCAGCAAGTGTCCAGCTCTTTTCTCCCTTACAGCGTCAAAAATATTGGAAAATGCCTTATCATAGCAGGACACTTTCCATTACAATAAACACAAAAAATATAGAAGACAACCACAACATGTAAAAAAAAAAACACAAAATAAAAGCTACTCTACTCTACCTCTAGACTCTAGAGAAGTTTATTAATATATTAACCGGCTCTGTGGTCTAGTGGTTAAGACCACCGGTTTAGACCCAGAGGTCCTGGGTTCGATTCCCAGCGGGGGGCACATGTTTGTGTACTCGGTTTGGTTGGTGGTAGGGCTTGTTTGTCCGCCTGGCTAGCTACTCTTGAGGTAAGTTCATGCTTTCAACTTAAGGTAACTTGATGTAAGATCATGATCGTTTGGGTTATGGTTATTTTTAGGCCGTGCGTTAAAACACAAGTGTTTTTTTGTGTGTCCCTACCTATCACTGGTACTGTCAGGTACTTTCCTGCCTACTGTCTGTGCTTCAGAAGGCACTTATAGCCGTTGGTCCCGGCTGCGTTAGCAGTTGTTAACAACCACTAATCAGCACAGGGCCCGCGTGGTGGCTTATGGGCCGTTCTCCCTATCCATCCATAAGAAAGGCTCGTGCCCCAGCAGTAGTAACATAAAATGATCTACAACAACCCAACTCCACACGACTTTAAAGTTTATCCTGATACCCCTACCAACCATAAGGTTATAAAATTAAAGGTGTCAGACTTCCTTGCGCAAGCATAAGGGACCATCTACGTCAGGTCATAACGCAAGTCAGGACGCGCCGAAGCGCATTCTTCAGCCGGTACTTTTAAGACTCAAGCTAGTTGCCCCGTGGACACGTAAAATCTACACCTTATATCCGGATAGGTTACCGAAGCTGTAAGCTCGCTCACTTCTCGTTGCACTAACAGCGGAAATTAATAACCTATCTTCAGCAAGAGATAGGCTTACTAGAGCTTGTTGCTTAGTTATTTCTGTTAATTATAGGAAAATAACAGCGGTTGCTTGGTAACTAAACTAAGATAGGCCTATCTCTTGCCAGAGATAGGTTATTAATTTCGGCTGTAAAAGTACAACTCGCAGTTCCACTGCTCGGGTCGTCTCTAAACTCTAAAGTCGACATAAAATGATCTGTTAATATTTATTTATTTATATATTATGTATTATACGTTTATTTTTGTACTGTATTTGTAAAAGTAGTTTATGTAATAATATACATTATATTTGTTTAAATAAGTATATTTATATAAATTGTAGGTATATATGTAGGTATATACTGTGCGTTTTATAATATATTATTTTTATTTCCAAATCATTGTCTTCACTCAATTGCACCTACCATGTTATTTCTGCACCACCCTATGGTTGACTGGTAGAGAATGCCTCAGGCATTAAGTCCGCCATGTAATATATGTTGTAAAAGTTTTAAATAAATAGAATAAATAAATAACGATGAAAAAAAAAAGAAAATGACCTATCTCAGCCGCCTGCCGCGTCAATAAGCAGTGAATACTCATACAATTTTACGAGACAGCCACACGAGGGTGAGTGCACCTTTACAGACTAATGACGATGACGTTGCCTATTATCTATCTTTCCAGGCGGTGCTGACGTCAGCGGGCACTTTCTGGGTATACTCGTGCTTCTGTGCGCTGGCGTTCTTTTTTGTGCTGTTCGTGGTGCCCGAGACAAAGGGCAAGTCGCTGGCCGAGATCGAGCAGCACTTCCGCGGCTTCAGGCAGAATAGTGAAGTCAACATGCAGACCGTCAGCACCGTATGTTGATATACGGAAGATATTAAAATGGTTGGTGCACATATTGGTAGTGGAGTTGCCCGTTACATTTAATACCTTTTTAATCTTGTTTTGGAGTCCGTGTATTGTATGTAACGCATTAGCTGGTAAATTAATTTGCGAAACTGTTACTGTGATCTCTTTGCGTTTTAAAACACGCTGAAAATTCAAACCATATTACCATTTTAAATGATCACGGGCATTCTAAGAACAGCTGGGACAGTCAGTGACAAAGTTGAAATTCATGTAACTCGGCCCGGGATTCAGCAAAGTGCCAAATTGGCGGAGCGGAGACGAGATCTGCCATAATCAATAAGATTTAGGTTTACCTACCTCATCTCCGCTTTTTGGTTGTTTATGACTAACTCTTCTCTGTTCATATCCGCTTTAGCATCCGCTACTTGATACTTGAATATTTGATATGGATACGGATACTTGCGAAAAGGAAATATTAATAGAGGACAAACATAAAGATAATATTACCATGTTTTTGTTGTGTTTGAGTATCCGATATTTCGGCACAGTTGCATGCGCCATGATCACGGATGTACTGAAGTTCCTTCATTGGCCAAACAACAGTAGCCTGCCGAATTATTATTATTATATTAAGATAATGTTAGTATTGCTACGTAGATAAGATGACGGTAGCTAGCCAGATAGACTTAATAAAACCCTATTACTTACCTAAATGTGTACAATATACGAGTAAGTATACTGTACCCTAGAACTCTGGGTCTGAAACCGATAGTCTTACCACAGACGAGGCAAGCATGGCAAAGCTTAGGAAGAATGCTTTGCCGGATTTCGTTAGAACTTTGCACCGAAAAACAGACTAAATACACGGTATTCTTCATTGGCCAAACAACAGTAGCCTGCCGAATTAAGGAGCATATCAAAGCTGTAAATAATAACGATACACAAAAATCGGTCATTGCTGAACATTTGATCCAATCGGCTCCTAATCACTGGATTGGATTTTATAACCCCCAGATAATTTCGACAGAACGCCACTACATACCTAGATTGGTTAGAGAAGCGATTGAAATTACAAAATACAAAAATTTCAATCGTGAAGATGGGTTTAAACTGTCGCGTATCTGGAATCCAGTGATTAGCTTATGTAAAGACCGCAAAAAGAACAAAAGTGCCGTTTCCCGATCTGATACTGTAGTATGTCGAGAACAAGTTCGAGTGAATAGTGCACTCAGGAAACAGTAGTACGAGTATTGAGCGTAAATAACGAACTAAGGAAGAGGGTAGATCGTTTTGTCTGCTCATAATCACCCACCCGCAATAACTTCAGTACATCCGTGATCATTGGCGCATGCAACTGTGCCGAAATATCGGATACTCAAACACAACAAAAAAGATGGTAATAATCCCGTTAATAATATTTATTCTATTGTAAGTGACCATGATAGTTTAAAAAGTTATATTGACAAACATAAATATCACGACAAAAATTTTTTTTAAACTTTTGGTGAACTATGCATTTAAATTTGTATAAAACAGTTTAATATCATAATTTCTTATTTAGTTTGAAGGTTATGAAGTTATACCTTATACCAAACACCTTTTCAAAGCTGAACCATGAATAAATAAGAAATGAATAATAAGTGTCAGCTATAGTTAGTCACAGTTAGTTCTGTTATAGAAATATCCATGTAATGGAATTTTTAAACGGCAATGAATAATAATTATATTCTTGTGGTCGTGTCAAAATTATAGTAAGGATACATAATTAGCTTCCTGATATTAATATTTCTTGTCATTTAAGTAATTATTATAAATGTTGATGTTAATACCGTAAATACCGTCTTTAGAGCCGGTTAATGAAGCCTAGTGTATCATCATCATCATTATCAACAGTGTATAGTTTATATAAAAGTAAATATGACAATTATTACTAGTGACGACAGAGTAAAAAATATAAAGATGTAAAAAAGTAAACGTAATTTTTACAAAATTATTATTGTTACTGTTTCCAATCAATTTTTATTCACTAATGATTAATTTGTATTATGAATTTCAATTATGCTAGCGGTTGATAACGGGCAGAAGGCTGTGATCAGATGTATCAAGTAGTGATGATTTAATGATATTAACATAGGTTAGATTTACATATGATCTTCCGGTGGATTTTGACCATTCGCAAAATTGCAGACACATATCAATTTGGAAATCTGATATGTTGACATAAAGATTCAAATAATAATTTTCTATCTCAACCAACAAGTAGGAGCGTTAATAGTTTACGATAATCGTGGCCCGTGTTATTGTTATATTTCATGTCACCACTGGCCATCAGCCAAATATGTAAAGCTCCCGATAGCTAAGCATGTTTTTGTTACATTATTTTTAATATTGTTATATTTCCAAGTTTACTTATTTTCAGTTTTGTTATTTGTGGACAATCACTTCACTCTCCCCACCCAATGAAGCGTGTGGGCCTAAAAATGTTACATTGAGAAATTCCACAAAAAACTATTCCTTGCAGATGGTCAATAATTACTATGAATCGTTTTTCACCAGCTAATTTTTTATCCTCACTGCTGGGGCACGAGCCTACCCTATGGATGGACAGGGAGAACAGGTCATATAAACCACTAAGCGGGCTTAGTGCGGATGCGGACTGGTGGTTGTTAACGACTGATAATGCAGCCGGGACCAATTACGTGCCTTCCGAAGCACGTAGGAGCTAAAGATGATAAGTACATTTTTGGTCACCCATCCGATGACCAGCATATGCGAAAGTTGCTTAAATTCAGCAATTGTGGGCGCACTGGCCACTGCGCCATCGAGCTCCTATTATATTAAGTCGTATTTTATGCAATACAGTAATTATATATAACAATAATATGAGTGCCTAAATCGTGTGGTCGTCCTTTTTGTTTTTCTGAGAAGGAAAGCCCTTCTTGCACTGCACATACCCGGTATAATATAGATAACTCGTATATTTAAATAAAACACTATGATGAAACTATATGATGTAGATTTAAAAATACAACTTTACCTGTGATAAGAACAAAGCCAGAGCGTTCTTTTTAAATGGTGAAATCTTCTACTAAATACGAGCGATGTTTAAAATAAACACAGCATGTAATATACATTCCAATATTAGAGTTTAGTATTTATACTTATTTATTGTGAGTTTCCAAAGAACAAAATCAAACGTTTATAGATTTTATATTATATTATTACGTTTATAGAATATTTATGTTTATGTAGATTAAATTGTAAATTATCATAAAGTATTTTTACAAGTAAGTACCACATTGTCACACTCACAGTTTTATGTATGTAGGTATGTATAGTCTGAAATGAATAATGTAGTAAGGAGATTTTGACAAAAAATGTCGGTTAACTTTTTTTCGAAATAATTATTTTGAATAACTTTTATTGTCCACTAAAATAGTTTTGCGTTTAAATTATTTGTATTTTATGATGAAATCCCGAACTGTGATAATTAACATAATATGTAACGTTGGTAGCATATAACCTACGCCTTAGTTAAGAACTAATAATTAAATCTATACATATAAGAGTTATTTTGTTGTTTTTGTTGCAGTAAACATATAAGTAAAAGCCAATATGTATACTGTAAATAAATAGTACAATAATACAAAGTTATGGTTTTATTAAAGATCGAAGGATCGAACAATAAAAAGTTTTGATTTTGTGTATAAAATAAAAGATACATTTCATAAACATAATCGAACGGCCAATCATTTTATGGTTGAATCTTTTTTCTTTTCTGGCACCTATTCCAAAAATTCTGTTATTTACGCGTAGCATATAAAGGGTTTCCTTAAATCATGTGCTTGCATTGAATCATTTTTCGAAAAAACATCAGATAACAATCACTGTTATTTAAAAATACATTTATTTCGTTGCCACGTTTGATGCTACCAAAGTTTTGACACATCATTTCTGATGTAAATATTAAAGTAGAAAAAAGTATAAATAAATAAAAATGTCAACTTAAAATACCACAACTCTTTGAATAACTATATTAATGTACCAACTTGTAGAGTTCTAATGATCTCTTTCTAGGAATGATGAACGATTGAAGCTGTGAACGATTACCGTGGCATCGTTACAACAATATTAGAAATGTCGGAATGTCAGACATTTATGAATTCCCTGGCTCTCATTATGCATTGTGTTGCAATAATGACCAAGGCTCTAAACAGTTGTAAAATCAATATAAAGAGTTACTTAATTTATATAATGTTTTTGGTTACGGCGTTAGTATGTTAAGATAATGTTAGTATTGCTACGTAGATAAGATGACGGTAGCTAGCCAGATAGACTTAATAAAACCCTATTACTTACCTAAATGTGTACAATATACGAGTAAGTATACTGTACCCTAGAACTCTGGGTCTGAAACCGATAGTCTTACCACAGACGAGGCAAGCATGGCAAAGCTTAGGAAGAATGCTTTGCCGGATTTCGTTAGAACTTTGCACCGAAAAACAGACTAAATACACGGTATTCTAGTCGAAAATAATAACAAAAGTACCTAATTACTAAAAGCTCGTATTATTGTAAGTGGTTGTGCATTTAAAGGAGGGAGAGACCTTAGAATGGAAATGGCATTACCCAGATACCCAGAGACCGCGTTGTTGCATTGATATATTGACAATGTTCGTTGCGACATGGCTGGCCCACTTCTAACAATTGAGTCTTCATTGTAACCATTGCATTGACTGAAAAGCAGATCCATAATGTAATAAATTACGAAGAGATTTATTCTGGCACTTTGGAACTTTGTGTTGACTGTTGTTTTAACGATGACGTCACAAAACTGCTTCAAAAATCACCATGCAGCGTTCTTGTTTCACTTGACAGTTAATATATTGTCTACGATACATAGAGCTCGCTATAGCGAGCCCTATTTGTCGTGCTTACTAAAGTTTTAGGAGAAGCCCTTTTGATTTGGACGTTACAAGGGGGAAGATGTATAATCGTACTAAGAAATCACGAAATCTTTCAGGCCAAACGGCAAATAAGCTGGCAGGTAGCAGAGTTCTTCAGTGAAAGGCCTTTTGAGCGATGCAGACATTATAGCGAGTTTTATAAACATAAATGTATCATTATCGGCCTTCTTTTATATAGAAGATAATAATACCTTTATAAATTGATACAGAGAAGGGAATGCCTTTGCCCTGCAATGGGAAAGTAGTGGCTTATAGTATACTATAGTGTGATATTGTGTAATTAGAAAACAGTTCATAGCATACATACGTGTGATCGAGGACAGGGGACGCGGCGTGCAGTGATCGGTGCCATCGCTTGTTAGAGCAGTCGTGCGGCTGCTACGCTGGCGCAACTCACAGCTAGGGTTACCACATGTTGGGAAAGATATTTAGTTTTCTTTTTAATCGGTTGTCTTGGTAGACGGCAGTTTCTGCTAAAGATTAACTAAATGAAATTTCCTGCCGGATGGTGACGGTAGATGTTACACATACCTACTTGAGGCTTGCTCTTGGTGTGCTGTCGCAGTGAAACTGTATTGAATGCAAGTTTAGAGCGTACTACGTACGTACCAGTGTTCGGCAGGAACCAGTGAACAACACTGTTTTCTTTAAATAACTAGAAATAAGGGTCAGCAACTGATTTGCTACTTTAGCGATAAATTTATACAGACCACCTGTTTTCAAGCTGTCACCTGTAAAAATTCTATGTATAACTTTTTGGCAATGAGAAATGCTACCACTACGATAGTTCCTACGCATGCGAGAAATACTCTTGGGATTTTACGAATGTCCTTTGATAAAACTACACGGAATTATACAAGGCGTCCCAAAATTAACACGTCACACTGAGACTAGAGGTAGATGGGCCTCAGATGCGTCGAACGAGCTTAACTTGTCCATAGAAAAGTTTTATGAGTTTAGAGATATGACCAATTTCAGGTATTTAAAAAAAACACCAATTTTAGATAATTTTTGTTTTAGAGTTTTTTTAGAGAGCCCTTTATTTAACTTTTTTGCCTCTATGTCTTTGAGAATAGTTACTTAATGATGAAACAACATTATTTAGTAGAAAAGTCATGTGCAAAAACGACAACTTGATAGTTTATTTTAACTTTATTATCACACAAAAATATGTAATGATAATGAAATACATAATGGATTTGACTTTGAGCAGCAACCGTAAAAAAAAATTACTTCAAACTTTTCTACGGACTAGTTAGACTTGTTCGACGCATCTGAGACCCACCTACCTCCGGTGTCAGTGTGACGTGCTAATTTTGGGACACCCTATACATATTATATATTTATTTATTTATTTATTTATTTATTTTAGTTATTGTATTATATTTTTTAAGGTTTTTAGTTTTAGGTGCATTTCAAATCTTCTTATCAATATTCTACAATTGTTTCATGTTTTTTCTATATTTATACATAAATGTAATGTTGTGGAGATCCTTGGGGGAGGTCTGTGTCCTTTGGCTGAGATGATGATGATGATACATAAATGTGGTTAAACAACTTATAAATTGCAAAAAACATCACTCTGTGTTGTTGTTAGATCACTTATAAAACTTTTTATTATTTACTATACCAATATAAGTCAACCATTGTCTAAATAAGTATTTGCAGTTCTGAAAATCAAGTCGTCGGGAAAAGCCCTGAAGTTTGGTCTCCCTAACCATAAGACTACTCCCGCGCCGTGATAACTCGCCAATTTCGTTGGTTTATTTATTGCCACGATGTAGCGAATGTGACCGATTTCAATCGTACAATTGACAGAAATCAATAAATAAACAGATTAGTTACAAAAAAGGTCAGTGTAACACTGGTCAAAAATCATTATCCAAATTAGCCAACAACAGGACGAACTGCTTATTAGAAAAATTAATATAAGAGATGCAGGAGAGTAGAGAGAGATGAATATCTGACAATAAACTCGATACTGATTCGAGTATTAATGGTTTATTGATTTATTTAATCCAAAATGCCACCTGATGCAATCAGCAAACTCTCTCAAAAGAAAAACAATTAACAAAAAAAGGAAAATAATTTTATTTCTTTGTTTATTTCTTAATTTAATACCAATAAAAAATAAAAAAATGCCCTGGTAATTGTTTACGTATTTAATTCACATTAGGCGGGATTTAAAGAAATTAAAAAAATTGCTGCAACAACAATGCTACTATACTATAATATTGTTGTAATGGCGGCAGTCTTCTATAAGATTGTAACAAGCCGTACCACCAACTAAACCGAGATTAAAATGTTCGTAAGTATTGGTAGGAATCAAACCCGGACCTCTGGGTATATAAGATATTTTACACTCATATTTAAGTACTCCGTTCCTATTTTAAGTGTTTACACGTGAAAATAATTCACCTAAATCGTGTTCAGACGTCCAATTTAGTTCATGAATAGTAATAATTACGGTAAACCAACACGGTGCTAGTCCACGAGACTCCTATCGGCGTCTCCGGGCAGATTCACGAAATTAAAACGAAGACACGACACGCGTGAGCCTGTTGCATTACCATTGATATCACGCTCTCCGCTCCTCACTCGACTATATAAACACGAGCTACTCAATTTTAATCTATTCAAAAGCTAAATCTTAATAAAGGAACACCGTCCTTTAGTTAGACAATATTAGGATTTCATGAAATAAATATCAGCTATGATTTTAGTAAGTTTTCTACAAAAATCTATTTTATAAAAGTAAATAAATATTATAAAAGTTTTCTGTTGCTACGAGTAAATAAATTAAACGGGGTTACATTTAAATCATAGATAACAATACATTTTTGTTAAATATCCTTTTATTTAGCTGCCAATTATTTCTTCCTTGTCCTTGACGCTTCCTATGCGTCTGTCCGCTTCAAATATGTTGTTAATATTGTTATACTTAACTTAACTTACCACATTTTACCAGTATACGAGTATAGTTGGGTTTCGAATGTAAGAAATGACTTCATGAGAAAGTAAATAAGATGAGAAAATAAATAAGTAGAGTTGTGTAAGTGCTGGGCGTTTGTTGTATCTTCATTACATAGTACATACTTAATTTTGAATTCAAGGTTCATAATCTACTTACTTAGGGTGTTATGAACAATAAACAACGACACTCATTTAAAATTATTATCATCAGCTGAATAACGAATTTATTTTAACATTTTACTTTTTAGCATATTATTTGGTTGACCGCTCTTGCGTGGACAATAAGCAAATGTGAACCGCCCGTTAACAGCTACTTACCACCTGGTGGTAGCGGCGGCCAAGGACCTTCTCCCGTCTATGGACCACCGGGAGGAGGCAGCGGCTCCATAGGGCAAGGCCGGCTTGGAGCAAGAAATAACCAAAACCAACCTCAAGACACATATTTCCCACCGGGACAAAATGGGAATTCTAACACACCAGATTCCCAGTATGGACCTCCTGGTGGTGGTAGAGATTTCAACCAAGGCTCTCAAGGTTCTCAGGGACAAAGGACGCCACAGGGCGGGTCTTCATCACAAGGTGGTTTTGGACAAGGAAACAATAATGCCAACGCTCCCAGCGCTCAATACGGTGCACCAGGTCGTGGGAATCGCCCAAATTCAAGACAACCGAGTGGCCAAACACCATTTGGTGGTGGTGCCAGTGGGCAAACACCATTCGGTGGTGGTGCCAGTGGCCAAACACCATTCGGTGGTGGTGCCAGTGGCCAAACACCATTCGGCGGTGGTGCCAGGGGCCAAACACCGTTTGGTGGAAACGACAGAGGCAATCAGCAATCTTATGGACCACCTAATAGAGATCAGGGTTTTGGTAATTCCCAATCTGGCAGAAATGGTGGTCTAGGGTCTGATTCTAGGCAAGGTCAGAGGCCTGATTCTTCGTATGGGCCTCCTCCTACTGGTGCTGTTCAGTCTCCTAACGGACCTGGTTCTGGTAGACAAGGCTCTCAAGGAATGCCTAGTTCTTCTTATTCGGCTCCAGGCTCCAGTGGTTCGCAAGGGGGTTTCGGTGGAAGGCAATCTTCGGGTGGTTTGCCATCGTCGTCTTATGGCACACCTGAAATTGGTGGTGGTACTGGTGGGAGAGGTTTCGGTGGGGGCTCAAACTTTGGTGGAGATGAATCTGATGTAAGATTTTTTATAATTTTATTATTATTCGTACGGTTTTTAATGTTTTTTTATTTAAGTACATCTAACTTTTTCAGGAACCGGCTAAATACGAGTTTAGCTATGACGTGGATGACGCGCAGACAGGTACTAACTTTCATCATTCAGAACAACGTGACGGCGACGTCGCCACAGGGGAGTATAACGTAGTGCTGCCCGATGGCAGGAAGCAGGTTGTTGAGTACGAAGCTGGCCTGCAAGGATATAAGCCTCAGATACGATATGAGGGTTGGTTCATTACATTTGGCTGGCACATTCTCGACACTAGAATTTTACGCATTTTATATTGTTTTGTAAAGACAGTTTTCTGAGATAAATCTTGTTGAAATAATTTATTTTAAGAGTGTTTCAAGTTTGCTTGCACACACCTAGTTTGGTCAAGTTTGACCAAGTTTTAACAAGTTTGGTCTAACACCTTCTGAAAATATTGTATTTCAATGTTTAATATTCTAATTTATTGATAATTACTTGATACATTAATTTTTATATGTTGTAGGTGGAAGTAGCTCCGGCGGTGCAGGATCCGGCTTTGGATCTGGTACATACCTACAAAGATTTATAAATTATTTGGGTCCAGCTTTTTTGTTGAGCAGAACATAATTTTTCTGTTGTGAATTTAAGTCATTATAACATAACATTCTAGTTTCCGAAAATTAATTCACATAAACTTGTTCTAGTTCTTATTATAATTTGTATTTCAGGTGGTAATCGAGGACGTCAAGGCGGTGATCAAGGATATCCTCAGGGTGGTCCAGGGGGTCAGGGTGGTTCTAGTGGTTTCCAAGAACAAGAAAATGACATAGGCTACCCTCAAGGAGGCCCCAGTCAAGGGGGCTCCAGTCAAGGTGGCAGATCTGGAAGATTCGAGCAACCGAACGACTTTAATCAAGGTGGTTCATCTCAGCAGGGTGGACAAGAATCCATGGGATATCCTAGAGGAGGGCCTAACGCAGACAATGGACAGCGAAATCGTGGCTTCTCAGGAAGGCCTGGCCAAGAAGAATCTGGACAGTTTGGTCGTGGTAACGGTATTGAAAATTTAAACGGTGATTCGCAAGGAGCCGGGTATCCCAGTGGTGGACCTCGAGAAGGCAATGGAAATTATCCTCGGAGAAATGACGCTGGCTTTGGTGGCCAAGGAAGTAATAGAGGTTACCCAAGTGGAGGACCTCAGGGTCAGGGTGGAACCCAGAATGGATCCCGACGTGGACCTCAGGGTAATAGAGGTTCCGGTTCCGGTGGAGGCGATGATGATGGATACCCCAGTGGTGGACCAAACGGCCCACGTGGCTCGGGATACTAACAAAATTCACATAACGAACAAACTGAACTACCTATGACAAATGCATACTAGAAAGTTATTTAGCATTGTAAATAAAATAAGTTTACTGACACTATGAAGTAATTTTATTTTGTAAAATTGCCTATAGTATTAAAAACTTTATGTAAAATTCAATGCAACCCTTTTTGTATTCATACATTTTATATAAAACAATACATTTATGACAAAGCTTATTTACTAACTTTATAAAACACATTAATAAAAATAAAGCATGGAATATATAATTATTGACATTAAATGCATCTAAAAATAAAAAAGTCAACACGCCACTACGTATACAAATGCGTTAAAGTAATTAGAAAATATACATAACCATTTTACTTAAATTTTTATATCCACATTAATTTTATACACTATAAACTGGCACTGGTAAACGATTTCACCAAACAAACATAATACTGTTCAACAATAATATCGTAATATTTAATATTTAGATAACAAATTTATTAAAACATACAAAAGTACAAAAGAATAGCAAAAGGCTTTTTTCTTAAGGCGAAGGGTAAGGCACAGTAGCGCCGCCAATTGATAATTTGACAATTACTAACGGACCGGATCTTTTTTTAAACATTGCGTACCGTCCGACAACAGGAAAGCATTCATAGTATTTATTTAATAACTGTGCACTACTTTTTGTTGCGTGGTTTATTCACAAAACGGGCTTTCACACTTATTCACAAACAATGGCTTTTGATATTAGCGAATGAATACAAAAACAAACCTAAAAGTAGTGCACAATTATTAAATAATAGATGTTTGCCTAGTGTCGGAAGGTCCGCAATGTTTGAGAAAAATCTAGTTTAGCAGTTATCAAATTAAATCCATTAGCGGCGCTAGTGTGCCTTACCCTTCGCATTAACGAGACCGTTTAAAAAAAATACATATTATATTTTATTTTGGCTTCTATCATTTAAATTGTTAATAACAGGCTGTATTCTAGAAGTCGAATGTAACTCAAGATGTAGACAGATGTACACCAAAAATATTGTTTTTTTCTTTTTTGATAAGATAACATACTAACATATGACACAGATATATGAGACTTTATACCTTCTCCGAGTAAAACGAACGAAGCGAAACGAACCGAACGAAAAGGTACGAGTATAATGAACGTCAGAACTTTAACTAAAGCTAGTAAAACTGACGGCTTAAAATTTCTGTCGTAATAATATGGCATCCAATTTAATATGCAATATTTTCAAAATCAGTCTACGCGGCGCGTTTATTGTTAGTTTTTTGTTTGCGCTCTTTGTCTATTCTAAAGGGACAAGATTAATCTATCACAACAAAAGAGTCAAGTATAAACGATGGCACTCGCTTAATTGCTCTTTAACAATCGTATAAAAGTAATGGTTTTCATTGTACAATTAAATTGTTATATAACTTAGCCATGATTACAACAATAATTTGTTAATATAAAACTAATAAAAACAACACCTGTAGAACCAAATATGGAACACAATATCCCAATGGAGTGGCATGGTCTGAAAAAAAAACAAAATAGCATTTTATAATAAATACTTCCAGTGCAAAAACGAATAGAATGGTATTTTACTTTTTTATATTCGTTTTACATGAAAAACGGCAAACAAAAACGGCAAACAAAAATGCATTGGATCAATGTATAAAAATACTGTTTGTAAAAGCGCCCTTGGCTTTTGAGAGAATATTTTAGGAACAATTTTGTGTATCGCTCGATTTTAAATTCTAACAAGATTTTTTAAATCGAATCTAGGTTGAAACAACCTATGTATTTTCAGAGTAAAACGCCGATACAAAACATTGCAACAATACAGCAGTATAAGAAGCTAAGAGTAGCAACACTAGAAGCACCGTGTACCTAGTGTGAATCCGTATTTATTCGATTACGTTTAAGAAAACTAAAACCCATCAAAAACAATACTTGTCAAAAAAAACCAAGTCTCGCAACTCAGTTGTTCTGCGGTAAAAAGTTGTGAGATCCATGTAATACCAAGTCGGTTATTAATTTATTCAGTCTCTACTTAAGCGACTTTCTGTCTTAATACGTCCAGTCTCTAAGACCACGATCGTGGTCCATAACATTCTTTAATGTTTTATATAAATATATTGAGACTTGGCCATCGCACTAAATAATTGAATTTATATGTGTTTTCAGGCGATTGAATTTACACGTGTTTTCAGGCGATGGCCAAGTCTCAATATATTTATATAAAACATTAAAGAATGTTATGGACCACGATCGTGGTCTTAGAGACTGGACGTATTAAGACAGAAAGTCGCTTAAGTAGAGACTGAATAAATTAATAACCGACTTGGTATTACATGGATCTCACAACTTTTTACCGCAGAACAACTGAGTTGCGAGACTTGGATTTTTTTGACAAGTATTGTTTTTGATGGGATCTCATTTCTTTTTGTATTTTGTAGAGACAGTTCTACTTTTTTCCTTTCGATTTGGCAGGGGCACTACCATGCGCCTATATTTATATGGGACTAGCTTAAACCATCGGCTTCGCACGCAATAATAATAATTGCCGTAAAATAAATAAAATAAAACATCGTTACGAATAAAGCCAATATTGAAAAATTTAACTGAACCTATTATTCCATTATATTATACATGAATCAGTGGATTTATTAACTGCACATGTAACTTTGTAATCCTATACATTTATATGGGATTACAAAGCTATTTATGCAGTTGGTGTATCTAGAAAACTGGACCGAAATTGCAAAATATTTTAGTTTTTCCTTGATTCATATACCAAACACTACTTATATTCCAAATTTGAAGCTTCTAGGTCTGCTAGAAGTGCCTTAGAATTTTGATGATCGGTGAGTCAGTCAGTGAGTGACAAAATTAAGAAATTTGACCCGTTATAATTCTTAAAATACTGGTTCAAATTGAATGAAATTTGATATATACGTGTCTTTACAATGCCTGCATGGTTACTGAAAATTTCAGTCTTCTAGTTTTATCCACAACGAAGTTACAGGGGGTCGAAAATGGTCTGAATTGCTTCGAGAAAAGGATGGTACGGCCGTGACGCTTTTTTGCTCGACTTGGTGGGGGCACGGCCGTGCCCCCAGATTAGTATGGCATTGAAGCAGCGCCTCCTGGCGACATATGTGAAGAGTTAAAATTTTGCCATACAAATTCTCGTTTTCGATAACGTGATCGAATAGCGAATGAAACTCGCACTTGGCACCCAACAAGGAGGTATTACATTACATCCTTATAGTGGCAGAAGTTTGGAGCTCACGGTAAGCCACCTGCATGAAACTTAAGTTTTAAGTTCATTTAAGGAGTTATTTTTTATTGAGTCGTAAAACAAATAACTTAACGGCGTTTGTTTTGGGCAATTAATGTTTCTACTGAGTCATTAATGCCTTTTTAAAAATTAAATACCAAGGCCTAGATTTCTTTCTAATATTATTGAGAACTTCCTGCATGTAAATATATAACTTTTGAATATTGATTTTTGTAGTGGCTTCGTAGTAATACCGACCTGTATTGACATCTATCTGAGTAGCGGGCGTCGGCGACGTCAGTAACGATTGGTCGTAGAAGGAGTACTCCGTTTCCTTGCGATATAAAGGTGGTATCGTTGCTTGACACTGGAAGATTAAAATTAACATGATTTTAATAACATAATACACGAACAAAATCAAGTAAATGTATGCAGCTGAAGCTGAATAAAATATTTGGGATACACAGCTTGTTTTTACACGTTACTTCACTTACACTTATCCTAATTACGAGTACTAAGCAGCATTATTTTGGAATGTTGTGTTCCGATTTACACACTAAACATGTATAATAAATAACACATCATATCAACTATATTAACTAAATAATCGTTTTCCAAAAGTATTTTTTTACCTTTTTATAAAATTTTTGACTTAGTTTAGCAAATTAGCCAGACAGGCTTGAGCTCTAACTAGTCGTACCTAAAACCTCCTGATTACCACTATCTAATTAACGCTTGTCACTATGACAACGCGGTCAGACCTCTGGTTTTCGACCCCAAGGGTCCAGGTTCGTAATAATATTAATATTTATATTTATACTTTATTTGGTTAGTTATAGGGCTTGTTTTGTGTTTGAGAGTAGGTCACTAAGTTACGGGATAAATCATCAAAATTCACCTTAATGAAGAGCTAAAAGGTAAAGACATATTAGCACTTTGGCACAGATTAAGTCATAATAATTGCAACAGTTGAAAAAAGGATGTTAATAGTTCTATAAAATAATGATACTGTCCACGACTATCACTATTCTACTACTACTATAAATAAATAAATAAAATACATGTTTCATAGAATTCCGTAATCGCTATGAAATAATTAACAATAAAACAAGGCCTAGTTTTACTGTTTTTTAAAATCTGTAACAGATTCTTCTCTGCCCAGACTGCCACTTACCAAAAAGTGGTAATAAACGACATGTCTAATGCTAAATTTGCAGTGCAAAATAGTTTAAATTGCGTCACGCAAACACAAAGTCTGTGACGTTTTACTGTTGTTTGGTGACTTTTTTATACTGCTATAAGAACTATGTAAAATAAACTAAAGTGAAAATGATCTAATTTAATTAAGCCCATAATCATTTTAAGTTGATATATTTTAAGACAACCATCTGAGACTCCTAATAGTTAATTATCATCATGATCATCATCATCTCAGCCAAAAGACGTCCACTGCTGGACAAAGGCCTCCCCCAAGGATCTCCACAAGACCGGTTTAATAATAATTAAATAGTATAAATTATTATTTTATTCAATAGTCAATACTTGTGTCTATAATGTAACAGTTGCAAAAGCTGAAGAACTTACTTTTATACTGAAAACGCCGAGCATGTAGTGGCTTTCGTATACAGTCAAGTGTAGGTTTAGCTTCGCTTGGTAGGAGTAGGGGTGGCTGGTTGGGAGCACCAGCATCGGTCCCTCCAGGTATTCCTGTGGTGCAGGATAGCCGTTGATGTACCAAGCAAGCTGGGCCTCCGGCCTTGAAGGGGTCGTTGTGCAGTTGACATTCAACTGGCTGCCGGGAGGGTATTCTTTTTGGAGACCAACTATTTGTGGTCCCACTTTAGGCAGAACTGAAAGAAAGAAGTTTTGTCATGAAGCTATATTCTGCTTCTTTAATCGTTGAGTGACTACTGAATAATGGTTATGAAGTTATATAATAAACAGTGTTTTTTCATGAATCCTGAAGAAAACTCCACGAAGAAATCCTTTGAACTTAAGCACCTGCAAATCAAGGTTACTTTAATTTAAATTCAATTTCAAGGGTTCGTTTCGGAATGTGGTATTCGATGGCAATAGATCGTATTACTGTGGCCTGAGTCCTTCCAATAGGCTTTGTCTAGGCTAAAGGCTGAATTACAAGTAGTAGTATTGGTATAGGGTAAGCTATAAGCCACTACTCTACTGTGTAGAAAGTGGACCCTCAATAGTATTAACAATACGTTATTGGACGTAACGGTAATAGCTTATCATCAGGCAGGCCATATAGCTAATTTCAAATTATGATTTTAAATAATATTATCTAAATAAGAAAAACCAAATCACAGAATATTGAAATTAATGATGTCGCTGACTCTTGAATTGAATAACAAATGAACGCGTGGTCCACTCGGTATTGTTTTGTTTTCCATAGTATGACTAACACTACTTTCATTTGCACTATTATCATTTATACTAACAACGCATGACATAACAATTTATTAGCTATAACTCTCATTTGTTATAAAATTAGGTGCCCTATTAATAAATGTCATAATTATTAGTTTCTATAAATATCATTTTACATAATTGACACTTAACATAATACACATATCTCATAATTGGACGACCTCCTTGGTCGAGTGGCTTGCACACTGGTTTTCATGGTGTCGCTATCTCTGAGGTCCCGGGTTCGATTTCCGGTCGGGTCAATTTAGAAATACCTGTTTTTCTATATTGTTTCGGGTCTGGGTGTTTCCTATGTATAATAAGTATGTATTTAAGTAAATTAAGTATGTTTATCCGTAGTCTAGTTAACCATATAACGAGTTTCTTGAGGAAGCTTTTCTTGGGGCTAGATAATTGGTGTGAGTATGGGAAACATTTATTTATTATTATTTATAATACTAAATATTTGCATGTAGCATGTTCCTTGTAAAGAAAACTTATAAATGGGTTAGGTTAGGTTAGATTTTTACCACACGCAGGCCGAAGCTAAAGGAGTTTGCTTATTTGCTTGCTCGCATGCCCACGCTTGCAAGCTGTATGTCTGCTTGCAGAATGCTTGCCGGGGGGTGCAGGGGGCTGTCCCCCTTGCTCGGGGCCGTCGGGGGGTCTGAAGCACCCCGCTATAAGAAAGTGTATTAATCGGATAGTTTATTTTTTCGGTTACTAGGTTAGGTTAGACTGTGACGACGCGCAGCTAAAATTGCTTCTTTGCATGCTTGTTTTGCTGCATGTAGCGTGATTGCTTGCATGCTGTAAGCTTGCTTGCATGTTGCATAATTATTGCTTGCATTTTGCATGATTGTATACATGCTGCATGTTTGCTTGCATGCTCGCTCGCATGGTGTATGCGATATGCGTGCCTGCATTTATTATTATTTTTGATGTTGTTAATGAATAAGTAAATGTTATGGAAAATAACATTATTGAAAATGATGGCAAATCAAATTATGGATTAAAATATTAAGATTGGTTATGTATGACCCATGAAATTAGTGAAAATAAGTTTATTTAATTTGATAATTATGGCGAAAGAAACGTTATTTCTAATGAAAATGTTAAACCGGTCCACTCACGGTCGACGGCGACGTGCTTCTCGCGGCGGACTACGGTGAACTGGGGACTCTCCCCGTACACCTCGCAGCAGTACGCGCCCGCCGACTCCCGCGTCAGGTGCTTGAGAGCCACGAAGTTCGTCGACGAGCGGTTCAACTGTAGAAGAAACTTCTACCTAAGTAATATACAGTAGATACATCTACAAAGTAGGGTAGTAACACCATTGTCAACAGGAACCATTGATCGACATTTTTTCCTTTAATAATTAAAAATAGAAGTTACCAACTACCTTTAGTCTTTAGGAACAATTGAATACATACCTGCTTCCTAGCTGTCATCACGTAATATTTCAAACTGAGCTTAAAGTGTCGAATAGCTTACACAGTGTGCACTTTCCTGCTGGGCAAAGAACTTCTTCATTGAAATCAAATATCGTACTCAATGTTAAAATATAATAGAGTATCAAAATAACAATTACATAGTGGCGTCATCTATTGTGTGATGTATGAACTATTGTACCATAGTGCAAGGATGCAATAAATTTCTTTTTGTCTATTCTCCGAATAAGCGTGTACTTTTATTAGGTTATGGGCCCAGTGCTTAACTTTTTCAAAAATTACCAGTAAAAATACGTATTGTAATCAATAAATAAGTTATAATGTCAGCAGGAAACAATACGTGCCGTGTCCAGGAGTACTGCCTTATGCATCTGACCCTTGACCCAACCTTTCAGCGAGAGCCTCTCTAGGTGTTGATCGAGGCTCTTGGCTAAAAGACCGTTTGCCGAAACGACTATCGGTACAATAATGGTTTAATCCACATCCCACATGGCGGTAACCTTGTATTATTATTATAATACAAGATACCAATGCTAACATTCGACGACCCTGCTAACATACGGCGACCCTGGTCTTCCTTGTTTTGGCAGACACTTCCAACCGTTGGCTACCATCAGAAATTTGCGGTCGTAAGAAAAGCTATTTAAGGATTACTAGCGGTTGAAAAAGCGGCTGCAAAATATTTTATTTCCCAGCAAACCTTGTGTGATCCCAAAAGTCCCCATTGAACCACCTTAACTGCAAAGCTTATCCAATAGTGAGAATTTTTATACTTTATCCTCTACGTAAGTACATTTTTAGTTATTTTTTTTGTTATTGATTCCATAAAGGTAACATTTTGAATTCTCAGTTAATTAGACAACTCAAGTTACCTAATGAACCCATTTCTTAACAACGTAAAATCTTATACGCTTTTATAGATCGCAAAGATTGAACGACGAAAAGATGACGAGATAACAATACGACACATCCGACAGCAACGTGAGATGCATTGTGTTACAAGCGAGGAAAATATTGTTGGGAGTTCGGGGCCAAAAGCAATTTCATTATTACATATTGCGTTTAAGGAGACAGGACCGACCAATAAACTGATAAGACGCTTTTTTATATATATCGGCAAATGTATTAAACTGGATTAACACTTTCGTAAAGTAATGTTGCCTCGAAATTTTTGTGTTTTTGAGTTTCTGCTAGAAAAACAGAATTTCATAAAAGTGTTTTTGGGTACTGGCTACTTTTGGCTAAAATACTTTGGTACTTTTGACTAGACTGATTGTTGAAATGCTTGGCTCTCTAATTGAGAGCGATGTGTCAAAATCAAACCGAAACTAAGCTGTCCAAGTCGTATTTGAACACAAGAGAATTCTATGATTAGCCGACATCAAGAGCAATTTTCCCAGCCAAGATGTTTTGTCTTGTCAGTACTAGTAAAGATAGAATTTTGATTTAGACGGTAATAAATGTGTCGTAATAGGTGTGTTACCCCGAAACAACTATGCAACAAAGTATATACACCGTGATAATACGCAAAATAATATTTATGAAGATTTATTTTACAAAAACTTAAATTTATTTTATTACATTACTAGCTGTGCCCTGCGGTTTCACCCGCGTTAATTAGCGACTGTTCCATTCCTATTAGTTATAGCGTGATGTAATATAGCCTATAGCCTTCCTCAATAAATGGACTATTCAACACAAAAAGAATTTTTCAATTCGAACCAGTAGTTCCTGAGTAATCTCAGGAACTACTGCGCGCTTTGTTTGTTTGAACAACCAAACAAACAAACAAACAAACAAACTCTTCAGCTTTATAATATTAGTATAGATTTTTATTAACCCTCGCATGTTTTGACTTCTGTTTCGTTTGGACCAAGATGTTGACGACGATGTTGATCAATGTATCAGCTAGATCGAAGGTTGTCACTTTCCAATTATGACTTGGTAACAAAAAACCTCAATACCTTATATGGTGCATCAAGGCATGTTTATAAATTTCTGTGGTTTTATGTAATGCACTGTACCCTACTCATATCTGACGCATTTGGGATTATACTAACTACTACATTATACTACTACTATTACTACTCCCTGTAGAGATGTATAAAGAAATGTGAAATATTAAAAAAGATTAACCTACACGTAAAAGTAAGAAGTTCTTCTTTTGAATCATAGATGTCAACAGTAATTATGCAGATAACGAAACAATAATCCGACAGATCATCTCCCAAACTCATTTATCATTATTAACTTAACGGTTCATCCCAAAAGTTGGCTGGAAAATATAGCTTTTTAGTACCAAGGAGGCCGCTGATCGTATTTGCCGTTCCAACATTGTATTTTTTATTTAATACTAGCTGACCCGGCGGACTTCGTACCGCATTTCATTTTTTTTTATATAGCCTATGTTACTTAGCGCAAATGTAGCATTTTAATGGTGAAAAAGAAAAATGGTGGTAAAGCATTTTTTATATCGGTCCAGTAGTTTTTGAGTTTATTCGTTGCAAACATATGTACATACATCTTACATACAAAAATACAAATCTTTCCTCTTTAGGTATAATATTAGTATAGATTGGACTTAGTTATCACCAATTAAAACCAGCTATATGGGAGCGCAGAAAATTTTGTATACTGATCTCCAAACTTCAGTATGAAGATGGCACTAAATGACGAATATTGATAAACAATGAAGTTTATTACCACCTCAAACTAAGTATATATTAAATTTAGACTATTTATACAAATATACGATTCCCTACTTTACATTTTGTCATTCATCTGTAGGTTACTTATGTTGACTTGCATTAAAATTAACTTATCACAAATAGCACTTTTTTTCTTTTGAATTCAGTTGACATAAATAATATTTTAAATATGTTAAGAATTAATATTACTTAATAATAAGTAAATAAGCTGTGATACAAGGCGGTCGTATGTACAGTATCAAGTCTGCAGTATTGGTAATTATACTGCAGACTTGATACTGTCACCAAAATAGACATTACGAATCAATCATTTTTACATCTGGCCTGCCTTGGCACTGGAGACTAATTTTAATCTGTGACTGTAGTCACCGAAGAAAGAACTACAGTAGTTAAAATAAAGATGATATCATTATTATCTTATGCCTTTCACGACACAGTTCTATTAGACAGGGCTGAAGCCTTTGAAAATGATAAAAAAAGTGAAACAAAATCATAGGATGAAATCCATTGAAAATGGAAGAGTATATAACAAAAATGAAAGGAAAAACAATTTACGGGCGATCTGAGGTCGGGAAGTGGAAATGGGGGGGAGGGGGGGGGGGTGTTAAGAGAGTTTTTTATACAGTGTGTGTGGGACATAACATTCCACCCGTGAAAAAAAAACATTTTTGTAAAAGATAAAAATAAACCGTTTTTTACTCTTAACCCTCCCCCCCACCTTTCCATCCTACTTTGATTTTGTTTGGTTTCAAAAATTATCGACCCTGGTCTATATCGTGTAGTTTGAAATGAAAAATAAATCCGGCCCAGATAAAATATAAAGAGGCATAAGGCTGCATAACTTTTTTGGCATTCTCTTCGTTTCGCATAACGTTCATTCAGAATAAATCATTAGGCATACTTTATTTCCCTATAACTTCTTTTATAATAATGATATATCAGCATCAATTGTTCATGCATAAATGTTTTTACAATAACGATTATTAATCATAACATTTATTGGCATCTCACCCTATGGCATACAGATTACAAGTCATACATATAGAATACCATAATGTTAACATTTAGTATATCATTTCATAAGTTGTAGTTTACAAACTTTGCTATAAATTAATGCGTAGGGGTTATGGAATAAAAATATTAAAATGCTGGCGGTAGGTAGCTTGTTATCATTACATTGTACTCGTACTCGTTTTACAAATAATTAATTTGACCAAAATACAACATATATTTTTTGAACAATACAATAACAATACAATAATCTTCAAAAGTTTGTTTCTGGAGCTTCGCCGGCCGCTTCCGCGGCACGCTCGCTTCGCTCGCTCTGCTCGCGCTTTGTTTTGGTCACTGGTTTAGATCAGTTAGGTTTAGAGTGGTTAGGTTAGGTTAGCCTAACCTAACCGCTCTAACCCTAACCAACCCTCATCTTTCTGTCCAGTGGCGGGAGGCTACGCCCCTCGAGCCAGTATTTTTTACAATACACAAGCATGCAGAACCGAACAATAATAATAATTGTGTTATATTATGATTATAGTGAGATAATTATTTACAGTTATACATATGTCTTATCATTTCTTAAATAATCTTTATGACTTTCAATGTTATGGATACATCCGTTATGCGTTTCGTATTTTATGATAAACTAGTGGACCCGGCGGACTTCGTACCGCTTTGACAGTTTCCATTAATTCCCGTAGGAATATCGGGATAAAAACTATCCTATGTGTTAATCCAGGTTATAAACTATCTGTATGCAGAATTACATCCAAATCCATTGAGTAGTTTTTACGTGAAAGAGTAACAAACGTCCACTTTGACAGTTTCCATTAATTCCCGTGGGAATATCGGGATAAAAACTATCCTATGTGTTAATCCAGGTTATAAACTATCTGTACGCCGATATTCATTCAAATCCATTTAGGAGTTTTTACGTGAAAGAGTAACAAACATCCTTCCATACTTACAAACTTTCGCGTTTATAATATTAGTAGGATTAAATTTAGACGTATAGAAATTATGTTCTTTACATTTATGCTGATTAAAATTATGATAAAGACAATTATAGTAAGTTGCCAATGAAACCATTATAGGTTTATAACACTCTGCTTATCATAATTTATGCGTGAAAACTTTATACTGAAACTGTTATGCCAAACTACATTATGACGAAAGAGATTATGCGACCGAAAGGGCAGTTATTTGTAAAACATCAACAACCTCGCAAGACTAGGTAGCTAACATTATAAACAACAACATTTGTTCTACGTCTTTGATAATTTGACACATTTTACTTTCATACAAAAATAAACATCAATTTAATTTTACATCTGAATGTTTTTATCTCTGTGCGCATCGCATCGCGAGCGTCGCGCGCGTAGAGATGGGTAACCTGGTAAAAACCCGGGTTATTGGTTAAAACCCGTTTTCACCCATTTTTTCCCGGGTTATCGATTAAGGACGTAGAATGCACGAAGATAACGTAGATTGCAATGTAGACTAAACATAGTTTTTGAAAGTGTGTCGTTATTACAATTACACGTGGTTTTTTTTGAACGTAGAGTCAAATGGACGGGAACGGAACGTGGAGGGGCCGTTCATTAATCACGTGATGTTTTTAGCAACTTTTTAGACCCTCCCTGCCCCTGATGATACGTGGTGAGGTTTTGTACTACCCCTCCCTCCAGGGGGAGGTAGGTAGGGACTTAAGATCACGTGTATTTTTTTGTACATAAGTACTGAGTAGGTATGCTTAAAAAAAACCTTAACTTGAAGTTTAATCGAATTAAATTCTGGAAAAATAAGCAACCGTATATAGAAAAACAAATAAGGTAGTTACGAAGAGACTAGAATAAAGAATAAGTATTAAAATTTTAAGGTTGCAGGTGGTTTCGGATCAAGATAATAATTATTAAGAAAAAAACATAATGTAATTGAAAAATTTGTGGATATTGTCGTCGGACCAGACTAGGAAGACTTTCTTCCACGGTAATAGAATAATAATAATAATAAAATAATAAAATCATTTATTTCGGACAGGGTCCATATAGTGTTAGTAACAATAATCTTATAAGCTATGTTAGTACAAAAAATTATTAAACGTATATAACGAATAGAATAGAATAAACGAATAGAATAGAATAGAATAAAATACTTTATTGTACACATAAAAAAAAGCCAAGTTATATCTGTCGTTATAATTCTTAAACTACTGGTTCAAATTTAATGAAATTTGAAATATAGGTACTGTGTTTATAAAATGCCTGCTTGGGTGTCTGAAAATTCAGGCTTCTAGTTTTATCCACAACAATGTTATAGGGGGTCGAAAATGGCCTTAACTGTTTCGAGAAACGGATGGTACGGCCGTGCCGCTTTTTTACTCGACTTGGCGGGGGCACTGCCGTGCCCCCAGATTCTTTAAATTCGATCTTGCTGCCGAGGATAGTGACGATAAAGACGATGATGCCTGTCGAGAAAGTGAGAATGAATCCGCCAAAAGAAGGCGCCCGATGAATTTAACTTAGATTGTAAAAGAAAAGAAAATGTTATTTTCTGTGTTGTGCAGTGTTATACATTCGTATGTTTTAATTAGACTTGTGAGTAATGTAGTTGTGTAATTTTAGGGAAGTAAATCTCAATAAAAAATTCTAATTAGGTATTCAACTTGTAGTTAATATGTTATTCAAAATAAAATATATTTTTTTTCGTAAATTTTTGTATTCATTTTCAATGCTCCGATTCTTGCGGGGACTGCGAAATCTGTGAATTTTTTAAATATAGCCTATGTTACTCTGCGCCAATGTAGCATTCTAAAAGTGAAAGAATTTTTTAAATCGGTCCTGTAGTTTTTGAGTTTATTCGTTGCAAACATACATACCAAAAATAAATAAATATACAAAGTGTTTCCTCTTTAATATTAGTATAATTTTAATATTAGTATAGACATACATACATACTATAACGTCCCGTCCTTCTCACAAAAAGGGGTAGAAAAAGCATCGAAATAACTCGAAATAAAGAATTCACACCACTCGTGACTTTGCCACATACACATACACATTGTTTAGCCTACGCAGACTATTGTTTAGGCTTCCTAACGTTTTTCTGGTTTTAAGAATTCCATTATGATGTCATTATTTAGTAAACACGTTTGAAACTTTATCATTCTTCAAATAAAATCTGTAGAACAGCTAAATGTTAACGAGTCTGTTAAGCCTTCATTAATCTAACATCAGAAAAGCTTGTTTTACATTACGGTTCAGTTTGCTTTTTTATAACACTAGCTTCTTCCAGCGGCTTTGCTGGCGTGAAATGCTAACGCTTACCTATAAATTGCTCACTCTGAGACAAGATATTTCTATAATTATCAAATCCCGTTTAGCCGTTACAGCGGGATATACTTACCAACAAACAGATATGAATTATAAAGGAAAAATATTGTTATAGTATATTGTTGTTCTGTTACAATTCTTCATGTCTAGACAGTTAATATTGGCGGCTAGTAAACCCAATTCTGACCCACTAACTAGTAGTTTTCGCATCTGAACTCCTCCAGGTGGAGAGGAGTCATTTTCCTACTCTGCCATAAAAAACCAACTTTAATACTGTCAAGTTTTTTAAGTGCTCGTTTCGTCAGCATTGTTTTTATATCAACGCTTAGTAGTGCATTTTAACATAGTTTAATGTATGTTGTTTGTAACCGCTCGGCCAAGAGTCGGGCAACCGGCGGCGGTGCGCGGTGCATTTGAGAAATACTAATACATGGCGTGTGGTGCCATTTAACCACAATGCAATGAGCGTTTCGACCGCGCAATGAAAAGAGAATTCGCTAGTTTCGTTGCCGGTCGCCCCGATTTGTGGTCAAGCAGTAAGGAACTCACATCGACGTTGACACCTGGCACGTAGAAGACCCTCGCGGGCCGCTTGGCTTTCGGCACGAACCGGTAGAACTCCCGCCCGTCCTTGTACCACTTGAGGGAGTACAGAGTGTCGCCCTCCATGTCGAACCTGCAGCCCAGCACAGACTCACCCCCCTCAGGCACGTGGGTTGCCACTCGGAGTTCCGTTATGCGCACACTTCCCACCGAATCTGAAAGGTTTTATAAATTGCCTGTACAGTTTTATTCTATTCTATTCTAATAGTTCGGCATAGGTGTTTTCAAATTAAAAATGGTGAAAATTCGTTATCACATATAACACGCTCGTACCATAGACCACCATAACCTTTATCTCGCAATCTACAGGGTCAGCATCATTATCACCCGAGTGATACATCTGGTGTGGCAAACTCCCATAGGCACAATAGTAACTGCTTACCATCAGGCGATTCGTGTGCTAAAAAAATATATGTAGCGACCCACTTCTGGGTTCTGGCCTTTCCACATGAACTACACATACAGAGATCGGGCCATAATCTATCACGCTGGCTCACGCTGGCTCATGCTGGCCTAATGCGGGTAGACTGCCATCTTAAGACAACAAGCGGGATCAACAACGGCTAAATGTGCGTTTCGACGCACAAAGGAGGTTGAGATATTTTAATTTGGTTATTGTAACCTTTATCTAGATTATGAATACCTACATAGTCCGTTACAAAATAGGAATTAATCTATTATTATTATTATTCAGGATAGGGAAGCGGTTGTCTTACATTACACTAGAATTAAGTGACGCTAAGGCTAAGGTGGGAGAACGCTTGTGCCGGTTTCCTGGAATTATGAGGAACTGTCTAAATTGCACGCTGAAACTGCCAAATGCTTGCCGTAACAGTGCAATACTTAGATAAGATAGTAGCTTGTAGTCATGGGACCAATATTTGGCCACACCACCATGTATATCAGTTTATAGAATTTAAAAACGTTTAATTATTTCGGATTCTTCAAACATTTACAAGGAAGCAGTCGAGAATCGAGCTTTTACCTTTGTTTTTAGTCTGCGCTTGATAAAGGAATCTCATATCTGTTTATGTTGTGATGGTGGATAAATTTTACGTTTCACTGTGCCCGACCTGGGCATTGAACCAAGGACCTTCGGGTCTCGAGCTGAGCGCTGCCACCGTGCCACTCGGCCACCGACCGTGGCCTTTTGTTATTTAATAAAATTATATAAATCACGAGATTATTTCAACACGTTCGATCATATTATTAAGGACTTCGATTAATTAATATAATAGAATATTATAGTGATAACCTTCGTTAGGTACCTACTCAACTTTGTAACAATGAAAGTTAAGAATATTTAGCTTAAGTATGTTACTTAAGACGTATATAGTACCAAGTAGCAAGTATACTACTGTACCTACCTATATAATAACATGAGGATTAGTGTCCAATCATTTAGCTTCAAAACAACTATAAAATATTTTTAAAACATCTGTTATTTTCTCAGAAATAATAAAATTAAATATATATAATTCCAAGACATACTTCTTGCTTGTGAATAGGAAGCAGGGATGAATCAAATTACATTTTGAGAGTGATTTGAACATTTCATTTATATAAATTACTGGCAATAAGAATATTTGTTTACTATAGTTAAATGTGTTCATTCAACGTTAAAATCCCTTTTAATGTTTTGTCTAGATTCGTTTTATTCACCATTCGATCACGTTAACGAATACGAGAATTTGCACGGCATTGAAGCAGCGCCACCTGGTGACAAACGAGTTAAACTGCAATTCATCATCATCACCATCATCACCAACAAATTTTATGTCTCCACTGCTGGGCAAGATGCCCTTTGGATGGATAGGGAGAACGGCCATAAACCACCACTCGGGCCCAGTGCGGATTCGTGGTTATTAACGACTGCTAATGCAGCCGGGACCAACGGCAACGAGATGACAAACTTTTGGTCACCCATCCGACGACCGGTTATTGCGAAAGTTGCTAAACTTCAGCAATCGCAGACCGGGCGCGTTAACCACTGCGCTATCGAGCAGAATTGCAATATGCTATACGAATTCTTGTGATTGTGAGTAAAACTCGCAATTGATTGCGAGGTTGACCGGTTTTTTTTTCATTTAGTTGATGTCATTAAGCCAGTGTCAAAGTAATTTTTCTTACAAGTTATATGTATAACTTTAATTATATATAACATATATCAACTTTATTTATATATGTTATAGATAAACAATATTTCTTTCTTGTATGATGATGATGAAGAATGATAATAGAAATGGAAAGTGAGGAATGATATAATACCCCCCAATCCCATGAATATCTCAGTAAAGATATGGGGCTTTACTAAGACCCCACGCGGAATTTCTTGAGAGAATTTGAAAAGTGACGTTGCACTGTTATGTTTCATTTGCCAACACTCATGCACGCTCACGAACACTTAACGGTAAATAATTCACCATTATTTCACATTAATATTCGGCATAACACTAATTTTAGAAAATAAAACAAAACCGCAGACATAACTCTTCATTTACCCGCCAAGGAACACTCTTTTACTTTTTATTTCATTTATTTTATCAGTACATTGAGACTTATTTTTAACATTCGATAGTTCCCGAAGAAGAAAGGCTTTCAATGAGTACCTAAAATACTGAAAGCCTCGAAGGTTAAGTCGTCATTGATATAAATCTGATTGTAGGTCTGTACTAAATCACGATTTAAAGGCAATAAAACGTGAGTCGACTGTCAAAAGAGTGTTTCGCTTCTCTCGAGGAGGTTTGTTTTAGATTTTCATGCGTCGCTCGTAACGCTGACTGAATATTTACGCTCTGAAACACGGTCGAACGCCGTATGTATGCGGTTTTAGTAATACCCCGGGAAGTAACAGCTTAAAAATGTATATCTAACTGTGAACGCATCTTGCAATTCTCTTTGGTTAGTATTCTGTTATTTCACAAGTTCAGTTATTACCTATTCTTAATTTGTAACACCTGTGTGTGACCCGTCATCAAACAGTTCTAAGTTAATATTTTTATCTGATAAGAAGCTTAGAAATGATAATTTTAGACTTTACATTTACGACTTTAGTTACTGTCAGTGTTAAAAACTCTTTTGTTACATCTTTATCTTTCTTCTATTCTACTTATTGAGGTTTTAATTATTCTAAAGATGCATTATTCAGTTATGCGTTAGCGTTAGCTTCCCTAATACGTCTGTGGATCAGTTCTTTTTGTTTGTGTCGGTTTCGTATTTTTACTGTTTTTGCTAATTATAAATTGCGATTTTCTTGCAAACCAGGGCTTTTATATTATTTTTCATAGCACAGTACACTAACAGCCAGCTTGTAGGTTTTACCAGCTTCAGTATGGACAACGCTTCTTCGAATTATTCTTATTTTTTTGGTGGCAAAATAACAATGGCCGCTATACTCGTAGTAAAACCGTTTACACAACTAGTTTTAACACCACGCTCCTCGTATAGTACGATCGTATTGATAGAATAGTATTGATCACCATAACCTCTCTCATAAACTCTTCAGTGCTTCAGAAAGAGTTTGCATTTAAAATAGAAATAAAAAAACTTAATTTATTATACTTTTTAATGTCATATGTTTGAATAAAACAAAAATTAGTAGTTCTTTTCTTAAATCATAAACATTACCTTGATTCCACGTTAAACACAATATAGATAGCAGTACTAACGACTGCATCTTCACCAATCAGTTCCACGCTTACTAATAGTTTCATTCACAAGTACCTACACACACATAGTATCCTCATCGTCACACCACTTCACCGTACATTGTAGTTATTAAACCACCAAAGATTAAAAAACACCGATTAATGATCGTAGCGTGGTCTTCTCCGTATCTGCCGTTTGTATTGGCATCAAAATAGTCCCGCAGAATTCCGTCGTCGGCGATTCTAAATTTAAATCCGTCGCCCGTCTCTTACGCATGCGCGCCGATTACCAATAGGTGTTAAAAGCGCGCCAGTTTTTGTCTCATAAAACTTTATGATTAATAAAAATATGAGTCGGCCCCACCTCGACATTAGACAATAGGAAAATAAACTAGTCAGAACTTTTTGTTTAGTTAGTAAAGTTTAGACAAGCAACCATTTGCCAAGGACGCTGGACACGCCCTGCTGCATTTTATTTTATAGAGATGGCGTGAAAAAGCTCTAATTTGAAATAGTTGCCTCTAATTCGCGTTCTACTCGTTTTTAGCTTTAGCTTAAGAGGGTGCCGCGCGCAATTTCGAAAATTTACGTGTTTTTAAGTCACTGGTGCTAGGCGCTGAATACTAACTAAAGTACTAGTGTAGGTTAGCTTGATCCTTTCACAAGGCCATGGTTGTCTTGGAATTTGAAACAAATGCCCAGAAACTGCATAAACAATACGTAAAAGTAATGATATCTAAAAACTTATTTCTTCAGAATCTTTGTAAATATAGCACAAATGAAACAATGATCTGACATCAAAATGTTTGTATTGATATTCCGCAGGCCACTGTTGTCTTATTTTTCAATAAAAAAATATGAATATGAAAATATTAAGACTTTTATTATTTTTTACGCCTATGATTTTACAAAAATAAAAATTGCTCTAATTAAATCACCAGCCTATTCTGTACAGATTATATTAGTGTGCGTGCGTATTCGTAGTCGTGCGCCGTTGTCACACCACTGCCACGCACCGCTCGCTCGCTATCATAAAGAAAACTGAAACTCGCAGTTTTGCGTCCGCGCTGCACCCCCATTTTTATATTATCTACCCAATAAAATAACGTTATACCAAAACTACAAAAAGATGAAAGCCCGCCGTGCTATTTACTTATCATTGCCACTAGGTATGTTAGGTGGCCGCATACCACCAGGCCGGTTGTGCTCTTTCGCCGACGCAATCGGAAAAGGAGGAGCTCGATGGTGCAATGGTTAACGCACCCGGTTCCGATTACTAAGATTAATGAACTTTCGCAAAGGCCTGTCATCGGATGGGTGATCAAAAATGTATCATCGCGAGCTCCTCCGTGCTTCGGAAGACACGTAAAGTCTTTGGTCCCGGCTGCATTAGCGTAATACGAACTCAACCGGATATGACGGAGTAAATACCAAAATGCTGAAGCTCTGTGCGGAATCTCTAGCACTCCCCCTCTGTCACATAATTAATCTGTCCTTCAATGAAGGACATTTTCCATCTCGTCTTAAGTATTCTATAGTTAAGCCTATACATAAAAAAGGTGACAGAAATGACATTAATAATTATAGACCTATTACTTTAAATTCAATACTATCAAAAATTATAGAGAAGATAGTGTACTCTAGAGTAACTTCATTTATTGGAACATGCAATATTCTAAGTGATAAACAATTTGGTTTTAGGAAGGAGAGATCTACTGCTTTGGCCTGTTTCTCTCTTATAAAGTGGGTTACGGAAAATTTGGACAGAGGTTTCCGCGTCTTTTCTATATTTTTAGATATGACAAGAGCTTTTGATCTGGTTTGTCATAAAATTTTACTGCAAAAGCTCCAACTCTATGGCATTAGGGGAAAATCTCATGAATGGTTTAGAAGTTTCCTTCAAGGCAGACAGCAGTGTGTGGAAACTATGAAAATAACGAAACGTCAAAAAGATTATTTTTTACAAACATACAAATCATCTTATCGCGAAAACAATTACGGAGTACCTCAGGGAAGTGTACTTGGCCCCTTATTATTTTTATGCTACATAAATAACTTACCCAGTGACATAAATCAAGAGTGTTTGCTATTTGCTGATGATGCTACTGTACTAATTAAAACAAAGGACAAGAATACAATTAATAATAAAATATATGATACAATATCTTCTATTGTTCAATGGTTAGAATTAAATAATTTAAAATTAAACTTATCAAAAACAAAAATTATCGAATTTCAAACTCTTAATAGCACATCGATGCAAGTAAGCGTTAAGTTAAATAATAATCCAATAGAAGTACTCGACGATTTCGCCTTCTTAGGAATCACAGTTGATAAGTACTGTAATTGGAAATCACATGTGGAAAAATTAGTAAACAAAATAAATAGATACGTATATGTAATTTACCGACTGAGACAAGTGGCAACCAAAGAAGCGGCACGCTCATCTTATCATGCGTTCGTTTCATCAAATATAAGATATGGAATTGTACTGTGGGGAAATTCAGTAGAGGTAAACAGAGTTTTTAAAGCGCAGAAAAAGTGCATTAGAGCGTTGTGTGGTGCTAAATTTGATGAAAGCTGTAAACCTTTATTCGTAAAGGAAAACATACTTCCCTTGCCATCTCTGTACTTGTTTGAAATCTGTCTACTCGTTCACAAACACCCAAAATTGTTTTTGAAGCAAAATGAGGTTATACAAAGAACTAGGAGACCTCAACGTGACAACGCTCTGTACATACCTGATCAAAAGCTTAAAGTTCACAGCAGTAACTCTTATTGTATGGCAGTAAGGCTTTATAATAATCTTCCAGATAATCTAAAAAAACTTAATCTGAACGCCTTTAGAAAACATTTGTATAAGTACTTTGTCCAGAAGTGTTATTATTCAGTGTCCGATTTTATTAAGGATAAGTAAATAAATCTAACATAAATATAATTTATTTAATGTATTAATTTATAATGTGATATATCAGAATGTAATTTTGAATAATGAAACTAGGTATATAAATATAATAACTATGCTAGTAATGCTATGGATTAATGAATAATAATGATTTTTATAATAATAGTAACATACCTATGTACACACTCTATAAATACAAATTTGATATTTTTAAATGAATTAATTGTACTTATTATAAACTTTGCATGTCTACATGGCAGAATATGTGAAACTATATAAATATGACCAACTTCTTGTAATACCAACCATATTCTTAGCAAATAAAATATTCTATTCTATTCTATTCTGTTATCAACCACCAATCCTCACTGGGCCCACGTAGTGGTATATGACCATTTCTCTCTGTCCATAGGGAAGGGTCGTGCCCCAGCAGTGGGGACATAAAATGAACTAGTGATGATGATAATGATGAATCAAAAAAGGAGCAACGAACAAAAGAATGTTCAATGAATGATTGCTTTATTCCCACTAGTACAACATTCAGAGTGCCACCTCAGCGGCGAACATGGATCCAATAATTCCGGACACAGCCGAGAAAATCTCAATTAATGTCGAACTGCGGTACACGGGGCGCAGGGCGCAGGTAACACACGGACAAATAAGTCTATTTGCGAACATTTAATATTCGCTTCGGGACCGTGTTAATTAAGTTGGGTCGAATAGAACCTCTGACCCCTCGCTTGTGGCAAAAGAAACAAACGCTAAGCTTAAGGATGGGATACAGTTCGCTCACATAACAAATGCGAAACGTTTCTTATTTAATTGGTCACTGTGAATATGTTGGGGGTAGCCAGGATTTAGTTCAAGAGGGTTCAGGCAAGTAAAACTAATACGTTCGCTACAAAAATATTTATTTACGCAACTATTAAAGCAATCTTCTCGGTTCTTCAAAGTCAAAGTCAAAGTCAAACATTTTTTTGCACAATATTGTGTACAGTATATTGAGATGAGCGACAATGTTGAGCAGGGTCAACAATATTCTGCCTTTATTTTGTAGGCATGCAAATTTCAATGATACAATATAAAATTTAAAAAAAACAACATACATAAATGCAAAATAATTTAAATAATTATATAATGAAATACAGACAACTCTTAGTATGCGACCAACTCCCTAACTCGAAAATAAAATTCAGCTGTTCCATACATGTTGGTCCAATGAATATTGATGTTTTCTATGGAACAGCTGAATTTTATTTTCGAGTTAGGGAGTTCGTCCGATAGTAAGAGTTGTCCGTTTGTATCATGGGAGTCATCTCTGAAGGTTTGGATGGTGATAAAAAAGTCAACCTGTATAAAAAATTTACTTATGTTCGAAGAAGAACGTATAACTTATATTATTATCGAAAGTGACATTTAATACTTTTCTTTCCTGAACTAAGTATATGACTTGACCCTCGACCTATAGGGGGGGGGGGGGGGCAGCTGCCTCAACATAATAAGTCGGCTGTCCTCAAATGTTTGCAATACCTTACCTTAGCGGTACCTTTATTTTTTTTTACCTTTTATATCACTTAGAAGCAAATAATGAAATTGAATTGAATTGCAACCTAATAATGACAGCCCAAAAAAGAAAGGGCCACACTTGCACTCTCTAATCACCCTCGCTTACAGTAAAAATAATATATTTTCTGGCCCTTTTTTAATAATAATAATTAAATGAACTCGCTTTAAGTTTTAGGCGTGGTGCTTGGCCCCTAAACAAAACCTTATTTACTTAATTATAAATGCGGAAGTGTCTCTTTCGTCCCTCCTGTAAGTCAAAACGGAGTCACGGATCATCGTGATTTTTATACAGCTGCAGGGATACAGAGCCAAGTCTCGATGAAATATAAATTTAATAAATAAAAGCTTTATCGGTACAAATACGTTGAGTACATGCACAAATGACAATGGTGTTCGATAATGGCTGCATCCATTTAAAAAACTGTGTTGCTGTTTTAACCGCCTCTGTGGTCTAGTGGGACCACCGGTTTAGACCCTGCGGTTCGATTCCCAGCGGGGTTACATGTTTCTGTACACGGTTTGATTGGTGGTAGGGCTTGTTTGTCCGCCTGGCTAGCTACCACCATCTTATCTAAATATGTCGCCATAACATCAATGTTTGTAGCATTGTTGTGTTTCAGCAGCCAGAGATAAGATAGCCAGTGCCTCTGTAGTTGAGGATTCCGTGTAAAGTGCGCTTCCACCGGCCTTATCATCACTTAACATCAGGTGAGTTACAGGCCAAGTGCTTTAGATAAAAAAAAAGTCACTAGCGCCTGCAACACGGAGCCACAACAACGAGGAACAATGTCTATGGTTTTTCTGGTAGTGGATCAACTAATTATTTTATTCAAAGGGATTAAGCATGGGTCTCTTCAAAAAGGGCGTGAATACGTAACTTTTTACGATGATGTGATGATGATGACGTGTTGCAAACGTTCAAAGACTACGGCCCGCTTACCATCAAGAGAGCCATATTATGCTTGATTGCCAAATTTGTGGAATAAAAAAAACAATAACACCTTTGACAAGAGTAATAAAGAGGTAATGATTTTTTTGTAGGTTTGTCCCTACAAACTCCCTAGTTATCCTTTAAACTAATCAACCGATTCTAAAAGTTAATTCCCTTGCTATGATACGTGTATTTACGAAGACAGAGTGCGAGCAGCTTGTTTATGATCATAAAGAGAAAACTTAAAGCTAGAACTATTAACTCGAAACTTCTAACATTTGGACAGCAAATTTTCAAATCGCTTGCCTTGGTTTATGACCTAGGGCAAGAAATAGAAAGAATTTTTGGTAATTCATTCTCCCGCTGTCAATCAAACAAGAGACCACTGGCTTTGAGACCGGTATTCTAACCACTACACCATATAGGCGGTTGAAACAACAATAAAAATGAAGGCTACTAAGCATTCTATTTATTATGACCATCCGCTTGACCGAAAACAGTGCGAATAAATCTCAATGAGAACACCTTACGTCGAGCCGCGGGATGAATGATTAAACGTATAGAGTTTCTTCATTTGTTTTCACTTCGGCCGGGACAATAGTCGTAGTAAGGGAAAATTACGCGACCCGTGGGAGCGGCCGTGAGTATATCATCATTAGCGCAGTAGGAGACACGCCTGCCTAGTCTTTATAAAACATTCAGCTTAATACGAATGCGGTTGGGGAATAGCGCCCGAACTACGGGAGCGGATCTCTTGAAAATGTTGCGTGGTTTTAATTAAGGTCTAGATTAAGTAGTTAATTGGTCACGACGTGTAGCATTTGTTCCGTGGCTCCTAGGCTATTCTCTTTTATTTGCTTTATGTTCAGGTTGTCCCGTAAATGTCGCGTCAAACTTTAAGGGAACACAGATTGTGCGTCGGACCTTATAGATATAATATTACCTCTGTAAATGTCTTCCTATTTTCGAAGTGATTGTTTAAATATTTAAAATTTGTTTTATTTTATTATACTTCTAATGTTTAAATGTTACGTATTATATGATACGATCCACTCCCGTTTCATTTACATTTTATTTTGGGCAAACGTTTCGGAGTTTGCACAGAAATCTGACTGTGCATGATGGCGGATGGAGAAAGCAAGATACTTTTTTAATGTTGTCTCCAAAAAATATGAGCTGTTCTGAAACGTTTAGGTACTGGAAGCAAGATGAAGGCCATTTATGTACAAATTGTATGAGGAAACATTTTATTAAATTTGACTAACTTCTGCTGCTTCGATTTTTTCCCGATGCTATAAAAATTATCGTAGCAAGAAACAAATTCGACCGCATTAATTTTTTTTTAACAATTTAACTCATTTTATGTACAACTCACCCTTGAGCAAAATTGATTTCACAAAAAAAGGTTTGATGGGTCCTAACACAGTTTTTGACTTTCTGATACTGTCCCCGTCAAAAAAAAAAAACTGGCCAAGTGCGAGTCGGACTCGCGCTCGAAGGGTTCCGTACCATTATCTTTAAAAATATTTCAAGTTTCTACCTGTTAATACCGAGAAATAAATTGGAAAAAAATCACGTTTGTTGTATGGGAGCCCCCCTTAAATAATAAATTTATTTTAATTGAATTAAGCATTTATTTTTAAAGTGAATAATATAACTCAATATTCTGTGAATACTTCAAGCGTCTACCTGTTGCCGTTATCAATATCGAGCAAAAACGAGCAAAAAAAATCTCATTTGTTATATGGGAGCCCCCTTAAATATTTATTTTATTCTGTTTTTTTAGTATTTGTTGTTATAGCGGCAACAGAAATAAATCATCTGTGAAAATTTCAACTTTCAACGGACGGACGGCGGAGTCTTAGTAATAGGGTCCCTTTGGGTATGAAACCCTAAAAACATACTGTATACCACAGAAGCAGTCGAATGCCGGTTAAAAAATAAAAAATAAAATAAATCTATTTATTTCAGGCTGTTGTCCATAATATTTTTAGTATACAAATGACTTAAAAAGACTATGTTACTAAATAAAAGTACTAAAAAAAGAGAACAAATTAGTTTAGGTATTTGCCGCCCTCTGGGGCTCTGGGCACACGTACTTGTGCTTGGACCCAGTGCCCCAGAAGGGGGCTGTCCAGCTTGTCGCTGAGCACGTTCAGGATGGTGTTATGGTTAGTGACATCGAAAATGAAATTACAATTAAAGCCTGCGATTAAGAGAGATGAACGTTTTCTATAGTTCTAATGACTGCAGTAATTGTAGTTATTGAGTGAAAACACAAAATATTACACCACTCAACAGCAACTTCGTCGACTCCCAACTAATTCCCCTACGATAGTAAGGAAACTTCAGCCGGTGGCGGCAAAGTTAGTTAAGTTGTTCATACACCTTTGGCGCCGCAGTATGTGTTGCGAGCCATGGGAACTTATGCATCGTTAGTTAGGCGACCGGCGTTATTTATTATTAATTCGGAATAGAGACTACTTCTTCAGATGATATTAAAAAGTGAATGAGTGTTTTTTTAGTAATGGAACTGATATTAAATATTAACTGTGCCTCACAAATAAACAAAGAATAAGCTCCGAATAGTTATTTCGTGTTTTGTTCCAGTCATGTGAACGTCATTTATAAATTAGAGTAAAAGAGACAAAACACGGAATAACTATTCGAAGTTTATTCATTGTTTATTTGAAAGACACTAACAAATTTTTTTAAGGTTTAAAAAGTTTAAAAGGTTTTGTATCTGAATCTTTAGAGATGTTGTATGAGATCTTGCTAAACCCATACACCTTGTATGATTGATGATTGGAATCTGTTGTTGTTTGTATGAATGATAAAACTTGAAGAGAAAATACTTTGTTTATTACGATGTCACAATAATGCTATTAATAACTGCTGATGATAATGCTAATGACCGCGCGATCGGCAGTGATACCTGAATACACACTAAAACAATAATTTAATTATTGCTACAAATATAAAAATGCTGATGAGCCTATTGTGCGGTTGAATGACCGTACATGCTGCCGGCCGAGAGAAAATGATAATTGATAAAATAAAATAAATACATAATTATTAAACTTAAATATTTCATTGCTAAATAATTGAACTTAAATATTTCGTTGCTTAGAATCTATACGTAATTTTCTTTAAATATAATATTTCTAAGAATAGGGGTTGTCCCCTTATCCAACGTTGGCGTTCCGGCATGTCGCGAAGTCGATGTTTGTGCTGCTGCGTCGGGCTGCAGTCGTTGTGCTGGCTCGACGAAGGGTAAGGGCGCAGACGTCGCCGTCGGTGTGCCGTCCTCCGCGCCCGCAGCGTCGGTGGCAGGTCGCTGGCGGTCCAGTAGACGGCGCCGGCGGCGCCACAACACTCCGGCTCCTGTTACAGCTGCTACTGCTACTATACCATATATCAATGCGTAGTGATGGATGTCGTGGAACGTTATGCTTTCCGTTAGAACGCCGCCGCCTTCCTTGAGCTGTTCTATTTTGTGACCCAATTCGTTCAAAAGCTGCTCCGTTTCTCGATTTGTAGTGTCCTCGATGCTAGTAGATTTCAACGTCACATTGATAATGTTGTTGATTTGTGGTACGTCTAATTGTTGTAGTTCTGGTTTCAGAGATAAGTTGCTTTTTGACTTTTTATGTGTATAAGCAGTGAAGTTGCTGGTCTTTATGATGCACTCTTCTGTTAGACTCATTATGTTTGTACCGGTCAGCTGGCTTGCGGTAACTTGATCGCCACAAATGTTTCTCAGCTGACATTGATTGCAACAAAAATAAATAAATGTGTTTAACTTGTTCAAGCTAATCCATTTATTTTTGCAAATTTCAGTTCTTATTTGACATTGGTTTTTTGAATTTCCCATACATAGATCTGTATCTGACTTCATCTTGTATATAGGTGTTATTAGATGGCAGAAGAATGTTGATTCATCGTGTATAAGGCATGTTTCCAGATCTTCTTGCTTCACAGGTAAGTATGAGTCTTTCTGTAGATTCATACCGACATACTCTGAGATAGGAAGTAGGGTGACCATATTGACTCCCACTTGCTTTGGGACGGCAATTAATTTATATAGATCATAGTTGTCCCTGCTAACTAGAGGTATCTTGATCTCAAATAATAAATATTCTTCTGTCATCCTTGCTCTGACTTTTAAAAGATGATAAATACTTTGTAAATCTGCTTGTATATTATTGATGGGTAGAGATAAATCTTTTCCAAGTTGTCCAGATATTATGTTTAATTCCCTTTGTAGTTGCTGTGGCGTGATGAGATGAACATTGAATTTGCCGCTATACACGTTAGTTATTATCTCGAGTAAAGTGTCCTGTATGTTTTTGAGATTATACAGCATGTTGTTCGCTGAGATCGATGACAATATAAATTCATTTGCATAGTCTAGTTTCGTGATTTCTGCTTCCATGGTGTTATATGCTTTCTCGAGTGTAACTATATGTTGGTTAAACATTTTATGTTGCTTTTGTATGTTTAACTCAGATCTTTTTAAGAGGTTGTACTCGGCTTCTATGATAGATGTTTGATTCTTCCAAAGACGTGTTAAGTGATTTTCATTTTTGTAGATAAGACTGATGTCATGTGAGTATTGTTCTGCGAATTGCTCATCGAGTACGCCGAACAGACTACGTGCTACGCTGCCTACTCCGTTGATAAGGCCGCGCCTCTGTCTGTTGCGTCCTTGCTTGTTCATCATTAAAAGGCCGTTGTAGTATTGTAGTTCGGAAAAGACTTGATTTAATTGTAACATAATGACGTCACAATGTGCTTTCTCTTTAATCTTCAGACAGGTTTCTTCTAAATGCTCTTGATATTTTATGTAGGCATTGGTCCCTTCCCAATAGGGATCCATGTCGTAGAATATAATGATCTTCCATTCGTCTCTTATCAGTTGCATGTTTGCCACTTTATCAAAATAGAGACCTTTATTTTCATTTAAAGGGACGATCTTCTGACAAAAACATGTAGAAATCATTATCAATAAATAAAATATAGCCATTGTTATTGTAACGAGTGTGTTTTGCTTGCTTGCTGGTTTCGAATTACGAGTGCTCCGTCGCTGCGCGCGATTTATGTTATTTGATTCTTGCTCGGAATTAAGTGTCGCTTGCGCCCTTAGGTTACCAGACGGCGATACTGTGTTTTGCTCAGTTTGATTTGCTTGCTTACTAACGGGTAATATTGATAGTTTAACTATGGGGCGTTTTAAGTAACCGTTCTTGGTTTTTAATGTGACAACACGCACGTGCCCATCGGACCCAGGGTGAAGTTGCACTACGCGACCCATAGCCCACCTTCCTGCTGGTAGGTTATCTTCGTGTATGATCACGACGTCATCCAAAGCTATATCTTGCTGATCTTTATTCCACTTGGTACGGATTGATAATTTGCTTAGATATTCAAGTCGCCACCTCTTCCAAATATCATTAAATACCTTTTGGCAAAGATACCATCTTGTTCTTAAATCTTGTTCTGTGTCAAAAATTGATAGTACTGGGCCGCTTGATAGAAAGTGTGAAGGAGTTAGGTAGTCGAGGTCATCGGGGTCTTCCGTGAGAGGGCACAGAGGTTTTGCATTTAAACACGCTTCTAGCTGTGATAAGACAGTGAAGAATTCTTCATATGTCAGCTTCTGTTCTCCGACTACTCTTTTAAGGTGGTACTTTAAGCTTTTTACAGCCGCCTCCCACAGTCCTCCTGCCGATGGCCAAGAGGGCGCATTAAAGTGCCATTGGATGTTCATATCGACGACTTCCTTCATGAACGGTTCGTTGTTGCTGTTGATGATGGTTTTGAGCTCTTCGTACTCTTGTTTTAAAGCTCTGCTTGCTCCAAGGAAGTTTGTGCCATTATCACTGTATATGTGACGAGGCGTTCCTCTTTTAGCAGCCATTCTCCTCAATGCTGCTAAAAATGAAGATGATGTTAAATCTGATACTAATTCTAAGTGGATGGCCTTAGTTGCCATGCACACAAAGACAGCCACATAGCCCTTTGTGCATTTGATACTTCGTCCCTTGCTGCTTTTTATCATAAAATGACCGGTGAAATCGATTCCTGTGTGCCAAAATGGACGAGACGGGTTACTTCTGGCATGAGGCAAGTCTCCCATAACTTGATACTGTGTGTTAATATCAAATCGTCTGCATTTTGTGCATATACGCAGACGTTTTTTCACGGCTCTGTTACCTCCCATGATCCAGTATCTCTGGCGAATAAAGGATGCTGTCAATCGTACTCCACCATGGAAGGTAAGAATGTGAGCTTCGTCAATTAACAGGTTCATAAGATGGCTATCATGCGGTATGATGATGGGATGTTTCATCTCAATATTTATTTCGGCATTCCTCAGTCTCCCGCCAACTTTAACCAATCCATCTTGATCCAAGTAAGGACGTAGATTTAATAATTTGCTTTTAGAGTTGACGCTGTTATTTTTCTTTAGATCTTCTATTTCTTGTAAAAAATATTCTTGCTGAACGTGTTTTATAATAGTTTTCTTGGCATTTCTGATTTCTTCTAAGGTTAGGTAAGGTGGTAGATTTCCAAATTTTCTTCTCAAAATAAAACGGCGTATCCATGCGACAGTGCGAATTAACTTGTTGAACGAACTATATTTTCTTATAATCTGACTCATAATATTATTAGGATCTTGATAAGTTGAAATTAAAACTTGTTTTTTAATTTTCAGTTCTTCCTTTGTGTCAAAAACTGTTTCCTGGGGTTGGTTTGCGAAAGATGTTAACCAACTGGGCCCTTGCCACCATAGTAAGTGATCTGCCAGTTGGGTGGCAGTTAACCCCCTGCTCGCGCAATCGGCAGGGTTGTCTCGCGACTTTACATAACGCCAGCAGTTTCCGGGTATCACGTCAGTCACTTGTTTGACTCTGTTAGCTACAAAAGTCTTCCACTTGTTTGGATCTCCTTGTAGCCATCCCAAAACAGCTGTCGAATCTGTCCATCCATAATTCTCGATGTGATAATTATTTAAGCATTGTTTTACTTTTTTCATTAATTTGGCAAGTAAAACCGCGCCACATAACTCCATTCTTGGTAAAGTTATGTTTTTATTTGTGGGCATTAATCTGGTTTTACCACTAATCAGCGCTACTGTACTTTGATCCCCACGTTTGATTCTACAATATATGACGCATGCGCATGCTTTGATTGAAGCGTCGCAAAACCCATGCAACTCAATGGTATCATTCATTTGAGTTCCGATCCATCTTGGAATTTTAATTTTATTTATGTTTTGAACATCGTCTTTGATTTTTAGCCACTCTTTAATGATGTCAACTGGAAGGGTATCATCCCAATTAATATTAGCCAGCCATGTTGCTTGAAATAATAGTTTTAACTTAGTAGTTAAGGGTGATAGCCAGCCAAGAGGGTCGTAAATTTTGGAAATATCTGATAACAGTATTCGTTTAGTGATTTTTGAGTTTGATGATTCTATTTTGGATTGGAATGTCATAACATCTTCTTGAGGGATCCATCGCAAACCCAATGTCTTTGTAGACTCTACTTGCCTAAAATCAAAAGTCTCATTTTGACCAGCTTGTTCTAATAATTCTGGAACATTAGAAGACCACTTTCTGAGATTGAAACCACCCGATTTCAACAATTTAATAAGTTCCTTTTGTAGAAATATGGCAGCGGATGCTGTATGATTTCCATGTACCAAATCATCCATGTAAAAGCTCTCTTGTAATGTTGTAATGACGTCACTATTTGCTCCGCCATAATTATGTTTTTCATCGCAAGCTAGTTGTTTAAGTGTCATCATGGCTAAGAAAGGGGCAGCCTTGGTGCCGTAAGTTACTGTTGTTAATTGATAGTCCTGTAATGGTTTTGATTGACTGTCTCGCCATAAAATTTTTTGATAATGCTGATGATCTTCAGACAGCCAGATTTGTCTGAACATCTTTTCCAAATCTGCGGTGTAAGCATATCTGTATTGTCGCCATTTGATTATCAAGTTTTGAAGATCTTGTTGCAAATTTGGGCCCCTGTACATAAGATCATTCAAGCTGTAGCCAGATGTAGTTTTACTAGACGCATTAAATACGACTCGAAGTGCTGAAGTCGTAGATTCGGCGCGCAGTACACAATGGTGAGGCATAAAGTATTCAGGTTTCTTGTTACCGACAATGGCTGGTTTCATGTGACCGGATAGTAAATATTCATTTATAAAACCTTTGTAATCAGCTGCTATGTTATTTTGCTTGATAAATTTCCGTTCTAGTTGTGTAAATTGCGCCATTGCTTTATGTTTCGATGTGCCTAAGTCTTGAATGATATTTGACTTAAGGGGAAGCTTCACTTTATATCTACCATCTTCACATCGAACTGTAGTGGACTTGTAAATTTCCATGCATATTTGATCTTCTGATGATAAGGCTTGTTCCTGAGCGATGTCCTCTATTTCCCAAAATTTATGGATTTCTTCAAGATTGTTTAATGTAACGTTGCATTGTAGAGTAGTTTGGTAAGCGCTTCCACTTAATATCCACCCGAAGTGTGTTTGTTGGGCTATCGGCCCTTTTTGATTTTCTTTACAAATGCCATCCAAAATAATGTTTGAATATACTTCCGCCCCTAACAGCAGATCTATAGGGCGACTTATGTAGAACTCGGGGTCAGCCAGTTGTATATGTTCCAGGAACGACCACGACGGTTTTGATAATGTGCAGCTAGGTAAATTATTAATTAATGTTTTCATAATGAGAACGTCGGTATTTAATTTAAATTCGCCGTTGTTTGACTTGATAATTATATTCATGATTCCTTTACAACTATTTTCTTTTGCTCCGACTCCTGATATCACGCCTTTACATCTACTCCTGGGCAGAGCTAATAGCTGAGCTGCTCTTTCGGTGATAATTGACGTTTGCGACCCTTGATCGAGGAGCGCCCGAAAGTTACAATAGTGGCCGTTAGCTGCCTTGACCTTGATGATAGCCGTGGCTAGTAGTACTTCGGCGTCACTTTGCTGGGACACGTTCGCGCTTCTCTGGTTTTGATAACTTGGGCCGGGCGTTAATGGGTTCGGTTGGTTTGTTACTCTTGAAGTTGTATGCTGAACGTAGTTATTATGACATGAATATGCTTCATGTAAGATGGTGTTGTGGAAACCTTGACATTCACGGCATCGTTTTGGAGAAATACAATTTTTCCCTTGATGACTAAACAAGCAGTTTGGGCATACGCGAAGTTTAGTCACTGTGTTACGTTTTTGCTGTGGTGTCAATGCTAGAAACTTGGGGCAGTAATAAATCCCATGATCATCGTTGCAGAAAATGCATCTTACTTGATTAATTTTCATGTTTGTTTGTTCTGCAACCTTGTTGTTAGAAAAAGCTTGATATTTTGATTTCACATTTCTCAATGGTATTTGATTTGAAGGTGACTTTGTCGTAGGTATTTCTTGCTTTCTACGCGAAGTCTCCAATGTTGTAAATTTTGTTTCCAAAAAGTCCAAAAAGTCTTTTAACGTTGGTAATTCCCTTGGATGTTCTAGAGACTCGTTATAGTGGTTGAATGACTCATTGTCTAGTTTTTGTGCTAGTAGATGTACAAGTAGAGGGTCCCACGTGCTGATGTCCACTCCTAAGTTTTTGATTGCGTTCAAGGTTTCAAGAGCGTGATCATGAAGACGCTTGATTTGAATAAGTGATAACTGTTGCATGCTTGGAATATTTAAGAGGCTGTTAATATGAGATGTGAAAATGAGCTTTTTGTTGTCATAGCGATGATTCAATATTTCCCAACAAGTACTGTAGTTTTCTGAGCTTATAGGGAGATGACGTAAGAGCCTCTCTGCTTCACCTTGCAGTTTGCTTTTCAGAAACTGCATTTTCTGAGCACTTGATATAGATGGGTTTTTGTGAATGGCCTCAGTGAACAGATCCTTAAAGGAAACCCACTGATGATAGTTTCCGTTGAACACAGGCACGTCCATCTGCGGTGTTGATTTTTCTCGATGGGAGACTGAATACAATTTGTTATTGATGGATCGTTTGATATTATTGAACATTTGCTCATGATATGAAAATGATTGCTCGTACTCTTGATTTGTACCTTGAACTTCACTGTCAATTTCCCAGTGAAGGCCGTCTATGGCTGCCCATCGTGTCTGTAAAGAGCGAAGTAAGTCTTCAAACTCCCATTTTTCGTTCACAGAGTCAAGGTCAATGTTGGTTACTGTCCTCTTTAGAGCTCTGAAGTTGCTTGCTTGTTTCTTGAACATCTCATCAGTTTTACTGTTAGTACCTCTTGATTCCGAAAACCCAGATGGCTGTGTACCTGAGAACGAAGGCGCAGTAATTGGCGCAGCAGGCTTTAGCTTTGGTGTAGATGGTCTTGCTTCCATCGTGGGATTATATGACTGGATTAAACTCTTAACGCTCTCATATTTCTCCTTTGTATGCTCGTACATTTCTTTGGTAAAGTAAGAATGTGATTTATCATGATGTGCCCATAGCTGAACATGATTTGTATGAAATTCATTCCAGTAGCCATCTAAAGTGTTCAATCGTCTGTTGATGTAATCTGATGTTTTCCTGTCCCGACCATCCTTCCTAAAGTTGGCCAGTAGTTGATCAATAGCTTCAATGATTTGCTGCTGAGTAGCTAATAGGTTCTCCATGATTAAATAAAAAGAATACTTGCTATTTGTTTACCTTGTAAATACTTGCTAGATGATCACTTGATATACTTGATAGCTGCTTGATAGATGCTTAATAGACGCTTGGTAGTTGTTTGATAGACGCTTGATAAATGCTTGATAGATGCTTGATAGTTGTTTGGTAGTTGTTTGACGCTTGATAAATGCTTGATAGTTGCTTGATAGATGCTTGGTATGATCCTGATTGCTGGTTGCTTGTTTTTTGTGAACTAAGCACAGATGTGCGCCTTCTCAATACACTCGGTGAGACCCGCTGGTGGGAGGCCGAATGGACCGATTCGCTCTGCACTTAAGATACACTAAAACTTCTCGAAGGACCAAAAAGATGTATGAGATCTTGCTAAACCCATACACCTTGTATGATTGATGATTGGAATCTGTTGTTGTTTGTATGAATGATAAAACTTGAAGAGAAAATACTTTGTTTATTACGATGTCACAATAATGCTATTAATAACTGCTGATGATAATGCTAATGACCGCGCGATCGGCAGTGATACCTGAATACACACTAAAACAATAATTTAATTATTGCTACAAATATAAAAATGCTGATGAGCCTATTGTGCGGTTGAATGACCGTACAGATGTTCTCTGCTATTTTTAACCTAATATCTGAAAAGAAATACAAAAAAGAATAATATTGGATTACAAAATTATATGGAAACAAATTATAATCACCTTTGGCAATAGTAAATGTGTAAAAACTATAAATAAATGAAACTCCTTCACGTATATTTTTTTGTATAGAATAGAATAGAATAGAATGATTTATTAACCACATAACTCGGAACGTTATACAAGGCAAGTCCATGATACATCATTTCATTACAATACAATAATACATTATTAAAAAAGTAATACTATAAAATAAATTATTAGGTCACAATTGTCAAATTTAAAATATTTAAAATTTAATCTATGCAGACCAAAATGGATTATTGATTGGTAATAAAATAAAATTTATTTTTACAACAGTATTAAATAGTACATTAAAAAAATTGTGGTTTCCATTGCAATTTAAAAATAAACAAAGTAAAATTATATTTATGTAGATCTATACTAACTTTCCTGATATAAGAACGAGGATTCTCTAAGACGCATAGCCGTGAACTCGTTAATTGAATAAAATGGGTGTGAAACAAAAAAATGCTTGATCTTATTTTTGAATTGATTTTGGCTAAGTTCAGTAATTGTTAATGTCAATTGATTGCACATAACTATTTTGTTGCATACTCCTTGTTTCCTTACCTTTACCAGTCTCGTCCTAGGTTGGTATAATTTCTCCTTATTACGTAGGTTATAGCTGTGTATGTCCATTTTTCTTGGCAGTGACTGTTTCTCTTTGTGTATTTCTATAAGGCTACTAAATATATGTATACAGTGATATAATAACTATAACCGTCATAATTTTATGAATTACAAAGTATTCTCTCGCCGATGCACGCTTGCGAAGTTCGTTTATGATCCTGATTGATCTTTTCTGGCATTTAAGGATTCGATTTATGTCTGAAGAATTTGTCTTGAGGTCTCCTCTTATTTCGCCTTTTATTTCTGCCTTTGGTTGTTTGTGGTTAAGTTTCATGTCCAAATCATCTTGTCAATATTGAACGACTACAAAGCGCTCAATCGAGTAGCTACCAAAAGGGAGGTTTTATTTTATCAAGCCAATGAACGTTGTTGCTAGAAAACTTCGGCATAGACCGTTTTGACCTGGAACTGCAAATTGCAGCCATGACAAGCCGTTAATAGGTTTTAGCCTTTTTTAAATTGCTTCTAAAATCAATTCGTTGCGGTATGTACTACGCATTTTATAACGAACGTAGCTTGGTACCCGGGCCAGCCATTGTTTTAGGTAATCGTATAACTATATAACACCTCTCGAACCGATCCGAACGCCTCGGAGAATGTTGTCTCTACTAGATTCTCTGAGGGACGAGCACATGTACGTTTGCGTGATGCTCTCTAGAAAACTCTTCTAAGAAAACATATTGTAGTTAGTCAACGCTAAACAATGAAACGTCACAAATACATGCCAATGCACCACCAATACGGTTGAATTACATCGATTAAATACAAACTTTAAAGCCAAGGTTACATAATTGAACGTATCAAAGATCGGTGAAGTGTATTCGTGTGTTATTATGTTAGTTGAGAAGTTTAAACGCACGACATTTGTGAAACTGTCGACGAGTGACAAAGTTTTGTTAATCAGAATAGCGGCGAGGTGCTGGGTCAAAGTAGTTTGGAATATTTCACCTCAGTTATCCCTGACAGAGGGTGAAGTGGAAATATTTTAAAATTATTAAATTTGCATAGGTTAATTGGCCGTTTGTTTTATGCTCCCAAGTGTTTGGCACTCGACTGTTTGATTAAAATGTGGTTTGTTGTGAGCGCATTAAATACCTTTTACGAACCAATTAACGTAATTATGACGAAGGATAGGGAAACCTTATGATTTATGTGTATCTGCTCAAGGATTTCTGCTTCGGGAAATGAGTAATATGTCAAATGTCTTTAAATGTAAATACCATTCTTAAATTGATAATTTTAATAACCCATACTCTTCATAAAACATTATCTTTTATCTCATATCCAGCTTTAAAAAAACCTTATATTCATAACCTAACACATTATAATAATATATTCATTAATTTATATAAATCTGTTTATTCACAGAACTTTCTCTAAAAAATTTAAAAGTTGGTCTATTTAATGCTGGATCTTTATGCACTAGACATGAAGAGTTTATTGTAGCCGTGGAAGAGATGCGGCCTGATATCCTGGCCATCAATGAGACTTGGCTTAGGGAGGGAGAGGATGACAGGGCGCCGAAAATCGCGGGCTATCGGCTAAAACACATTCCAAGATCTAGTCGCGTCAGGGGTGGGCGTGGTGGCGGAGTAGGCTTTTACATACGTAGGAATCTTTACGCTCGGGTGTGTGACCATCCATCTCATCCCGAGGTCGAACAAATGTGGCTAAGAACCTGTGTAAACGGCACCAATGTCATCATTGGAACCGCTTACAGACCGCCATGGCAGGATGTAGACTTGTTTCTAGACTCTATTGCTGAATCTATTGACTCATTCTCTAAACGAGATGTGTTGATACTGGCTGGTGATTTCAACATTAATCTTCTGGATACTAATAGTGGCAGAACAAAGTCCTTGAATCAATGTCTCTACAGTCTTGATCTCACCCAATTAGTTGCTGAGCCAACTCATTTTACAGAGCACAGCTCCAGCCTTATTGATGTTGTCTGCACCGACGCCCGTGCTCTCCAGGTTTTAGTCAAGCATACCCCTGATCTGGGAGGTCACGCTATGCTCACAGCTGAATTCAAAATTAAAAAAGACAAACCACATCCTCGGTGGGTGACTTTTAGGCCTCTCAGAAATATTTTAGTGGAACTACTCAACTCAGACCTTGATGCAATTGACTGGAGCCATCTATACAACATTGACAACATAGACATTATGGTTGAAGCAGTTACCACCTCTCTCATTAATTTATTTGACTTGCATGCTCCAGTCAAAAAGCAGAAATTCAAACATCCGCCCCATCCCTGGATTACAGACACTGTTCGATCCATGATGCGAATCAGGGATGGTTATCATAAAGACTTGAAAAAATTCAACACTCAATCTCTGAAGGATAGTTATAAAACTATGAAACATCTAGTAGTCCAAGCGATTGAGTGCGAAAAGAAGTGCTTCTTTAACAAACATATTAACATCAACATTAAAAACTCAAAAAAGCTATGGAAGAATCTTAAAAACACTGTAATTCCTATCAACAACAAGAACACAGATATTCCACAATGCTTTAATAATCCTGACCTTATTAATGCTCATTTCCTCGACATACCTGGAGATGGCCTGGTGTCGGTGTCACAACTCACTTACTATGAGCATCACAGGTTTGGCTCGGCGATTTTTTCCTTGTGTACAGTATCCGAAGACAAAGTACTTAAGACTATTAATGGACTCAAGTCGAACGCACAGGGTAGTGATGGATTGTCACTGGACATGATACTCCTAACTCTGCCCCAATCGTTAACAGTTCTTACTACCATAATCAACCTCTCCATAACAAAAGGAGTGTTTCCCAGTGCATGGAAGACAGCAGTTGTTAAGCCATTGCCGAAGAATAATAATCCCACCTTAATGTGTGACCTGCGCCCCATCAGCCTGCTCCCATGCTTGTCCAAGGTTTTAGAAAGAATTGTATGTGACCAACTGACAAAATTCCTGGAGGACAACGACATTCTCCCTCAACTGCAGTCTGGCTTCCGTAGAGGCCACAGCACAGCATCTGCCCTCGCAGATGTTGTCGACAATCTGCTTGCTGCTCAGGACCAGGGGGAGATCAACATTCTGCTTCTCCTGGACTTTTCAAGGGCCTTCGATTCTATCAATGTTGACCTCCTAATTTCCAAGCTGTCATACTACGGTGTCGACAGCAATGCTATAAGTTGGTTCAACAGCTACCTTCACAATAGACGACAGCTGGTCGAGCTGACCAATCCTGATGGGTCCAGGATACGCTCTGCCCAACTGCCTGTTACCCGGGGTGTGCCCCAGGGATCGATCCTAGGACCGATCCTCTATGCGTTGTACAGTGCTGATATCACGGGAAGTATTACTAACTGTGGGCATCACTTGTATGCAGATGACCTTCAACTGTTCTATTCCTTCCGGCCTGGTGATCACGCGAATGCTGCAACAAAGATCAATGAAGATTTAGAACACATTTTATCCTGGTGCAACTCAAACTGCCTGGTCCTCAACCCAAAGAAATCAAAACTGTTGTTGACGGGGTCAAGGAGGAATATTCAGAAATTTGGTAATACTTCTCTGAATATATTTATCAATGGGGAAGTAGTTGAGCGTGTGGATTCTGCAAGAAATCTGGGACTGACTTTGGATAGTAGGCTGAACTTTGAAAGTCACATAGCAGAGTGTACACGCAATTGTTTTTACCGGCTCAAATTGTTATACAAGATCCGACCCTATTTGAGCGAGGAGCTGAAGATAAAACTTTGTGAGTCCCTTATTTTATCTAAACTTAATTACTGTGACACAGTCTATGGTCCATGCCTGCTATCCAAAACCGCCAAGCTCATTCAGCGTGTGCAGAACGCTTGCGCTCGCTTTTGTTTCCACGTCCCACCCAGAACACACATTACTCCCGTTTTTAATTCAGCAAACATGATAAAGATGGAAGGTCGTAGAAGACTTCATCTTGCTACTTTGTTGTTTGGTTTGATTGGATCGGGAAGGCCACCTTATCTTTTTAACAAGTTGGTGTGGACAAAACATAGTAAGAAGTATCCCTCAAGAGCCTGTACTCACGTTTTTGTTACCCCCAAACACCGTACAGTAATGTTTCGCGGATCCTTCAGGTTCGCGGCCTCGCGGTGCTGGAATGACCTTCCCCCTCCGGTGCGTGACCTAACAACAATTCACACATTTAGACAGAACCTTAAAAAATACTTACTAAATGAACAAAAGTCCGCAACTCACCTTCAGTATATTCACGTCACGCACTTGCCGGGGACGGCGCGTCCTGGCACTGCTGCGGCCGACTCTTGCGCCTAACATAGTCTCAATTGTGTCTCTTTCATTTTCACTCTTTTTTTTTTTTTTTTTTTTCCATGTATGTTTTCACCTGTTTTTTTCTATTCCTTGCATGCTTTGCATGTAATTTGATATTAAATTCTGATATTAAATCATTGAGATTAAATTGTTTGTCGTGAATGAACGGGATGACGTCAAAATTCAATTTCTTGTATGATGGTTCTCGTTATGATTTAGTCAATGTCAAGTCAATGTCTAGTGTAGTATGGCAAAGATAATGTTTTTTGTTTCTTACTTTTTAAATTATTGTGTCTAGTTAAGTTAAGTTAATTATTAGTTTCGCTCTGTTTTACTCATAATTAAGTTAGATTTTTATAAGTATGTTAATTCTAAATGTTATTTAAGTATGTTATATTAGGTAGTGTGTTATTGTCCTGTGTATCTTGTGCCAAGTTGGGTCCCACCAGAATACCAGCGTTGCAGCGACTTGCATGTCGTTGCAGCACAAGCTGAGGTTGGGACCTAATTGGCCACATGCACGTAATTTAACTTTTAATTTTTTGTTTTCATTTGTTTTCGCCTTTTTTTAATCTTATTTTTTCTCATATGTGTCCTCTGTGTTATATGTTAATTGGTGCTTGTGGTCAATAAATGTTTGTTTCTGTTTCTGTTTCTGTTTCTGTAATAAAATACAATTTCAGAATATTTACCTAGCTTTCACTTAAGTGACGAAGCATAGGGAACCATTATGATTTATGAGAATTGGCTTGAAAGTGCTTCGCGATTTTTTTTAAATTAAAAATCTGCTACCTTCTTAGAAATCTGTTTCCTTGAAACAATAATCTAATATGTTGATAGATTTTCTTCAGTAAATATATAGTCAGCTGAGTTGTGCACCCATAGATGCCATTCTTACCTTTTGTCTGCAAATCTTGTTGCTAAATCTAGTATACTATTTATCTTGAGGTGAAAGTATCTCATTCTGCCCACTCCCTGCAGTTCAGCAGCTAACTGGTTGATGTGTTGGTCTAGTCTAGCTTGATAATTCCTACTGTATGGCTCAATTTCTTCTTTCACTGTTCGCAGTTTCAGTTCTAGGTTCACATATTTATTGCTTATGTACGATGGAATATTGAACATAGCTCTCATTGTTTTACTTTGAAACTTTTCTAGAATTTCGATGTTACTGTGACTGCTTGTGCCCCATAGCTGTATGCCATATGTCCATACAGGCAGTATAGCTTTAAAGATAGCCATTTTACTGGCGTCTGTCAGCTGTGACTTGCATCCGATGAGCCAGTACATGCTTCAGAGTTTGCAGTCCAGTTGTTTCCTTTTGGTCTATATGTGTTTGCGCCAAGTGAGGCGTCTGTCAAGATGTATACATAGGTATTTAGCGTCATCTGATTGTGGGATCTCTGTATTATAAAGTTTTACGGATATGCAGGTTTTTCTTCTGAGTGTAAAGGTTACTTGATCCGACTTATCTGTATTAGCTTTAATACGCCACTGCTCGAGTCATGTTTCGATCAGAGTCAGGTGTAGTTGGAGCTTTTCAGATGCAGAGTCGTGATTCTCATGTGTTGAAAGGATTGCGGTATCATCTGCATACGTCGCTGTGGTGGTATAAGCATGAGTGGGTATATCTGCTGTGAATATTAGGTAGAGAACTGGTCCCAGTATGATACCTTGTGGTACTTCTGTCTTAATTTCGTGCATTTGAGATGTGTCGGAATTATATTTTACTTCGTAGCATACTATTTTCAAGATAAGATTTTAGTAATGGAAAGAAAGAGTGTGGTAGAGTTTTTTTAATTTTGTAGAGTAGCCCATTATGCCACACTTTATCAAATGCTTGGCTAATGTCTAGGAAGGCGCGCTGTGCGTTTTCCAGCACCAATGCCGACAACCAGGCAATGCATTTGCTCGATGGTACCGTGGCCTTATCTAAAGCCAAACTGGTGAGTTGGTATTATCTCTGCTAGATGTTCTCGCATTCTATTTAGTATGATCTTTTTCAGTAGTTTTGCAACTACCGGAAGGAGATTTATGGGTCTGTATGATGCCACATCTTGAGCTGGTTTGCCTGGTTTCAGTATCATTATTAGTTGGGCTATTTTCCACTGGCTAGTGTAGAAGAACAATCTTAGACATGCGTTGAAGATAGCAAGTATGAGTAGTTTTTTTGGTAGATGCTACATGACAATAGCGTCAATAAGATCGACACCAGGGCATTAACCTTCTTGAAGTTTTAGGATTTCCCGCTTTAGTTCATGTGGTGTCACATATTTCAGTGGTATATACATTTGATTAGGAGAGCAGAGGTATTTGTCTATTTCTTTGTAGAGATGTTGATTGTTGCTAGTATGTGGTTCAAAAACTTTATGTAAATGATTGGTAAATGTGTTAGCTTTGTCACGGTCGAAGCGAGCCCAGGTCCCTATTTGTGTGTGTCCCCAGTGTTTTTAATGGTGTAACCTGTTGTTTTAGGCGTTTTAGGTTTTTAGTAGCTGTCCACAAAAAATAGTGCGTGTCACTAGTATGTGTCAGCTTTGCGAGATGTGATTGCAGATTCTCGTTTTTCCATTTTTTCGTTAGTGCCTTTAGTTGTTGTGAGGCTTTATTAAAGGCAGTCTTATTACTTGAGTAGTGGGTGTTATGCCGTACTCTGCGGAGTCTACGTCTTTCGATTATACAGTCCTTGATCGACGCAGGATATACATGTTCTTTTGCGCTTCCCGCTTTGTGTTGAGGCGTGGACCTGTTTGTCGCATCGTGAATCAATCGGTTTAATCCTTCTATGGCCTGTTCTACCTCGTCGATGGTTTTCAGAGAGATCTTAAGCTGAGCCTCCGCTGTGATGATATCCTGATATTTTTCCCAGTAAGTTTTCTTATTGTAAATTTTGAGTGGTGCTTCAGTTAGTATTATCTTATTGTTCACTTTAAGAATAACTGCAGAGTGGTTTGAGGTGCGATCTGAGTCGCATTCAATATTGGTGTTATTGATTGCAATGTTTTTTGATATGAAGAAATCTAGTAGATCGGGAGTTTTTCGTGGGTCGGTCTTACTTCGTGGACACGAATGGACTGAACATGGACATGTTCTTTGAGTTCTTCCTTTATTTGGGGGGTATCCTCCGAACTGTGGAGACTTCTCAGTACAATTTTGTGGGGTATTTCACTCTTTAACATGTACGTATGTATAGTGGCTAATGTAACCATGATGAATTTTTCTCTTATTGATTTGTATACTTTTATACTTGTTGGCATTATTTTCACAATGTGTCCTGACCTGAGCGTTGTCATATTATAGTTTTCTGCTGTTGTAACTTTTATGATTACTTTTACATTTCTAAGAGCGTAGCTATATTCAGGACTCCAGTTACAAATAATGGTTCTGGTTTTGGTGGTTTTTCTGTTTCTTTATTATCTGATATGTAAGTAAAATATGTAAGTAAACGTAGACGTTGCCTAATATTTCATACTGATTTTGTGTAGGTATTGCATATGCAGTTATGTTGGATTTTTTCATTTTGTTTCTGTCTGTGGTGATTTGGTGGGCTTCGAGAAATAAGTTATAAAATATAATTTCAGAATATTTACCGAGCTCTAATTTAAGTTTTGAGTTACGAGATTTGCAATACAGTTATTTGCTGCATGTAAAATTAAAGGCTTTGTGGAAAAGTTGAAAGACTTTCATTTGCCTTATCGTAAGTGACAATAAGGCCACAGATGGCAGCGCACTTTATTCAGAACCCTTAACCACTGAGAAACTGGCTAACATTGTACTGTATTTTATGTTAAGGCAACAAACCAAGCAACGGTTTAACGTACCATAGAGGGAATCGAGTTAGTTTTAAGTATTGTGATGAACAGGGACCGTGAAGTGGCTTAGCTTTTGTGATGGTTGTCCAAAGGCTCCGGGATTAGAGTAAAGTAATTATAGGTTTGTTAAGTTAAACTTTCTGGTGAAATTTTGTCAAGCCTGAAAAAGTTAATCGTTATGATATTATGTTTCTATTTTTTAGTAGTAAGTAGCATTAAAATTGTAAAATAATTTATAGCAGGATTGGTAGTTCTATTTGAGTTAGATTATTCAGGAAAATCCGATAAAAAGGCGTGCCTTAACAAACTCATTAATACCCTTAGCAACTCAGCAACTTCGATCAACAGTGTATTGTTGATCGAAGCTCAGCAACGAAGATGTTTATAAAAGAGAAACATAATTGACCAAGCCTCTTTACTGCCGAATACCGAATACCAAATATTCGGCCACTCTCTCAGCCAAAGCGCTGAATATTCGGCGGCCGAATATCCAGCGCTTCGGCTATTCGGCGATTCGCTTCGCAAAATCCTGTGTGAGCTAATGCTCACGTAAAGTAATGTAATGTAATGTAATGATGAATGTAATGAAATTTTGAGTGGTGCTTCAGTTAGTTCACGTCTTATTGTTCACGTTGATATACTTCTTTTTTATTAATGAAAAAAAGCCTTTTTTCAAAAGATAGGCTTTTTTCAAAAGCAGGTATTATTTATGAAGGCAAGTGCTTGGTGAAAATGAATGGTTTTCTATCAACTGATGCTGAAAAACCGGATTTTAATTTTCCCTTAGCATTGATATATATATTTTAATAAATTGAGATTAAAGACGTGTTGGATTAACATGTGAGTTTTTTTCATTTTTTTTTCGGTTTTTTCATTCGGCCGAATACCAAATATTAGAAAAAGTGGCCGAATAGGCCGAATACCATATAGTAACCGAATATTCGGGACATCTCTACCCTATATCCTCTAAAAGCGCCAATTTTAACGTTAATGATAATTCTTTTTTTAAACTTGTTTATTACTGGTAGACACCAGTAACCATGTAGTAACCATGTATATACATAAAACCATAAAATAACCTTAGATATGCCTTGTCAGGGATCCTTTTCGCCAAACAATTAAAATTCTATTGTGTCCGTATATACATCACGACAGACGACAGGTCTCAATTATCATCAATATAATTAATTAATGAAAGTGGGATGTTTTTTATTATTGAAAATTACAAAATTAATATCTGAGATTATATAATAACCTTTTTTAACCGCCTCTGTGGTCTAGTGGCTAAGACCATCGGTTTAGACTCAGAGGTCCCGGGTTCGATTCCCAGCGGGGGTACATCTTTGTGTACTTGGTTTGGTTGGTGGTAGGACTTGTTTGTCCGCCTGGCTAGCTACCACCATCTTATCTAAATATGTCGCCATAACAACAATGTTTGTAGCATTGTTGTCTTCCGGCAGCTAGAGAAAAGATAGCCAGTGCCTCACTAGTTGAGGATCCCGGGTGAAGTGCGCTTCCACCAAATGGCCTTATCATCACTTAACATCAGGTGAGATCAAGGCACTGTGCTTACCCGTAAATATAAAAAAAAAAAACTAACTAAAACCAATACAAAACTAAAATATGGCGTCAAAAAATTCCTCCGCATCGCAGTCGACTGGTAAAGTACCCAAGAGACTGGCGGCATTGCCACGTTGAATGGCAATGCTTAGTCTCTGGCCAAGGAAAAAGCCAGCCTTTGGGTCATGGGAAGTGTCAACCAGCCATTTGGAGATGTCATTAAACAAAACATGGGCATTCGGACCCCACGGCCCGAGGGTTTCAACCCCAAACGGCTCGAAAATATAATTACCGATAAGGTTATTATACTTTCGCCGCTTGAGGTTTTCTGCAGCCGCAGCAGCAGCACCAGCACAGCTAGGAAGATGGGATGGCGCAAGAGTATCGGCACAAGTTGCATCACACACTTAAGGCCTACCCAACTTCCAAGGAAATAAAGACATGCCGTCCGGTCTCTTGCCATCGTCGCGAGCCAAGCCATTGGGTTCTATACAGCTGGAACGCCGACGGTGACAAGAGCTCGTCGGATGATGTCATTAAAGTGTTGTATTAATAAATTAGTTTAATTTAATTTATAATTGTGTACGTAAGTAGCTATGTAAGAATAGTACAAATAATGTAACTGTAGCTTCAATATTATTAATTGACTGATTTATGACTATTATTTAATCTGTGCTCCAGCTTCGAGCGAACAGTTCAACATGATTCAAAAAATTGTTCTAAAGCCAATCGGACCTGTGTCAATGTCGTGCGTATATCGGATTTATTTTACAGAAGTTACCGAGTGGAAAGTCAGACGACCGGGTAAATAATATTGAAGTTTACAAAGTTTAATGAAACAATACGAACAACAGCCATAGATATTCATTAATATTGTTCCAGCAAACAGCTGCGTGGTCAACTTCGCTTGTAAACTTGTGCCCAGGCTCTTACTTCTAAAAGAGGCGACAGTGGTTTGACTGGACTTTATTTCCTATGAACTTTACGACACAAATGAAATACAAAATAGCTTGATTTAAGAGCTAAATCAGAAAGAAATCTAGTTAGTCATTTCATCATCATCATCATCATCATCATCAGCTCATTTTATATCCCAACTGCAGGGGCACGAGCCTTCCCTATGGATGGACAGGGAGAACGGGCCATAAACCACCACGCGGGCCCAGTGCGGATTGGTGGTTGTTAACGAATGCTAATGTAGCCAGGACCAACTTTACGTGCCTTCCGAAGCATAGAGGAACACGATATGATACATTTTTGGTCACCCATCCGATGACCGGTCTTTGCAAAGTTACTTAACCTCAGCACTCGCAGACCGGGCGCGTTAACCACTGCGCCTTCGAACTCCTCACGAGCTAGCCATCATCTAATCAGAGGTAACTTAAATACCCAACCGGCAATCTTAAACTAAACCCTAGCTATAATGTATCAATTCGTTCTTTCACAAAAGATTTTTGTGAAACTCTAAGAAACTCTTATAATAAAGCAGGAGTATTTATGTATCTATATAAATAATATAAGCATTGTATGGTAGAATTGGAAAAAAATATTGTAATATAACAAATACAGCAAAAAAAACTGTAACCATAGTGTTATAATATCTAACTAAGATATTTATTAGATTGCGGAAATTTTATGTCGTCAAAATACTGACACTATTTTGAAAACGTTTCGAATTTTTTGTGGTGGAAGAGTCAAAAGAAAATCTTTGTGGTCTACGATCACACGTACAAACCTAAAAATCTATTCAAATAATGTAACAGTTTGTGATAGCACCAGCATGAATTGCATTACTATAGATCCTTAATATGGTGACACTTTAAAACGCATAATGTCTATTGTCATAATTTCGATTGCCATACATCATATGGCATAAATATCAAAAAGCATAATATTATTTGGCATAATATTTTATTATGCATAAACATAATAACGCATAATTTTTGAAATGCATAATGTAAACAATCTTAATCGTCAAAATCTATATTTTTGTTTGACATAATTTTATTAAGCATACTTTAAAACGCATAATTTTACTATGCATTACTTTATAACATTCATAATTTGGTTTTGACATAATCTTATGTTGTTTTAAGGGGTGTATTTCATTTCATACAATTACAAATGAACTAATTTCAAAGGATATAACGTTCATTGGATATAATTTTTACTTGGTCTAAATATACTTTTTATAAAAACATTACATATATTATTCACTTGCTATAATTTTACTAAGTTAAAATGTGTTATTTTTAATATACCTAAATATCATTTAAACCTTAATTTGATTTAAAATATAGTCTTAAAAGTTAATACGTTGCGTTTTTAGTAATGTTGTGCTACAAAAGTCAGTGACAGAAACGAATCGCTACAAATCCGACTCCACGTAGTCTTGTCTGTCCTACCCCTAGAGTGTAATTTAGAAGCGCGTAGGCGCGGAGGGGCGAGGCGGCCCGCGAGCTGAGGAGCAGGTGGTTTCCAATCCACAACCATCCACAACAATCCAAAAACCATCTGCGACGATAAGCTCGCGTGGGACCGCCGGAGCCCCGCAGCGCCGGAGCCGTGACAGAAACCATGCCTGCTGCATGTTGCATGCTTGCTTGCATGGTTCATGCTTGTTTGCCTGCTGCTTGCATGCTGCTTGCATGCTGCTTGCATGCTGCTTGCATGCCGCATGCTTGCTGCATGCTTGCTGCATGCATGCATGACAAGGTGTAGTAAATAAAACAACATTTTAAATCAAAATATTTATTATAGGGTATATTATAATTTGTCAGTTTATGCTTATCAAATGTATGCCTTTTGAATATTATGCCTTTTAAATGTTATGGAAAATTTAAATTATGCCTTTTGTTAATTATGATTATTGCAATTATGCCTTTCCATGATTATGCCTTACAGATTTCGGCCATATGATGTTATGCGTTATGAAGTTATGCTATAAAGACTTATGGCAAGTGACGATTATGACCATGAACATTATGCATTTTCAGTTTACGCCTAAAAACTTTATGCGTTTCAATAGGTAACCCCTTAATATTCGCTAAAGTCTGAAAATGTCTGTTACAATTGAAAATGCGGTTTTTGTTGAATATTTATTTTGTTCTTTTCATCCAAACCATCCACCAAATGCAGTCCATTTATATACCTTCATCTGCTCAAGTCCACTCGGTCACCGGTAGATTTACATCCAAAGTACAATTCTGGAGTTGCAACTTCTCTGCGTTTTAATAAAACTTGAGCGTGCATTCATTCCGCGCCGAGGGAGACGCTAAGAACAGTGATAGGTAACTTCGCTATCCACCTAGAGAATAATATTTAATAATATTACGTACGGTACAAGTTGCCGTAAAAAGTAGCGAGATAAGTTGGCTGCTGCCTTCTGCGGGACTCGGTCAGATGCGCAAGGCAGTTTGAAATGAGGTGCTTCTGAATAAATCTTATGACTTTTACCAATTACTATAACAATGGGATTTTCTGATGTTTTTAAAAAAAAAAATGGTATAAGAAAAGATCTTTTAAAACTTTTTAAGTCAAGTGCAGTTGGTATTACACCTTTTTTTAGGCTTGTCGTATTTTTGCAATAACTTTTGTTGTTTTTTAGTGGCACAATCGACAACTGTAAGGAAAAGCAGTGTAACTCAATTCTACTTACGTGCATTTATTCACCTAATCACCTAATTTTGAGTTACAATATTTTTCCTTGCAGGTGTCGAAGTGTTCGAAAAACAATTTTCTTCGCGAATAACATGGATTTTCATTGAAATTTTACGGGATGAAAGCTAGGAATCAGGTGGTCTGTATTGCAGACACCTATTTTTAACGATTAGAAAAAAACAATGTCAATTTACTGTCCTGTCGAAGACTGGTGAACCCTACTTACCGTTTTAAATAAAATACTTCACGGGGCTTATCAAAGTTTCAAACTACTTTTGAGAATGAGTTTACAAATATGTAGACTTTATCACACTATCACACCATAATATTATAAATGCGAAAGTTTGTGTGTATGTGTGTATATTTGTTGCTCCTTCATGCTGCAACGGACGGATTTTGATGAAATTCGGCATACAGATAGTTTATAACCTCGATTAACACATAGGATACTTTTTATCCCGATATTCCCACGGGAACGGGACCAACGCGGGCGAAACTGCGGGCGGCCGCTAGTATTTACATAATTACTTTAAGTGAAAATAAAGTCAAACATTCTTTATCTAATATAAATGTGTGTAGATCGTGTAGGAAGTGGAAATGTAGACAGGGTCAGTATAAACAGTCGATTTGATAAAACTTAGGTTTAGGTATATTTTAACAGAATAAACGTTCGTCCTTTTATCCAAAAATGACAAGATTCGAAAAAAAAAACCATTCATAGATGCCAAATTGTACTCGTTACGTAACCTTTACTAGTTCAATAGTTTCCGTAGCTCCAAGCGTGGCGGAAACGTTTTGTTATGAGTTCTCACACAAAATAAATATGAATGCTAATAGCTCGGAAGATATTGGGCTCTATCTCCCCTCCGGGTATCGTACAACAATAGCGTAGGCCATTTTCAGTCGTATCCCATTTAAATTTGTTCCCCCGGCTTCCTTATCGACAGGGGTTGGCCGGTCGGTGATGTGGCAACAACGGCGTATGAGGCACGCGCGGTTGCATTACACAGGGGGATTGCTTGATGACTCACGCGGACACCCGCGCTCCGACAACTACCGGTCCACTACACTCGAACGAATGTCGCACATTTATTAGTATACAACGTGTAACAAAAAGGTGTGATAGTAAAAAGAAAATATCAAGAATGCAGATCTTGTATGTGTTGTTAGTAAGTTAGACATAAATAACGTTTTTACTTCACTTATTGTTTGATTTTTCTGCTGTCTGTGTCGAAAATAAGAGTGTGGCGAATTTACACATACTTTTTCTGTGGCAAACTAACTTTGTGGCGAATGTACAACAACCCATAATTATTAACTTTAATTTGTCGCACAATTGTAAATTATATATTTATATTAGTGAAGTCATGCGCGTCAGGCGCGCATAATCAAGCACCAGTGATTATAAATGTAACTACACGTCAGTCAATAAATACGTCTTAGTGCCTCTGCATACAAGATGTAAATCAGATACACTTTGGTTCTTTTCTTTTTTACACCTTTCTGTTACACGTTGTATAAAATATTATACAATACTTTACAATAATTTAATTAAAAAAAAATAAAAAATAATAATAATTTAACGCTGTAAGGGAGAAAAGTTGCCCTTGTTGAGTTTCTTGCCGCTTCTTCTCAGTACAAGGTCGCACGCCCTGTGTTGACTTACGAACCGATGGCATAGCGACATTCGTAGATACACAGACGCTTTCGAGCCCAGACACAATAGAATTCAATTGTTCTGTGGTAACCAGAGCACATGATTGGATAAGAGCTGCTTGTAGACTAAACTGAATAAATGATTTTGAATTTTAATTAACTTTTTATACAACCTAATATCACCAACAACCTTCCTTCTTAGCTTAGGCCTGATCTTTTCATGTGTCTACAGCAAAAGCCTAAGCCTAGCAGCGAGATGCTCTGAGAGGCTGATGATGATTAGAAAGGTGTCTAAATCACGTCTACCTATCTACATAGATGAACTTTGATGTAAAAAATTACACTTACTTTTTGCATTCTAATAAAGGCTAATTCTTTCTTTTATTTTGGATTAGAACAACAATTTATGAAATTATATTCTCGAGTTGATCTTTTCATAATATTTTTGTTTACATTCATATATAAAGCTCATAATTTTATATACAACGTGACCTTACGCGCTCGACAAATATTGAAAACCCGTGTAACGCTACTTCTCAGAAATGCTGTCAAATATTTTGTTTTCCAATTAGCCACGTTTTTTTGTAAACGTCATCATAAAGTAACATGTTGTATTAATCATTGAAAAGGATAACAAAATAGTATAAATTTACATGACACACATATGTCAATGCTAAATAAACAATGTGTGTGTGTTAAGTATCAAAATTGCAGCTTCGTGAGTAAAATCGAACAAGAAACAAAATAATATGTGCATTTAATGATATTTAAAAGGTACATGTACATACAGGCTGCTCCAAATGAATTATTTGAAAAACATTGATTTTTCGGTTAATACTTGACCGATTGTTATATACTTCTCAAATTGGTCAGAAATACCCTAATGGACGTGTAGTTTTTATATTTGTCCAGAGGCTAGGGACGTCCTGTAAAGTTATATTTAATATAATTATATAGACTGTGGTAATACTTTGATAAAGTAAAAATAAATATTAATTGTTTTATGTAATTTTGGATGTGACCTGTTAATGTACCTAAGTAAATAAATAAATAAACTATCCCACTGCTGGCCTCCATCATTGAAATCAAGTCAACTTTTATATATTCTAATATAAAATATTATTAAGTAAGTAAATCAGCAGACTTTATTATGTTTGAACTTTATAGACTGAAAGCACGAACAGTTTCAATACGAAACTGAAAAAGTTTATTTGAAACATAGATACAAAAATAACTGTTTAAAAGTACATAAATTAAGACTAAAAACATAGCAACCTTACTACGAGACTGTGTGTTCCAACGTCTATCCAATAAAGCCATCAGGCTCTGCACTTGCGAGAACCAACGGTAGGACGGGATGTAATTCTTGTATTTCCTGCTGTTATACAAATCGTCGCGTGGCTCGTTATTACATTAACCTCGGTTTGACATTGACAAATAAATGTGATTGCTCCTTTATCGGCGGAATCGGCACAGAATATTACACGTAATAAGGCGCCTGTTTTCTTACGGTATCAGCGAATGCCCTGGTTCGATAATATTTTGGCATCGGCGAAGGTTTTCGTTCGACAATAGTTCTCTTTTTATTGTTTATAGATGCTCCGCCAAATTGTAACGCCACATTTTCTTAAATGTCTACGAGTATATTTCAATGTATCATCGAAACATCTGAAAACATAGCTGACTTGACAAATAACAATTGAAAATGGAATGGAAGTTCTTTTTTATTAAGAGTGATTTATTTGTGGGGGCTATATCAAATCATATAGGTACTTTATCAGATTCAACAGGACGGGAACGAGGGCGACAAACCAGAGGGCGAATGAAAGTGTTTCGTTCAGTTCATAGTGCCTGATTATGGATGCACATTCATAACCTTGAGGATATCTTGCTATTAGGATGGGATATGGCGCCTTTTTATATTGGTAAATAAGGCTGACTCCCATTTAAATACATAATAATATTATGCGGTTCTTCAGTACTTCGGCTGCCCCATTTCAAAACCTAGTAAGGACCTAAAAGCAAATTTTACAGGAGAGTGTATAAACGTAAAATAGGTTAGACTTCGAAAAATATTTATCTTGGGTAAGAAAAAATGTTTCGGTTGTATAATATATAAAATACGAAACATGACATGTTATTGATGTATTGATTTATGTGTATATTACATATTTTATTTTATATTATTTTTATTTTTTATTTTTTATTTTATATATTATATATATTTGCTTCAATATCTATGTTTATATCTTAGATATCAATGCTGGTGTTTTTGTATTGTGTAGGGACTTACAATATTTGGAAGATTAATGCAAAAACCTCTTTTTACAAAAAATTTTCCTTACTAGGTTTTGAAATGGGGCAGCCGACTTTGATGACGTTCTATAGTCTACTCTGTTTTCTACTATGTTGTACTATGTCTGTATACCTGTCTGTCTGTCTACTATGTTTAAGGTGTAACATCTTAAACTTATTTGATTTGTAATATATTAACAGCAACGATACTTATAACTAACTTGCTGCTATATCTTTTTTCTCAGAGGGATAATGTATTACACAAACCCCGAGGAAGAAGGGAAAACGACAATGTGAGATTCCCCAGAATGAGACAAAGGGTTACCTTTGTCTCATTCTGGGGAATCTAGTGTAGTGCATTCTGGGGTATTTAGTGAGTCGGGATAACTAAAACTACCAAAACATTCCTATTGCTTAGAATGCTGCTACGTGTGTAAAGGCGACAAGAGGTCATGATTTTTGTACAATATGACTGGGATATTGCTTTTATAGCGTTACCGGATTTATAGGCGGCGAGAAGCCTCTCAGATTCTCAAACCGTAGTGACCAAACAATCCTCGGAGATTTTCCAGGAGCTTGCGTCACGCAAATGCATCTGAATACCTTACTATATTTATTGAGGCGTTTAAATCCGATGGTGTATATAAAGGCTAGGATAAGGTCCCCTAGGTCGTGTTGACCGTGTCGTATTGGAGAGTCGCCTTATGGAAAGTCTTATTTTTAATTCAAATAATTTAAAAAAGTGCTTTTGTTACGTTCAAATATTTTTTTATTCTACTACCCGCTCAGGACATTTATTTTTTAGCTGTGGAGAAGAATGGGCGCAAGAAACTCCACAGCTTTAATAGAAGTAACGACATTTACAAAATTATATGCTGTTACCTAATACAAGTTAACAATGACTTAAAATATATTATATTAGAAATACCTGTAGGAGTGATTGGAGTATTTCAAACCCATGCTGTTTTGTCTTCTGTGTGTCTGTGTCTTACATATTATGTTATATAGATGATTGCAACACTAGCAGTATCAGAAGTAGTAGCCAAAATGCTATCCTCGCGTAGTCGATACTATCGAGTAGGACCGGGCCCAGTCACTCCGAATAGGGGATGCCAGAAATGCTTGTCTTCCTCTAGACGAATTAAGCCGTGCAAGTAAGCAAAGTGTTCTTATCCCTGGCCCCAAGAATTTCACTTAGAAGTAAGAGGCTTCACTATTCGATTGAGCTTAAGTTAATTACTATTTGTATGGGATCCAAACGGCCACCTAATGACAAACTTGTCATTCTCATTTCAACTAGGGAAGTTTGACTTGCACTTAATACTGAATTTGAAAAGGAGGTTGGCAAAAATCTGATACCTACTGTATAAACCCCGCGCGTAATATTTTCTGGTCAATATAGATTTTTTCGTCTTTGAACAACGAGCTCTAAATTGATGTTGACTAGATGATGGATAATCTGTGGGCCTTTAACGATATCCGATCCAAAGTTCGTTCAACATTTGACAGTAATTATTTAAACATGCCATTACGTTCATAAGTTAATTAGAGGCATTTTTTGTTTAACGGTTCGGTAACAAACTTTAAAAGGTTCACTAAAACATAAAGGTTACAAAGAGTATACGGTGAAATATGCTAAAGCCAAAGATTCGTAGTAAACGATCCGAATCTATTAATCTTAATACTCCGTTCCGACGCATAGATTATTCATTGTTCCACGCATAATAAGATGAGCAGGCGCTGCGAACGATTAATTAAACGCCCAATATCGGAACCGCAATTTGAATTGACGTGATTCATCATAAAGTGTTATTACTGTTTAATACAGTTTTGTTAACTACATGACAAACAATTAAGAATAATGAATATGTGTGCCCCATTTGAGATAATGCGATTGTTTGGGCGGGCGGGACGGCTGACGCGTAGGGTTGACACGTGGATTTTGGCTTTGTTTAAACTGCCTGAAACGGAAAACGATTATTCTTTATTATTAATACATATATTATCCACTCATATGCGACGAGCACTGATCAGTGCTACAATTAAAATTCTATTGTGTCTGTATTAAAAGAAGACGACGGACTATGGGTAAGCTTTATGGTAAATATTTGAACTTACCTTCTGATTTCAATGTGAATACATTTCTCATTTTTTGTTTATAAATTCGGCCTGCCAAGGACACCAGCATTTTAAAACTTAAGTTTAGTTTACAGTTCGTTCGTCAGTTCGATAACGAAAAGTGGTTGTAGTGTGCAGAGTAAAACAATAAACCATGTTTTTTAATTTGATTGATTGGATCCAGGTGGAGGCATCAAGTTCGGCGACTATTCAAAGGCGATAACAAACACAAAGAACTGTTGAAGCAGAAATAAAAAGGGAGATGTTAAGATCGGTCGTCGTTTAAGTGGAAGGTTCGACTGGTCCTTCCATAAAATACCTTTTTAGTGGCAACCCTCCTTGGTGGATGCGGGGCGTCCTCGCAATACATACACAAATATATTATGCAAACTATAATAAGGCTAACGGTAGTACGACACGCAACTGCATCGGTCGATTTAGACATTTTTTTCCGTCATAATTTGAATGAACATAATTAAGGGCCCACTTCTATTTATTTTAAACGTTTCTGAGTAAGCCTTGTCATCGCCCAGTTATTTGGTATGCTATTATACAAAATTATCAAATACTTTAGGGGAAAGACCGCACCCATGAGCAATTTTTTTGCGTTAGATTCCCAAAATAATGGTGATGACTCAAGGTTTGCCAATTCATATGTGATATGAATATATGATGAATATGAATGAATATGATATGATATGAATATATTATATTATACTGGATATCATCTTGTTTGGGAATATTTATCCACTTTCTTTTGTGTAGCAGGAAGCCTATTCATTAGCAAAAATAAATAAATAAGATAATTACAAAAGAGAAACGTCATACGTCTTTGTTCTACCACACTGTACGGTTTGTTCTGTTCACGGCTCCAAGTATTTATATACTAGTCAAATCTTCTTAAATTCCAATATCACACTTACCATAACATCTCTTTAGTGGGCATGCTCTTCTTCTTTCAATCCCCTATAGTATTCTGACTCTGCTTCTGACGGGCAGCTGCATCACTTTGTATAGTTTTCCAGTACACTGCAATCACCAACTCTCAATAATACATTTAAATAAAATTAAAGAAGTAAATGTAATAATAGTAAAATAATCAAAGGTTTCTAAACGGGGCTTAACGCAAACTACTTAGGTATCATAGACATACCTTTGGTCGCGGGCGGACTTGAGTCTTGTGTCCGTTAATCTCCGTTATAAAACCTTTGATTAAAATGGAACGCGAAAGTTTAAAAGTGATAGTTAGTAAAATAATTTTAGCTTTACTGAAAATGTGCGTTGTAGTATTCTATACTATAGCATTGTAATGTTGTGTCCATTTTCTCTGAGCAGCATGCAATTAGTTTAAAGAAATAGGTCTATCGTGTTACCAGTATAGTTTTTGTTATTACTCGTTTTGTTTTGTATATGTCGGAGACGTGGCGCTAGCATCGCTTAGAAACGACAAGTATAGTCTATACTTAGTGTGGTCTGCGCAGCCTATGCTCTATGGTACGCGAAACGTCAACGTCAGTTGGCGCGACAACGGATGGGGCACATTTGAACGGGAGCGGTCGGAGAGTACGCACGCGCAGAACTCACTTCGTTTCTAAAATCCATTTGCATCGGGCAACTGTTTCTAAATTATTACATTGTGATATTAAAATAACATTAAAGTGACTGTAAGGTAAACGAGTGCGCTTGTATTTTGAAGATCCAAGATGAACTGTGTTATCGACGAATCAGAGTTTGCTCGACCGTCCTATCTACAAACCGACCTCGCCGCCGACATATACAATATTATAAGTATTCTGTATCCATGTTGTGTGTATTTTTGTTATATAAACTAACTTAATAATAACTCGTTCTTAATGTTTGAAAGGGATTTATATACCTTTAAAACCCTGTTTTACACTATAAACCACTACACACCTTAGTGTTATCGAAACTTCTTAAAGTTTCGATAAACTGCGTGTATGTGACCAGATCTAACCGAAATATGATAGAAATGAAGCTTTCTTTCTTAAACAAATACGTGTATCCTCAAAAGTATTGGATAAGATATCTGCGGATGACGATCGTAAGTAGGTATGTAAAAGCCACTTGTGTGCTTATGCTTTCCTTTGCTTCTGGTAAATGATTGAATACATCATCTTCAGGTAATTTACACAGGTAATAAATGAAATTTGTACAGTTTTGTAAAAAAATATATTCGCAACAAAAGCGTAAACTATATATTATCTATATTCATAAAATTTGTACCCTTTCTTTCTGTATGTATAGGCTGTTTACGTACTTAATTATTTGAATGTAGGTATAGCGCCTGACTAGGGAGGCTGTGCATAAAATTAGTGTTGCACAGAGAGCCATGGAGCGCGCCATGCTTGGCATCACACTTTTAGACCGCGTCCCCACACCGAAATCCGAAAGCGGACTAAAGTCCAAGATGCCAGCGAGCGTATATTGAGGCTCAAGTGGAGTTGGGCAGGACACTTAGCTCGACGAAGTGACGACAGGTGGACCAGAAAACTGACTGAGTGTTGGCCGAGATACGGTTACAGAAAAAGGGGTCGTCCACCGGCGAGATGGGTCGACGATATTACCAAGACCGTGGGTTGCACGTGGCCCAGACTAGCGCAGGATTAAGGCGAATGGCATAAGCAAAGAAAGGCCTTTACCCAGTGGGTCGAGAGAGGCTGATGATGATGATATCACTTGATTCAACGATATGTATTTAATGCAATTAATTTAATAATGACCTGTGCTGTGGTTTGCGCCCATTCCTTTCCACACTAAAAAGACGTTCAAACTTTTTTTACTGACTAAATACGTACGAAATTAACATATCGACGATTAAAAACGTATTTATAAAGGTTTTAGAATGTGTTTACTAAAATCGCGAGTAAGTGCTTCTAGGGGCAACAATAGGCGTGCGTATGCTGCTCCCGACAGAATGACAGGAGCCGATGTTTTGTGCGCCGTTGATTATGTTAGTAGTTATTATGTTAGTTTCAAGGAAAACAGTGCCATTATTGGTTACGTGCGTTGCCAATACCTGTGTTGCCATAGAACTATATGGCTTTTATGTTGTATTTTTCGGTAACCGGATTAACTTTTGTATCTCTTACTGAATAAAATAGGTATATATACCTATACCTTTACATACCTTTTCCTCTTTATGTAAAATGCAATTGTTTAATAATTAATAATTAATATTTGTACAGTAGTTAGCAACATTTTAGTGTAATTTAAATTTCTTTAGATTATAAGTAAAGAATGCTGTGTAAGCTATTAATAGGCCTGCACATGTCATTTTAAAGGGCAATGATTTCTTATCTACTTTTATGTATTTGGCTGTAAGCTTACCTATTACTACTTATCGAGACATTTTAAAATAAAATGCAAGCCAGAAAAACTCAGAACAAGCTCTTTCGCCAACCACAACACCACAATTTCTTCCACCAACAGGTTATTCCTGATATACCTACCTATATTGACAGAAATATTTTTTAAAACCCAAATAAATTAATACAGAAAAGTGTTGAAAAGTTTTCCCATGGGTGTGAATTGAACCTACACCTTCTGACATTTCGGGCCAAGTGCCTATCATTAGGCTCTATTGTGGTAACATCCGATCTTTAATGCATAATACATCGAAGTGAACCATATTCCATGTTAAATATGGCATCGATAGTTTAAAATAAAAAATATCGTTAAATAGGAATAGTAGAAGTTTCATATGATTCTATTGACAAACTCACTAAGACATTCATTTTACTAACAAATATGGATAAATATCAAAGGAAATTCGGTACCATCATTGGAAACTTTGAAAACAATCGGCTGAACCTAGAACATCCTATATGGGAACAGACAATTTACACCTTATCATTATTTCCTACCAATTTGTAAGACAACTACAAAGTTAAAGTACAAAACTCTTTAATAACTGATGAGGCTAATAATAAATGGTAAACCACATTAAACGTCGATAACGTAGTACAGACGGCTGCACATCAACCTATCCAAAACTGTCAAATCAGTTTAATAAATGTTCAACCATAAGCCATATACATAGAGATTATAGTCTTTTGAGGTAATTTGACAGATGGTGATAGTCTGATCTGCAGGCGTAATGACGCCTGCAGATCGCCACGGCAGACTATCCAAACATCCAAATACAAAACTGTCAAATTTCTTTAATAATAAAGACATAAAATACAGATGTTGCAGGTAAAAATGCGTGTGTTCCACATTCAAAAGTATTCAGAATATCGGCGTGAAACAATGGCACTCGTTGCTGTTGTGTTTCGTCCGGTGAGTGAAAGTACCGGAGGAGGCCCATCTCTCAATTCCTCAAGGCCGGCAACGCATCTGCGATTACTTTGGTTTTGCCTGCCTGCTCGTTTGCCTCTTTTTGATATAAATAAATATATATATATATTAACATTTATTGATTTCGAAAGTTTACACGAACACTACACATTAAAATGAAACAACTTTTACGGATCTACTCGCGTTTATTTTACATATTAATTTTTAATTTTCATCCTGACGTTTCGAACCCTTTGCAGGATCCGTGATCACAGGGAGACTGAGGTGTTGGTCGTCTCATAATTAGTTAGTAGCTTGTATACCCTCATTTAAATTTAATCAGGTGCGTTCCGTTTTACGCAGAAAGAGCTTACAGTATCTTTTGGTCTGGAAGTATGGTCAACTAAAATTAAAAACTAAATAACATTAAAAAGTAATGTGTAAAATAAACGCGAGTAGATCCGTAAAAGTTGTTTCATTTCAATATTTATTGACTGTGAATGGTTCGAGAAAGTAATATAATATTATACCTACAGTTCAAAATCTCTTGGGGCAATTTGACAGTCTGTGGTAGTCTGATGTGCAAGCGTATGTGAGGAGGTTATATGCAGCTCATAGTAAAAGTTAGTTTATTGTATTTGTATGTAAACCTCTTTAGTCTGGATGAATATTTGAATCATCGAACATGTAAAATTAAAAAGGTTTGCAAAGGTTTGACACAGTCGGTAGACAGTAGCGAGACAGCCTGGCTCAAAGCCGAGGTGCTCTGAGATCGGTTTAATATAATGTAATGTTTTAATATACGTAATACAAGAAGTCAAGTGCAACTGTTGTTCATATTCTATATCCTAGTAGGATTCCCTAACTAGTGGGAACACTACAGTACTTATGCGCTGAATTACTATTCAGCTATTCAGGTAGGTACCTAATAATACTGAAGTAGGAGTGGTTCGAACGTCGTTCACTGGTTCGGCAGGAACCAGTGAACGACGTTTTTGTTTCCTTTAACCGTTAAAAAGAAATGTCAGCAACTGATATTAGTCTTTAGCAACAGTTTATGTACAACCTGTAGGTTGTCAGTATAAATGGGTGCTAAAGACTAGCTCCCTAGCTTCTGAGCTGTCACACCGTAAAATATCAATAAAAAATTATGTTATATTTTGGCGACGAAAATGTGTCGCACCCTGCTTATACAATAGTTTCAGATTACGGAATCATCAAGTTTATATTAAATTTATTTAAATATTGTTTTTTTTTAAATATTTTCATCCATATGGGTTAGTAAGACTTAATAGTTATTTGTTATACAAGAGTGCAAAGTTGCTTTTTAACCGCGTGCTCAATTTTGATGACCGAGCAAGCGAAGGATTCTAAAATTGAATCACGAGCGCAGCGAGTGATTCAAAAATTAGAATCCTGAGCGTTAGCGAGGGAATCAAAAGAGCACCAGGTGAAAAATCTTTGCACTCGAGTGCAACACGTAACTTTTCATCCCACCTCAGCGAGGAAATGACTAAATGCAAAAAATAACATTTACAATCACAAGTTACTTTTATTACAATTTAGGTATTAACTACTACATTATGATAGGTAAGTATTACAGAATAATCTTTAAGTTGTAACAAATAATACTTAAGTATAATTAAGAAAAATTGAAAGTAACGTTGCTACAGTTACGCAGCACAGTTATGCAGCGCGGACGCAAAACTGCGAGTTTCAAGTTTCTTTATGATAGAGAGCGAGTAGCGCGTGGCAGTGGTATGACAACGGCGCACGACTACAAATACGCACGCACACTAATATCTGTACAGAGTAGGCTGGAGATTTAATTAGAGCAATGTTTACTTTCGTAAAATCATAGGCGTTTGGGTAAAAAATAATAGAAGTCTTACTATTTTCATATTTATATTTTTTAATTGAAAAATAAGACAACAGTGGCCTGTGGAATATCAATACAAACATTTCGATGTCGGATCATTGTTTCAATTGTGCTATATTTCCAAAGTTTCTGAAGAAATAAGTTTGTGGATATCATTACTTTTACGTACTGTTTATGCAGTTTCTGGGTATTTGTTTCAAATTCCAAGACAACCATGGCCTTGTGAAAGGATAAAGCTAACCTACACTAGGCCTTTTAATGTATATGATCTATTCAGCGCCTAGCACCAGTGACTTAAAAACACGTAAATTTTCGAAATTCCGCGCGGCACCCCCTTAAGTTGAGTGTAATATTTTTGTTAGGTACTGTAATGTTGGTGTTAGTGACTTGTGTACTGTAACACCCCGCTGGGTCGTTACTTAAGGTACCGGGGGTTGTATCGAATAATAACACTTTAAAAGCTTTAAATATCTATATTGCTTTCAACATGAAATCATAACAATCAAATCGTCGTCGCGGCCCGTCACCGAGTCCGCGATGTTCTTCTTTTTTCTTCCATCCCTTTTTCTTCTACTACGTTTGAATTCAGGCCACAGCGGCTGCCAGTAAGTATGCCCGAGCAAGGAGTCCCGGTTGCTACAGTACTGAAAATTCGGCACCATGGAGGTAGAAGTAAATAGGTTTGATGATGTTTTGAATTCACAAACTTAGTGCACACGATGTTCTAAATTCAATTTTACTTTATCCTCTAGCGGATAAAAACGGCTTTTGCGCTCAGATATCGAAGAGTAAAAATACTCTTTCCGAGATGGGGGGATGAAAAAATATTGTTAGTATTATATTATACTAGCTGACCGGGGCGGACTTCGTACCGCTTTGACAGTTTCTATGACAACAAAACAAACTAATCATTCGTCCGCTTAAGAACACCCGTATCCCATGATGGACCCCTATAGCAGCGCTATCTACCGGGTTCAATTGTAAATCTAAACCATTCTCGAATCCACTTGAACACACACAGAAAATTTCATCCAAATCGGTCCAGCCATTTAGAAGGAGTTCAATAACACACACACGCACAGGCACAGAAGATTTATATAGATAAAGATAGGTATACATGTATTTACTTCTATTTTGGTAAGAGTGACCATCACGAGAAAGAGTAAGTCCCCGTGATTGTCACTCTTCGCACAAAAGACCACCAGCTATACTACTACTACTTTTGCAGAGTTTAAAAAATTAAGAGACTTCTTGGTACTAGAGCAAAAGCTGAGAAAGTTTGCCAATGAACTTAATGCTATACTTGCTGCAGCGGTTGAGTTGACTGAAAAACAGAAAACACTCCAACCTAGTGCTTCTTGTAACTAAGTGTTGCCATAGTCACTTAAAAGGGAAATATTATAACTTTTTTTACGGGGATCCGAAAGAGTTGTAAAAACTGTTCGTTATAAAATTTGTCGTATCCTTTGAAAGTTTAAAAAAAATTGTCATTAATTTGAAAGTTTTTTTAAATAGTTTGCTTGAGTTGCTTTTGATCTCAGAGGTGGCAAACGACCAAGCGTGTCTCCTATTTTATTAATATAATTATTAAGTACTTCTCCATCGCGTACTTAAAATTTAAATATGAAAACTCATACAAATAGTTATTTATGTGACAAGTACGGTGAACACAATATTGACATTTAACATTACGTACAAATTAATGATAATTGCCAAATGGTGTAAAATTTAAAATTTTACTGTAATTTAACACTCACCTGTTGGGAAGCAATCACCACCAATCCATTTATTTTTAACAGTGACTAATTAACTTTCATTATTTATTTAACTACTATAGTTTAAGTACTCACTTTTACTAACCATAGGTAATATGATCAATTGTAATCTTATAAATAAATGAATTATTATTATTATCAAATTTTAACATAACGAACGCAGTCGGTGATAAAAACAATAATGCGGGCGAAAAATCTCCCCTAAAACCTCCAACGGGCCTGAGTGTAGGCCTCCGGTCGCTGACCCAGGGATAGATAAAGACTCCGAATTCCGGGTTCTTGTTTTATTTGGTTTGATAGGTGGTAGGGCTTGTTCTAAGTCAACCTGGCTAGTTGATATCAAAAAGAATTTTGTTAGCCTTTTGTTGTTTCGCAGTAGTTGAATATTCCGATTGAAATGGGAAAGAAGTAAGATATAGACCGTCAAGGTAACTTGTTAGAAACATCTAGCTTGACGGAAAACATTTTCTTCTCGTGAAAGAAGTTTCTTCAGCTTTGACATTGATTACATAGTATGAATAAAAGAAATATTGGTAAATTTCGTTAGCAACCGTAATTGCGAAATAAGTTTCTTAGTAAGTATTCTGTTAATGAAATTATATCGTATTATATTATAAAATTATACAGAAAGTCAGCGCTCTTTCAACTTGCGCTCGCTAAGTCAATAAAGTTATTAAATAAATTAAAATAAAAGTAATTACATAAAATTGATTCAAGTTAAATCAAATGACATATAATAATATACAATAATGCTTTATTACATTATTTTGTTTTAATTGTACTAAGTACTTATATAAGTATAAGGATATCGAAAAATTACTCGACAAAATACGTCTTGCACAGCCAACTCGTTTGCTTTTTTATTCAGGAGAAAATGCATTACGCATGTACTGCGCCCTGGGAGACACACTAAAAACAACTGTACTCACTCCGTCTTTTTTATGTGTTAGTTTCTGTTTGGAATAAAACTGTTAACAAGTCCCTCTATTTCCCAAAGAAATATAACTAAAAAGTGACAGGTTTCCTTTACCGAACATAACCTTTAATCTACTTTTTCGGTTCACTTTAACACCTACTCAATCCAGACACTTGGTAAGATTCTAACTTATTTAATCACCTATAAGTAAAATTAAATTAAAATATTTGTTTAATTAAGGAAAAAACAACATATTTATAATAATTATGATATACATGGTCTACATCTGATTCCTGCTGTTGTGAGTGGCAGAGGTGTGGTCAAGTATAGGCGGTAGGCTTTTTTTCAATTTGCCGCGGTTGGAATTAAGTCTGTACAACTCGCTTCACTCCGCTGATAATTACCCTCATTTCTATTCATGGCTGCTCAGCCTCATCCTGTGTTAGCTGGCTTGTTTTACTACGGCCGGGACTGCAGTAGCAGGTACACTTTTATCATAGACTAGCTGACCCAGCAAACGTTGTTTTGCCATATAAATTATTGCTGCTCCACTCCTATTAGTCATAGCGTGATGTAATATAGCCTATAGCCTTCCTCAATAAATGGACTATTCAACACAAAAATAATTTTTCAACTCGAACCAGTAGTTCCTGAGATTAGCGCGTTCATCCAAACAAACAAATTCTTCAGCTTTATAATATCATAGTCATAGTATAGAAATAGATTTCTTAACATCTAACTCTAGTTGATACAGCTAATAACAAAACTATTTTCCCCTGTAGGTAATTTTATAATAGGGAAATGTTAACCCTATATAGTACAAATAAATAACATTAGAACAGTGTGTAAGAATATTTTTATACAAAATACAGTGAAAAAATTAAACGCCCACCCACGCCCACCCACCACGGAAGACCCAGATTCGATTCCTGGCTGGGTCGGGTGAGCGTTTAATTTTTTCACTGTATTTTATATAAAAATATTTAATTCAGCCTGAGTGTAGCAATTAACACTTAAAAAAAAAGTAAAAATTTTGTGTGTAAGAACACAAAACATATACAGGGTTGAGCTTATCTATAAAAGAGATCTCTTCCAGTCAACTTCTGCTGTGGTGGTGAACGGAAGATACCGTTTTACCAAATATAGGAACTACCTTTACGATGAATGCTTAATAATGATTAGTTGGTTTTTAGATTTTCACAATTAGAAAAAACCAGCCGGTGTAAATGAACAATCTTCTGTAACACGATGTTGAAAAACATTGTTATCTCAAAATCTGTTGTGTCTTCAATTTTACAGGTGAACAAAATTATGTCCAAACAATCTTGTTGGCGTTCCTCGTTGTTTTCCATAGCCGGTCTATGGGCCGGGCTTACACAATTTTGTATTCAATTTCTTATTAAGACAGTTGAAAGCATTCGATCTCGCCGGGCCGCTTTAAAGCGTCTGTCCGCGACGAAATTAATTGACAACCTTGATTATTATTATTCCAAGGAATAAAATCAACGTTTAAATAAACTTTAGCGGAACGGAAAATACCTACACCGAACTAGTAATGCCCGACATTTAACCGATGTCACGTAGGGTAACCCTTGTCGACAACTCTCTTGTTCAATTATCAACTTTGTGTCTCTCTAATAGTGATATTTATGTTGCAGACGAGAGTTTGATTGCGGAAGTTTTTTAAACTTGTTGCTTTACTTCTCGTTCTTTAAAAACTGTTGGTACACAACAATGCTAGATACGAACAGTTATATTTTTATGACGGACCGAAGAAAGGAAGAAGCCCTTCCACCAATCAAACCGAGTATATAAAATGTATCTCGAATCGAATCCAACCCGAGACCATGGGTCTAAGGTCGTTCGTGTAACCACTAGACTAGACCATATAGTATAGGCGGTTAAAGCTAGCGCGTTCGGTTTGCGATCGTGCGAGCTATATGCAACTTTCTCAATGCCCGCGTGGTGGTGGTCTTTATACATATATCTCGAGCTCGTAAGATAACTGTTTAAATATCCACCAGACCATACGATCTATACGGTCACTGATACCAGTGTGGTGGGTCATAACCCGATCTCCCCACATGCTGATGTTGCCCATGTGAGAAAGCCCAGGTGTGGGACATTTAGACTGGTGATGACTGAGACTGAGAACTGAAAAAATTTCTGGATAAACTATCAGCCCTAATCATGTTATTTACTTAGGGTCTTTTTTGGTTACGTGAAAAAGATGGAATAGTCTACTAGCACACAAAAGAGGCGTGAAGAAGCACCTTGTGGGCCGGCAGAGTGAGGTTAACTGATGCTACGTTTGTTTTCACGCTGTACCAGTATCTTCGCGTTTGTACTCCATTTCCACTTAACATCAGGTGTTAAGTTAGGTTCTAACTATAATTTCAAAAAAACATGTCTGCCAAAAAAAAGAAATGTAGCCAACATATGTTCTAAATATCAAAGAGTAGGATATTCCCTTTTCATTCTCCCGCTCCGGGTATTAGATTGAATTTTACGCCCACTTCATGTCAGGAATTGTAAACATTGTAAACGGCCAGTCTCAATGCCACCTCATTGTTCACATTACGAAAACAAATCATGACTAACACGACTGCAGAAGAAGTGTTCAAAAAAAAGGATCCTGCCGTTTTTTTTTCCAAAATTTATTTACGCGAACGTGAAACCAGCCCATAAAGACAGATAATTAAAAATTTCCTCCCAGAAACGCTTTGAGAATAACAATGTGAGTACCCATTTACCCCTATCACCTTGTCAAAGTATGGACATTGCCTCGGCATCGCGTGTCAATTATCTCCATGAAACTGTATGTATGGAGTATTGTAACTCGTCCATTTTACAGCGCCCCGTTCTCCTTCATCAGAACTAGCTCCACAACGCCACACTGCCGAGGTTAATTGTTTGTGCAAACCTCCATAGTTTATTGAACGAATTCAGTTTGTGTTGAGGCGATTCCGATCCTGCTGTGGCATTTTATGGGATGACAAGCCAAGCCAGAATAGGAACATGCCCGCTGTTGACAGTTTTAAGAAAAGACGATTAAGTTTTTTTAATGAATAAGGTAGTTTTGTTTTTATGTTAAAAACAAAAAATAATTTGAAGAAAGATAAAAATTCATAGTCATCGACGCTAGCAAGAAAGAAAAAAAGAAAAACATTTATTGACTTCACAACAAAATAGAAAAGAACGTAGAAAAGTGTAATCTTCCCGATTTTTTTTTACTCTTTTAATTTTATGACCTTTTGCAGTGAAATAATTATGTGCTTAACTTGACGTAGGGTCACTTCTGTGTTAATATTTTAGATTATAAGTATGTTAAAATTAAATGACGATTAACGAGTTTATGATTCTTAGATTGGGACATTAATATCTGACTATGTTTAGATTATACCTACTTCCTTATCAACTAAATTATAAAGAAATTACATCTTTAAACCTTAAAACAGAACTTCTCAGTATTTCGACTTTGATTATATAACTTCTGGGAATAATGTTAGTATAATAAAACGGCAGAGGTATATGTAGATCACATAATTTATTCTGTACTTTGAGCTACATAACGTACCCATATTTACATATTCGTACTTATGAACTATATATTCTTTAACAATATAAGCAACAATTTAACTGCATAATTTAAAGTATTTCGTCGATATACATAATCGTTTATTGTATCTAATATAATTTTCTGATCTTCAGCATCGTTTCCAAACAAATCACCACCTAATGTGATACTGACACCATAATTTTAATATTATTTTTATGAAATAGTATTCAAATTCATAAAAACAAAATAATATAATATGTATACATATTGCATTGCGACGCTGTTTCTTGTACGTTTGCTTATTGGGTTGACCGCCGTCGGGCCCAGACACAATAGAATTAAATTTTTCTGTGGTACCCAGAGCACTACAGTCGTTAGTAAAGAAGACACATAATTCTGTTTGTTTTACATAATAATATTGAAACAAACCAATTCATATTTATTTTTATTCTATTTAAATAGTAAAATTTTCAATATTTAATTTTAAGAAACAACCGCAAATTAAAATATTTTACATTGGAACAAAAAATATGAACTTTGCAAATAACCTTACTCCTAATATTTGGTTATATAAAGCGAAAATAAATTAATGTCAATTGATATGCTATTTGATTGACTGGTGTAGACACAATCTCACTTACAACGTTTTTACACGATAGACTTGTTTTTACTTATTTACTTTTGTTTCTTTTACTTTATAGCACTTGATTTTATGCGATCTTACGGAAGTTTCACACTGTAAGTTAGTGAAGGTAAGAAAACACACATGAACCTTTACTGGTTCATGTGTGTTTTCTTAGAGAACAGTTTGAGGCTGCATATCCATAGATCTACCAGAATTGTATAATACACCATAAACTGCTTTTATATAGGGAACAATAATAATTATAGCCATACAGCATAGTCTTTCATTATCTTTTATAATGATTATGAATAGTATGATGAATGATATGATGAAACATTGATGGATGATATTCCCTCCAATCCCCTTGAGTTACTGTAAAAACGTGAAATTGTAAGTACTGAGACCTCACGCGAACTTTTTGAAGAATTTGAAACGTGACTTCCCTCTGTTTTGTTTGATACTCACAAATTTAATGGTAAAAAATCCGACCATTATTACACATTTGTATCGAACAAAAACATAATTTGTTACTTTTCCGTCAAGAAGTCCTTGAAACTTTCGGTGCTCTCGGTGTGGAAAGTTACAGCGAAAAAGGGTTACCATTTTCAATTTGAAGTCGTTCATTAAAAATTAGAAAACAAAATAAAGCTCCAAATTTTATTACACACAGGATTGTAATAAAACGTGGAGCTATTTATATTACTGTAACATTTAATTGAAACCTTTTTATAAAAGCATTTATCTCACCTTTGTTTCGTCTTACCGCTTTGATCCTGTATCTAGATTCTACTTTTTTTTAAATCGTTTTTTAAATTCGTGTCGCGGTGGTCTGATTTTGAGTAAATTGCAAGTGCTTTTTTTTCTCTATTTTTCTATTTATTTATTATCTATGATTATTATGGCTATTGCATATTTTCCGTTATTATTTTCGTACTCAATCTTCATCATGTTTTATTTTACACATACATAAGTGGATTGCGTAGTGTGCAGCAAGAGTAAGCTCTTCAAAGTGGATAACCCGCCAATATGGAAGAATCATCTTGAAAACTTGATAAACGATACGTTGTAGCTGGAGCAAATTTTAGTAAAAGCATCCATCTTAACTTTGTTGTAGGAGTATATCCTATAGTTTGTCAATACGTTTCAATTGTTTCATCATTGTTGCCTACCCCTCATGACCGAGTTTGTATTAAAAATGTATAAAAAAACATATTACTTTAATTTAAAATTGTGCAAAAACAAACATTGCATTATGTCAAGCTAACGAGCTTGACATAATGCAACCTTTATGAAAAGTATTAGTTGAAATAAAAAAACTTTGCTTAATGTTATCTATTCACCTGTGTTTAACATACTCTTTTAACCCGAATTTTCAAAACGAATCCCTATTATTTTTCAAAATTTTAATAAAGGGGATGGTTGGATAACCATAAGGTTGAAATTACACAACACCTTGCAAGGCCAAAAGAAATTGTAAGCTCATTTCTTGGAAAGCTCAGTTTATTTGCATTCACACGAATAAAAATAGTTGTAGGTAGGTAGCAAGTTAAAAATAAATTTAGAGACTGGCAACACTTCAATCTGCCTGTGACATTGGATCTGCAAAAGGTTCGAAACGTCAAGATAAACTAGTATGTAAAACACAAGTAAATTCAGATAAAGTGTTTCATTTCAAAGTATAGTGATCGTGTTATTTTAAGTAGACGATATCATTCCTTTACGTTCGCAGAATTCACTCAAGTAACAAGATATGAAAACAGTTTTTGCCTTTTCCTAAAAATCCTACGCTCTGATAGGAGTAGCGAATTGTCCGTGTGAATAAGAAAACAATAAACGTTATGGTAATTTGAACCGATCCAAATTGAGGCTGGGCTGTGCTTTCAACGGCTCACGGCGGATTAACTTAACGACGCATACATATTAACATCTGCATAGTACGACTGCTCCGACCATATTTGGCTAAACCATAATCATAACAAAAACTTGGTGAGTCATCGAAAACGTGCGAATAAGTACTTATATGATTTCATACATTAACAGTGTTCTTTAACCATTTGCCATAAGACATCAGTTTAGTCTCCGATTGTTAGTCATAATTTATGACAACCATTTAATTTTTACATGATGTTTGCCATAAACCGTGCTCGACTTTGGATTGATTTATAATGCTTTTAATATCATATGTGATGTAATAAACACCTTTAGGAACAAATTAGGGAATTATTTTATTTTATAATGAGCCAAGCATTAAGTTTCACGTGCCAATTAACATTGTTTTAGACTTCTTGGTAGGAAAGTTAAAAGCCATGTTTGCAGTTTTATTTCATTTAGACAATTTTGCGATTTGTTATTTATTCATTAATTATTGTGTAAAATAGCGTATACTAATGGTGGATTTTTAACCGTTTACGTGCATAAGTGTTGACAATTAAAATGAAACAACGCAAACGTAATGCCTATAATAACGCTTCTTTTTATATTTTCATAAGTCCGCGTAAAGTTTTGCTGCTTCACTCAGAGATGTCAATTAACATTAATGAGAAACTTTGATATACGAGTAGAGCGTTGTACGTAAGTGAAATATTATGAGAGCTTCTTATGATTTTTCATTATAAAAAGTATCGTTATCCGTGTTAATATATTTTTTGGAATTAAATATTTTAATTACTTACTAATGATGAACGTTTATTGATGTATCTGAGCGCGGTTGTTAGTTATATCCCACATCCCTAATGAAACTCATTCATAGCCTCTTAACCATATCCAAAAAAAATGCACACAAACTACGAATCTGTATCTGGCCAAGTAACCTTCAAGAAATTCATAGGAAATTAAAGGTTATGTGGCACAAAAAATAAAATAAAAAATAAATTACTTGAAACTATTTGACAATAATATAAGCGGTAACTGATATCTTTAGTTTTTCCACACAATGGTTATTAATAAGTTCGACGTATACTCGTTTAAAACAGAATTACAATTAACAAAAGTAATACATTCGCCAAATTATATTGTCTTAAATATTATTCCTTATTAGGACGGTTATTACCGTCAACACAAAAATAACCGCTTTGTAAAAACGCAACTTTTTTCTCATGACTAGGTTAAATATACAATTACTTAATGAATGAATAGTATAATTATCTACACATACATTTACAGAAAGAATAATAATACAGTTTCATGATAGTTTTATATTTTATATTAACATAATGGAACTTATTGTTATTCGGCGCATAATTGATAAGCGCTCGATGTAGTAGGTATTCAAGGAAAATTTCGAATTACCATACTCGGCTCAGCTGAAACGCGAATAGAACCCACACACAATTAAAAACCTTCACCCGAGCTCTAACCACTGTTATTACTAATGAACTCACAGCTGTAATAACATAATCAGAATTAAATTTGGAGCAGCATTTTTAATTTAACTTTTTTATTTAACCCTTCAAAAATGTTTGAAGATCTGCCTTATATGCCTGCGCAACCGATTTTAGGAATATCTGCTCACAGTGTCACCAGGTTTATGTGCTGTAAAAATCCTGGTGGTTCCTTAAACCGTAGTCACCGATCAAACCTCGGAGGTTTTCCAAGGGATGACATTACACGAGCGTACATTACTAGATGCGGTCGAGTCGAATATCGAGAGCGAAAAACCCGACGGCCTCCAATGGCTGTGACCATGTAGGGTTTGTGTGGGGTTCCACATCTTCCTGTTGTGAACCGCACTGGTTTTAAATTGTGTTTATATCTGATGGTAAATGGCAATAAGGTCGTAGGTAGTAGGAAGCGCACTTCACTCGGAACTCTCGACCATTGAGGCATTATTTTATTACTCGCTTCCATTATGTTATCAAATGGCAATAAGCAACTACGAGTATTATCTCTAGCTGTCTGAACACTTTATTGACATTGTTTTAGCGACAGACTTAAATGATATAGTGGTATCGAGCCAGACGGACTTTGAAAAGCCTCACAACCAACCGAATTGATCACAATACCTATAACGCTCCTGTCTTAACAATACACTTCAAAGGAGGTTGAAAAAGCTTGCGTGTTATTGCAGTTGTTCAAAGAAAGTCGGCAACCTTCATATTATATAAATGTTTGTACATAATAAAACGATTTATATTCAAACATTCAACTACCAGTTGACAAGTTAGTCAATAGAGCAATATTTCAGCACATATGGAAACGATTTTCTAAACTAGAAATTGCATGGAAATAGCGGGCAGTGTCGACACCATTATGCTCCAACAATTGAGTGTTTATGAACCGCTTTTTAGATTACAGACATTCGTGTTTAGGTCCAATCTAAAATTGTACATTATTTGGAGAGCTATTAGTGTGTAAACACTTTACAAACATTTGTACTTTCATTGATTTGGAATTAATTAGTGTTAATAACAACCATGTTGTAAACAGGTCTTTTGCTTTCAGGTTTTTGGGGCAAAGGTAACTTATGTGCAGGTAGGTTCAACTTTATGTATAAAGACGATTGTACCCTGTTTTTTTAGGCATTTGCTGGTGCTAGCAAATGCTAAAAAAAACAAGGTGTATAGCATACGCGAATTCACGTGAAAAGAAAGCGTTTAATTTTTTTAGGAGTAAACTTAATATACGTGGTGGTTTTTATAATGTTCATATTATTCATCTTATATATTTTGAAATTGACTGAGTGTTTTCATATTCATTAATATCACCACTGTTTACTATTATATATGGATATGGATGGATAATACCTGATAGGTATCGATAGAAACAATTATTAAAAAAACTTATTCTTATCAAGAGCAAAGTTACAATGAAAAATCGCCCGATATATTTGCATTGAGTTCATCAACATGCATTAGTCTCGAATAGTCCACATGCTGAAGTGAAATAGAGCGGCCAAACCAATGAATGCTCTGTCTGACCAAATGCGATTATGCAAACGGATTTAGTTCAACTTTTTATTGAACACATCCATAGAAATAAAACATTTTGAACACGTTTTTGTTACACATATATTTTTAAAGTTTACGTTTACTTACGCTTAAACTTTAGGAATCATCAACAACCAATTCAGTAGACTCTAACTAAAATTGTACTTAAGTAAATAATAATGATTATGTTATAATATCTCATTATGGGTTAACGTTGCTTGCTAGAATACAAATAAAATAAAAAATCTAAAAAAACCGTATAGCCTAAAAAGCATTTAACTTGTTACCTGATCTAGAAACTGATCCTGGATTGGAGAAAAAAAAACACGGGATATGTATCCTTTAACTTTTAATACGGCATACAATTTTATAATGAATATAAAAAGATGCTTTATGGAAAAAAATATTATGTTTACTGAACCTTATTGGTTATTTGTTTGCATCTCTAAAGTTAAACTTCTTTTTAAATTTAACGCTATATCGGTTTAGACAACAACTTTAAATATAGAAAATATTATTACCAAGTTCATACAATGGTTATTGAGTAAAAAAATCGGTTAAATAACCGTTTATTAACACTACATATTATTTCAATTACATTTTTTTGTATCATGGATTTCCATAAAATAACGCCTGATTACATTTAATAACGGAAATGAAAACATGGTAATAACCCGCCTAGCGGCGAAAGACCTACTTGTTCCAGGAAACTGTCAGTCAGAGAAGATGAGTTCATCTACAACTTGGTGCAGGTTGGATAGAATAGCAAAACTCACTTTGGGTCGTTGTACTGCTAGTAAAGTAACAAAATCACGCAAACAATGGCAATTTGTTAGATTTGGATTTATGGTAACTCGTGGATTAAAGGCGCTCAACAGCAAAGTATTTGTTTATCAAAATAAATATCGAAGCATCTACATCATTATCTTTATAATTATGGATTTATATAATATTACGTAAATTTTGTTTTGTCTTTTTTTATAAATAATTTTCTTTATTATTGAGCCTATCTAGTAGAGCATAATGGCACCTATGATAACCACTACCCCCATCAGTTACATTTTGTGCTAGCTCTTCTCGGTTGAAATCCGATCTGGTGGTAAATTCAGTAGGTAGTTTAGTTTTTACAACAGTTTATTGAATATTTTTTTTACTTTAACTTAGAATTTTTCAGTCCTTTAGTTTTTGACTGTTCAAACCTCACGTAATGACCAAAATACCATGGCACCAGGCTAGTGGTCAGCAGTAGCGTCACTGCAAACCGAAACATAACTTTAGGTCCCGAGCGGCTGCGATGCTATGCTATTCCTCAGGATCTCGTCAGGTCATGAAATCGCATAGGGAACGGAATCCTTCTCTGTGCCAGTTAACGAATAAATGATGAAGCTGGCAGTAAATAGTAAACATTTGGGTCTCTTCGTAAAAGCAAGACTTGGAAACTCTAAGGAGTCGGATAGTCGTATATATATCAATAGAGTAGGTAAAGGTTTCGAGTATTTGGATAAATATAATAAATTAAAAGCTTTAATAACTGAAACTCCATATATCAAATCGACATTAACATTATAGAATACGTACATATGCTCAGCGTCTTATTCTTTGGACTGGTTAGAGGTAAACAAACTAAATGCATTTTGGAAAAAAATAGGCTCATGCCATTGAGTGACAATAACAAATTCTATCACAAAACTGTAAAACGTGTCTGGAACTCCACACAATTAAACCGAGCCTAATGATCATCTAGCTTTCAAAATTTTACTAAATTTACCGTTATAATTATATTCATCGTAAAAATGAATCTTGGCTACCTAGAATTGACGTAATGGAAATGCATATATATATTCATGCCCTCAAAACAAAGTAAAGTTTTTGCAAATGGCACAACAAAAAAACAATTAAATAGTAAGCTTTACAACGATTACGTACTTTACAAATAAATAAATCATATTCGTACACATTACACATGTAAAATTAGTTAAGCTGATCATACTGTTACATTTATGACATTAATACCTTCGTAAAACCAGTTGAACCAAACAACGAAAACGAACTGACATCTGAACGCACCTGAAAAGCTTTAAAGTTCACTCGTAAAGCTGTAGTACATACATTCACATTGGAAAGTCACTATCTAGCTATCACTTGTCACAACACGTGTGTTTAGTTTATACTAAATGTCTTTTCTGCAATATATGCATGATAATTGAACACAGCACTAGATAAGTTGGGATTGAATGAGGCTTCTTGCCGCTGGACTTGCCAGCGGACTGGACGCGGTCGGCCCGGGAGCCGCCCTCGCTGAGCTCCCGCGAGCGCGCGTAGCCCTTCAGCCTCTCCCCTTGTACGCTCTCCTCGTTACTCCGCCAATAAACCGTCGCTATTGTCGCTAAACACTGCAAACAAAAAATGTGTTAGTTGAATTTGCTTTTGTAATGTCACTGACTGGGTTCAATGTGATAGCCGGAGACGTGGCAGGCCAAGCAGAGACAGGAAGACGACTTGACAATATTTTGCCAGAGTGGTATGAGGTGGCCCATGATAGAGACGAGTGAGACGGAAAGAGAGGCCCTTGTCCGGCATTGAGACGCAATATAGGTTACTTAAAACCAAAATTATTTCTGAATCATTGTTACGCTTGCAAAACCAAGGTATCGTGCGTGTTCAGATTCGGTTCTTTCATTCTGTGTCTAGTACTCTTCTACCAGTAAAACTACAGAGTTTTACTGGTAGAAGAGTACTAGACTCTTCAAACTTAAACAGCAATGCAAAATACTGTGCTTGACGGCAGAGACAGTTATAAAGGTGGTTGCCACATAGTCGGATTCTAGGCAGAGTCCTACCACCAGATAATTATAACCTGTTCTGCTACTTCAGTCAGTTCTTCAGTACTTCAGACGACCTCCGTAGTCGAGTGGCTTGCACGCCGGACTTTGGGCGGCGCTAACTCTGAGGTCCCGGGTTCGATTCCCGGTCGGGTCAATGTCGAAACGAACTTTTCGATATTGTGTCGGGTCTGGGTGGTATTGTCGTTGTTTCTAATTTCCATAAAACGTGTGCTAATGCATTACTACTAGCTACTTTCTTGGGATCAGAACAATGTATGTGTAGTTATCTAATATTTAATAAAAAGGGTCCAGTAGAATACATATTATTTGTCTAGATTTTTTATCTATGAGTTCTGGGTAAATATTCCCAGAGGCACGGCCTTGTGCCACCCACCGCGTCACAGGTTGCGGATAGCAAAAATAAAAAAGGGGGCTAATGGGGGCTAGCTGCCTCGGCAGTTGCGGACAATAGGCGATCCTTCCTGAGGAGAAGTCTATGAGAGGCTAACTCCGAAATTAAATTGCAACCGCTGCCTTGTGGAGAAATGTTGGATCATCAAAGGCTAGGGCGTCATTCCAAAATTATGATGTGCGGTGCCCCGGGAAAGCACCACACTATCTTCCCAACCATCGTAAATAAAATGAGTGAAAAAAATGAGAATGTTCTGCCATGCAATCCAGCTAGCCCCAGGCGCTCGAAAGTATCCGGGCCTGTGAGTGAGAAATTTGTTACCGAAGACTGTAAGAGAGTGGGTACCCAGGCCTCCTTACTAGTGAATACTACTGGTCTTAAAGAGAGTACGAGTATTAAGAAGCTGGTTCAGCAAGCTTTCCATCCAAGTCTTTTCGTGACTAGACCTAGAAGTTCATCGTTGAGTTCGATTAAAGACACTAAGATCAAACCACGGACCGATAACACACAGGACACTGAAATTAAGCGTTGTACTGACAACAGTGAGGCCAACCCTCCCATCTGGCAAAGAGCATCTACCCTAAGAGATGCTAAAAGGAAGAAAATATCTTCACCATCTCCGAAAAGAATACCTGTTACTAACATTTTTAGGCGGTCTTCCAGTAGACCAAGAAGAAGACACACCACAAGCACCCACTGAAATCACCCTGAAGGTCGCGAAACCCTCTCCCGTAATTATTTATAATAGTGTTGTAAGCAACGCAGATTTTACTTACAAAAACATCAACCAGAACGTTACGAATAGTTAGACAAAAAGGTCTAATCGGACAATCATTTAACAGGAAGGATAAACGACCGTAGTGATGAGGAACCTCCACCATACAACGCCAAGCAGCGCAATAAACGAAGCACTAGAAGAGACAGGAAACACAGTGATCGGGGAAATAATAAATGAAAAGTATGAAAAGAAGCCAACATCAACCTTAATCTTCAATCTTCTCAATCATCAATCTTTGCCAACCTAAAACCAAGTCCCAACAACAAGACTTTAAAAAGCATCATTTCTTCATAATTCTACCACATACATACTATGGTGTACTAAAGTCCTACATCACAAACAGAATATTTCCAGTAAGAGAAAACCAATGCACCTCTGGTATTTATGAAATCCCTGCCGGAGTACCACAGTGCTTCAGTTCGTGGACCAGTGCTATACACCTTGTTTACCTCTGACTTACCACAAAGCTCCGAGGTTACAGTCGCCACTTTTGCGGACACATCCATACTTGTCTTGCACACATGTCCAATCGAAGCATCTCGCATCTTGCAAACCAGTCTCAACAAAATCGAAAAATGGCTGGGCAGATGGAGAATTGCTTTAAGTTTTGGGGATCAGCCAGTGCCTCCAACATAATGATAGGCAAAGGGCACAAAACTATATCTTTAAACAGCTATCAAATGCGCCATGGTTCGTTATGACAGAAGAGGTTCATGAAATTCTGAACATCCCCATGGTCAAGGATGAGATCAACACGCACGGAGAGAGCTATAAGGTTAGACTAAAAAAGCACCCGAATAGACTTGCAGGGCAGCTTACTATCGCGGAAACCATCCGTCGTCGGCTCAAAAAGCGGCGGGATATCATTAACCAAAATAGTCAGCGCGAGGATTAAGACTGACAGAAAAGGGCTGACTCCGGTGGGAGTAGCGTCCTACACGTTAAAGAGACATCACATCTGCTTATAGTCAGAGAGACTGATCGCATGATATAAATATAAAAAAAAAGAAGATTTTTATCAATTATTTTGTAGCACATTTAATTAATTTAATTTTACTTGATAATTAATTAAAACAATATTATTGAGCAACTATAACATTATCATGAAACAAAAGACTTATGTTAGTTAAAGGATTACGTTATTATACTGAGCGACATTATTAAATTTATTTTAGAGGTGCCTTTCAGGCTTGAAATTACAGTGGTTTTGGTTTGCGAGCTTTTAACTCGAGTCACGTAGTTGGATAGACCCGTGGTTTTTGCTATCGGCAGCGCTTCCATTAATTCAAACAATGCCCCTACTACATGCGCAATAAACCTATAGAAATGGGTTTTGTATCATCGTAAAAATAAATTAATATTTTTTTGATTAACCTGTGTGGTTATACGTAAAAAACATAATTTTTACCAAGTCGGGACAGAAGACAGAAGAATCTGAGTAATGTATAAAGCACATGAGTAAATAATCATGTGTAAAATATATAAATAAAGTACATAATATGTAAAATAAAATATAATATTCAGTATATAAACGGAAGAAGGGTTTTCAATAAACGGATAGGACAAAAATAATAATAGTGTTATTAAATATTTATAAAATACAGTGAAAAAAAATAAACGCTCACCCGACGCAGCCAGGAATCGAACCTGGGTCTTCCGCAATCCGGGCGGCTGCACTGACTGCTATGCTACCGGGAAGGCTGACGTAAGCGCTAAATTTTGTCACTGCTTTTTTAATTTTTAGTGCTTACAGCGGCAAAGGTGCCATCTATCCAAAGGTTATTGTAATCGATGGCTATGCAGATTCATCTTTGCAGACGAAATACCACAAATTTCAAAAACCATCGGCCATTAGCACTTAAAAATAAAAAGTAAAATAGTGTAATTATCTAAGTAGTTCGTATTACTTTTTACTACTTACTTTAAGCTTAAGATCTCCTTTCCTAAAGTGTTTTGGCTTGACTTTGAAGTCAAGCGCCAGACTAGTGACTTCGAGTCCGTCGTCAAACTTGTGGTGGGTTGGTACTAGTTGGGCTGCAGAAGGCGCCGCTTCTCCGTTGATGTACCAAGTCAGCTTGGTGGCCGGCCTGGACCGGCCTGAAGTGCAGTTCACCTGAACTCTATCACCGATTTGGTAGCGCAGCCGTGATCCAGTTATGGTGGGCCCGTGATCCGGTAACGCTAAAAAGAAAGGGAACGAGTTACAATAAGCAATGAACCCATTAGGGTTACCCTAGTAACAGATGTCAATATAGGATATTGATTCGTTTTGAGGTATATAATCAATAAAGTTCAAATAACGCTAGATTAACGCTCGGACCGCTGGGATCCACCCACTTAACTCATCCACCGATTAGAACGACACGGTTTGCTGGCTGGTGCTCCAACCGATTCCACCTCCACGACCCGGTCAACCCGAGCCGAGATCTTAGTCTTTACAGGCGCCCTCAGTTTCGCTCCCGTTTCGATTCGAACCACTCGCAGAATCTACTAGGGAACGAGGACACGCTTGCGTAATGCCTTCCTTCTAGATACCTTCTCAATGTGTTTCGATCACACGGCCTGAGGAACCCTTAAAGTTTCTCGCCGCCCCCAGGCAAGTTACGCCAGTATATATTACAAGATAAAATTTGTTGAAGATAAAATGAAACACCAGTTTTAAAATGAATATCTCATTAGAATTTCTTAAAGCCTTATTGATGTTTAATTACTCTTTAAACGTTGTTTCTTATTTAATCTAGGTATTTTTTACATAATACTAAAATAAAAGTGATGTTGACTTTATTTAAATAAAGAAAATTTAAGTTAATAGCATTTATATTATGTCCCAAAGCTATAGGCAAATGGAGGCCCATTGAAATCAAGTGATCGCTACAATATTGGCTTAATCAGCACGCTTACTAAATTGGTGGTCACAAACCCGGGTTAATCATCGAAAATTCAGAAACAGAATTTGCCTGACTAATTTGAAAGTATATGGCCACCATATATTACCACCGTTACCATCTTTGGTTTAGTTTAGTACCATAAATAGTAATATATGTACTTTGTGTTGCAGTTGCTTAAGTCATGTCGGCATGTGGTCGGACGCTATATCGTTCATAGAGATCAATTTTCGGACAATACACAGCGTAAAGTGGTTGCGATCTCAACACCAACAGGCGCACAATGTATTCTGTTGATCTCTTAAAATAAAGCTACAGAGTGGTTCGAAATTTAACACGGACTTAATAAATTTTAAGCCTCATTCAATGCTAACAGCCACGTTATCGATCTCCAATGTAAATTTTTAAATAAATCTTGCCCACTGTTAACGGTCTGGGGAGCGATTTTTAAACCAGGATCTAATTCTTACGGTATTTATTATTTATTTTACTCACCGCGGTCGCTCGCCGGATACCTCGCAACGGTATCAGCCGCGGTCTCCACCAGCCTTCTACCCACCGGCCTCCACCAGCCTTCTACCCACCGGCCTTCACCCACCACCACCACCGGCCTCGACCACCGCAGTTTCTAGAATTTACCAACAACTTTTTATTTCACTTACCAACAATGGTCATGTCCGCGTGGTCGGACATCTCGCAGCGGTATCAGGCCCGGTCTCTACCACTGCGGTTGCTAGAAAGTTCGAGTCCAGCTACTGGAAAATCTATCAACAATTTTTTGTTTCACTCACCGACTAAGGTCATGTCCGCGTGGTCGGACACCGTCGGGAACAGCGGTCGCTCGTCGGACACCTCGCAGCGGTATCAGCACGGGTCTCTACAATTGCGGTTGCTAGAAAGTTCGATTCCTGCTACTGGAAAATCGACCAACAAGTTTTTGTTTCACTCACCGACTATGGTCATGTCCGCGTGGTCAGACACCGTCGGGAACAGCGGTCGCTCGCCGGACACCTCGCAGCGGTAACGGCCTCCGGTCTCCACCACCGCGGGGTATAGGGTCACGTTGGCGCCGTTGTAGCTTGACTCCTGGCAAGGAAAACGCGAAGGTGAACTCAAAATGACAGTTGACCACTCTTGAAAACCTATAATTGACAAATTTTTACTTTATTGCCGTCGTTGAAATGACAATACCTCAACATTTTTATTTACCTTTTTATTGCTATAGACGTAGGTAAATCAATATTGTAACAATACGCTTATTACTGTGATAATGTTTTAATGGTAACAGGTAATAGCCACTAACATTTTTATTTGATTTTTGAAGTAGATTCTAGGAATGCCACAGTTTAAGAGCCTATTTAGCATTGATTTATTTTTAATATTTTCAGCCATAATTACGGCACTAAAGCGCTCATAGGTATATTTTTATAGTTCCGTTATGTTTTTTAATTTAGGTTAAGTCATATTAAGTCGATTTATTTATTTAATATCAATAATTGGATAATGCAATTGCTTGTAGACCTGACAATATGTGTTCATTAAGATCATTAGTATGTATTATCATAACTACCACGGGGATTCGCTAATGCCCGGTGTTGACCGTTAATTGGTTAGTGCCACACGCTTTTATACCAGTTTTGTTAAGCTTAGGTGACACTGGCTGGCTACTAGCCAGCTTGAAACAGTATGCTCTGAGTCATGGTTTTGTTATCTAGATAACAAGTTTGTTTGTTATTCTTTCTACTTGGTCTCTAAGCGATTGTGACAATATAACAGCTGTGTCATCTCGCCAATCTGATCGTACAATCAGTAACGGACACGCAACATGCAACTTTATAAAAAATCCATAAAATCTTGTAGGTATGTAATATGGGTAATAAATAGGTGCATTAAATATCTAAACAATAACCAAACATAAATTAAAAAAAATAATAGTTCCTTCTTTGACCCGTATATTAATAGGGTTCGTGTGTTAGGCCCCCGGTGTGTGACCCGGCACCCGATTTCGTTTTAGTGCGATAAAATTTATAAGTTGAATATTTTTATCAAAAGTACAGTCAGATAGCAAAGTGTAACCTATTATAAAAATGTTTATAAGTGTCTACATGAAATTATTTGAAAAATTTAATGATCAATGTCTTAGTTTTTTAATATAAATCTTTATTAATAATGTCAGTGAAACAACAATTTGCTTATCTAATAATATCACATTAGTCAAGTTACAATTTAAAATCACATTTGGTAAAATCAGATGATTTAAAGTACTTAATATAAAATGTAATTAAGGTAATTTTGAATACCTTATAAATGATATAGGTATCTACTTAAATATTTACAACATTGATAACAAAATAATTAAACATTAAAATATTGCAACATTAACGTGCAAAATCACAGATCCTAAGAGAAAAGTCACAGTTAAATATTAGGATGATTTACATAATCATACCTACATACTTACCTAGTTCCAGTTATTTTATATAATAGCGTGGGATCTGTCAAACTTGCGATAGCCTGAAACGTGCGACGGACATATGCACTGATAAGTCTGCACTCTTTCCATAAAACGCCAGGTCTATGTATTGAAAATATTTTCGTAAGACAACAAGATAAAGTTCATATTTGCAGATTGATTACATATTTTAGATTTTGTATCATGCTAGATATTTATGCGGTCCATCTGTGATCCGATGGTTATATGTTCACAGTGAATAAATATTTATGCTGGTGGTGGGTTACATAATTTTGATTTTGTGCAATGTCATATATTTTGAAGCGGCCCGGTGTCAGATACTTATGCCATTATCGAAAAGTTATATTTGTACCGGCGACAAATCATCACATACTTATACCGTGTTAGATCGTCATATATATATGTCTTCCACAAATGAAAGATATTTTTGCAGGCCGTTGATAGTCACATCTTAGTGCCTGGTGACTGTACATAATCAGATAATTATACCTGTAACGCATCATACTCATAATAATCATAAACATGAAATTTCACAGTGAAGTTAAATTACTTATTTAGTTCAGAAACATTTTGTTGCTGCCTGTATGTAGTACAAATGACTTTTATTACGACAAAATCACCTGTTATAACTTAATTGAAAATCGGGTGCCTCCACCACGGGGGCGTCACACACCGGGGGCCTAACACACGAACCCTATTAATAAAACCATCACGGATACGAGTGTTCACTTGGAAGAGGTTGGGAACAGGCGCCCAAATCTACTTATTGCTAAGTATAATTTTTTTTGCAGAGGCATTCCTGTTGCCCACATATCGCTTTTACAGTGTAACCAGATTTTACGGGATGTCGAGAAAATTAAGGTTCTTCAAGCCGTAATAATCGAACAGCTTCAGAAGGTTTCTTGAGGGGATAGCACCACGCAATCGTGTCCCCGTCCCGTACTAGATTTTCAGAGGATCAGATTCTAAATATATGTATGGCTCCTCTTTTTCACGCCATTTGTCTCTGCCCTGTGACAAGTCTGACTATGTCGTCCACCCACCACGGTGGTCAACGGTCCGATGCTCTTCGCCCGCCAAGTCCCCACCATTCTGTGCCTGCCTTTGCCAACCGCCACATCATCATCATCATCAATATCTCAGCCAAAAGACGTCCACTGATGGATGCCTGCTTAAAGGATCTCCAAATCGATTGGTTTTGTGCTGCTCGCCTCTAGCGACTACCTGCTCCTTTCACCAGGTTGTCGGTTCACCTTGTTGAAGGCCTGCCTATAGGTACGCGGTCGCCACTCGAGAACTGTTCCACCACAGCGGCCATCAGTCCCCTACAAGGGATGTCCCGCCTCGCCACATAAGTAAATAGCCTATAACTGTCCCACTGCTGGGCCAACGCCTCTATCATAGAAATCAAGTCATACTACAGACTACAATTGATGGGTAATGGCTTAATCACCACGCTTGCCAAATGCGGGTTGGTGATCATAAACCCGGGCTATGCATCGAAAAGTCTGACCTGGGAATTGAACCCGGGATCTACAGGTATCGAGCCGAGCGCTTCGCCACTCGGCCACCGAGTAGTAGTTATTAATAATTATGTTGTTATCAATAGTCCACGTAGTTTGTGAGTATTACGTAAACGCCGTTACTGAACGCCACAGCGACGGCGCAAGCGAAACTTCGCCCGACTGCGAATGAAATTAGTTGTAAACTGTTCACTCCGCGCCCTGACACATGCTGAAATTTAATTTGGATTTTCAAATTGGTGTGCTGTTCTTTGTGTTTTTTTTTTAATTCACTTGGCGTTTCGTAGTTTACCAATTGCATTTTTTGGGATGTACAAAATTAATTTTCACTCATTTTCGTAGATGAATGTTTATGCGTTTCTATACAAGTATACAACTCATCTGATTCTGATGAAACTTATAATGAAATTTTAGGCGCGTCAAAGAGCGGCCCCCGTAAACGGTATCTATTTACATGAATTTTCATTTACTAAAGTACGTTGATGAAATTAAGTACACGTGCTGCTCTCCGGAGTCACCACTTCACTGTCTCTAATATTCCATCGCGCACTGAGAAATTTGGTGACTCGTTTTTTTGTCGCACCTCCAAAACATGGAATAGTTTGCCAGCACACGTTTTCCCTCCTTCCTATGATATGGGGTCCTTCAAACGAGGCGTGAAGAGGCACCTTGTGGGCCGGCAAAGTGAGGATAACTGACGCTGCGCTGTTCTCACGCTGCACCAGTTGTCGTCGCATCTGGATTCCATATTTACTTAACATCAGGTGAATTGGAGTCATTTGCCGTGCTATGTATAAAAAAAAAAAAGTATACTTATTCGTAATACTTATTAAAAAAAAAACGCTAATATTGTTTTATTTTTATAATAAATCATCTAGATCAGGGGTTCCCAACCTTTTTTTGTCTACTGCCCACTTTAAGAATAAATTATTTTTTAACGCCCTCCTTTTTAAACTTACTTAAAAACCGCTAAGTACTTATAACTGATTATTGAAACGCAACTTTATAGTATTCGGACAGAGTATCTTTTATTGAAAATAAATCAAACATAATCAATTCTTATATAAAAACTAATGTGAAGGTTGAATCTGATGCTGTTCAATAAGTTTGTTGATATCAGGTTCCAATTTACTCAAAAACAGCCGCAAGTCGCCACGTTCGGTAACACGCAAACGATTTCTCTTTTTAGTAAGCAGCGTTGCCACAGCACTAAATCCACGTTCACACAAATATGACGATGGGAATGCTATCAAGAATCGTTGAACAATTAACCACAATCCAGGGTACAATTGCGGGATCGGTTTTTGTAGCCAAAATTCTTGATATCCATTTTTGAACTTGATTTTTATTTCTTCGTTTGTTGTCAATTCTATAAGTTCTTCTTCCAGCTGAGGTGACATTGCTGTGTTGACATTTGAAAACGGATCCAACACCCAGTCTGGTATTTCCAAGTTTAAAATGTCCTGGTATCGTTCGGTGAAGTCAATGTGGAGGTTTTCCAAATGTTGGCAGTAGGCAAACAAGTCGTCGTTACTGCAGGATACTGATAAATTCGAAATATTGTGAAACTCACGTCTGCCCATATTCTTTTTGTGCAGAAGCAGTTTGGCTGCGAAAGCAGCAACGACATTTTTTGTTTTAATTAAATTTAGTTCATCGCCTTGCAGTTGGAGGTTCATGTCGTTGAACAATTTATACAGGTCTGTCATGTAAGCTATATCATACTTTGATGTTATGAGCTTGTTGCGCAGTTCTGTATCTTTAGTTTCCAAGAACTCTATCACAGAGTCAAACAGGTTGTAAAATCGAATCAGACAATTGCCTCTTGACAGCCAACGAACTTCAGTATGAAGCAACAAACGGTTGAAATCTTCGTCATTAGTAACACAAAGCTGATGAAATAATCTATCATTCAAAGAGCTGCTACGGATTTTATTGACTGCTTTGATGACATATTGCAGTGATTGAAATAGTCGTTCACTTAAGTTTCTAGCAACCAAATGTTGTCTATGAATAACGCAATGTATAGCAAGGACATCTGGAATTTTATTCTTTAAGTACGGTATGAAGCCTTTATGGCGCCCTGTCATAGCCGGAGCGCCATCCGTAGCAACTGATATAATATTTTTCAAAGGAATCTCTTTCTCTTCACAAAACTTTTCCAATGTATTGAATATGGTTTCGCCTTTTGTATCTGTCTCCAAATTTCTGGCAAACAATAGTTCTTCACGTATTTTCTCATCTTTAATAAACCTCACGTAAGATAGCAACAACGCTTCATTAGTTGGTAAAGTGGACTCATCGAGCTGAATTGAGAATTGACTAGTCCTCAGATGATTGCACAATGATTCTTCAATGTTTTCAGCCATTTTATCAATTCGTCTTTGCACAGAATTATTACTCAAAGGAATTTTTCGGATAATATTTGCGGCCGGTTTATGAAGCACAGTAGTTATTACTTCCTTTATTGCTGGCAAAATTAACTCTTCTCCGATGTTGTGTGGTTTGCCTTTTTGAGCAATTAACAAAGAGATATTGTACGAAGCTCGAAGTCCGTCGTCATCTTGCTTAGCAGCCGCCGAAAATAGTTTTGATACACTTGGCTGAGTATTATGCTTTTTCTCTAGGTCTTGAAAATATGCTACATTCTTGTCTTTCTTATCTGGATGCATTTTATTCAAATGATCTTGCAGTCTTGAAGGCTTCATTGCTTCGTTCGAAAATGTTTTTAGACATAGAAGACACAAAGGCGACGACGGGTTTGTGGGATTTTCAATAAATCCGAATTTAATATATTCCGCAGAGTATTGCCGTCTCTTCTTTTTTACTTCCGACATTGTTTTGTTTTGAGAAATACGTAAGTGTTGAAATCAAGTACTGCTTATCTATTAAGCGCGAAACCACAAATGAAAATAAAATAAATTTACGTCGTTTATATAGGATTGCATAAGCAGCACGCACCAACAGGAATAAGACAAACGTGCATAAACTCGTTTATCTCATTCGACGCCCAATCGTACTCGACAAGCAAGAACAAGTATTATAGAACCAGCCGATTGATACAGGAATGTACAAATCGGATTATTTAACAAAAACTTGTTAAAACATGATTGCCCGCGGTCTATTATATCGAACGGAGTTTGAGCTATATCTTAATTAATATTAGTTGATGTTCACAAGATGTAGTCGAGAGTCGAGAGCTCAGTCGGTGTCTAAGAGTCTTCCTAGCTAGGTAGATGGAATTATAAATCGACCCCAAAGCCCTACACAACGCCCCCTTTTTTTTCTGGGTCTCTTACCGCCCCCCTTTAGGCCTGCAGCGCCCACAAGGGGGCGTTATCGCCCACGTTGGGAAAGACTGATCTAGATTATAAATAACTAGCGTTTTTCGAATTTTCTGACTTGAGTCCGGTGGATCACGTCCGCCTTCGTTTTTATATGCATCCGTTTTGCTTGTATGCAAATTGACAGTGAGCGCTGTTTCATAGTTGTCAACGCCTATTTCTATTCTTAAATCTATTTTTTAAATCTTGCAGATGTAAGTAGCAGATTTTTAATTACTCTTGTTAAAGCTTAGTTCTAAATGCTTTGTAAAGTCAAAGTCAAAGTCAAAGTCAAAAATTGTTATTCAAATAAACTTAATAAAAGTGTTTTTGAATCGTCCATACATTTTTTACCTACGTCCCATTTAGGATGTCTATTTTTTACCTGTGGAGAAAAATGGGCGCAAGAAACTCCACAGCTCTAATAGAACTAGTGGTCGCCCAGTGGGCGAAATTCGACCGTAATTTTATTAAGGCTGCACGGATTGTATCCTAAGCAATGAAAAATTAAAAAATATAGAATGTGAGTTATATTGGCATTGACAGCCGCATTAAAGACAAACAATACGTGTGTGTCAAATACATATGCGTGTGTGTCAAATACATGGTAGTGTGTGTAGTGTTGTTTTTGTTGATTTAATGTATTTTTAGGCATAATTAAAAAAAAATATTAACATTCGGATAACCTTCTCTATATAAACTATAAGTGTGCGAAATTTCATACTCCTCCGTTCCGCGTTCGTAAAACGGGTACAAAGTTTTTGCTTCACGTATTAATATTAGATTAATGACATTTACAAAAAAAAGTATGTCGTTACCAAATCATACAATATTAATGTAATACATTTACTATTAAAAACTTTCTATAGCGCGGAATTACAAATAATGCTTACCTTTGTATATTTACTTAACTTCCTTCCTTGTAATTTTGTATTTCAGATATTTGATATACCTATATTTTTATTGTACTGACATCATGTTCCTGGCATACGGATGTTCATACGAACGTAGCGTGTAATAAAACAGATATGAATGTATTCTACAAAACACACACACACACACATACATACACGTAAATTGTGTCGACCATTTTACGAACGTTGTTTCAGAAACTGAAAAAAGCACTTAAAACACTTGCCTCAGGTGATGCATGTGCATATGCGACCCGGATGCATGTCGTGAGTTTGTGTCCCGCTGGAGGCATGTCTTTTTAGGGTTCCCTGCCCAAAGGGTAAAACGGGACCCTATTACTAAGACTCTGCCGTCCGTCCGTCTGTCTGTCTGTCTGTCCCTCTGACACCAGGCTGTATCTCATGAACTGTGATAACTATCTACTAACTAGACAATTGAAATTTTCACAGATGATTTATTTCTGTTGCCGCTATAACAACAAATACTAAAAAACAGAATAAAATAAATATTTAAGGGGCTCCCATACAACAATATATAATTGTTCGATATTGATAACGGCAACAATACATATACAAATATGTTATAGGGAATATTTTTCTTGATTTAAAATATTTTGAATGGAACATTTTATAATGTTTAAAGAGAATTATAAAGGACAACCGATAAAAAAATTATAATGCCCAAAGGCACAATATAAGGGGGCCCACAGAAGGAAAGCTAAGGAGATACACTGAAAAAATGCACCAACTTTCGGCGAATAGTTTAAAACTATAATATGACTCACGAATCTGAAATGTTGATATGGGTAAATTCATGTCTTTATCTTGAATTTGCTTGCTCAAATACACGATTGTATAATTTTGACTCGATCATAATTGTTTTCGAAAACACCACAAAAAACACTATAGTTCAAATTACAACATAATTACTGGAAACCAGTTGAATATATTGATAACATCAATATTCGTAATTTAGTAGCTGCATATTTTAATAACTAAAACCATTAAATTAAAATAATATATATTTTTAATTTTTTAATTTGTGGTTTCAATTGTCGCAGGCGTTACGTATTTTCGACCTTATGAGAGCGCTAATAAGGATCAACCTTTTTGAATGTTAACAAAGCGAGGTGTCGCAAACGAATCTCGGAACCGCTTTTGCGAGATTCCGTTAGATCAGTGGTTCCCAACTGGTGGTCCGCGGACCACAGATGGTCCGAGAGAGCATCGGTAATGGTCCGCGGGACAGAACATAATTAAATCTACAAAATAATTTTTAAAAGGCAATACAGTGTTATTTTTTAATTCCTGCACTATCACCTACAACGTTCGCTATCTATTTGCTAATTCCTAGGTCCCAGGGTGGAACATGAAATGTTTCGCATTAGAATTTTTGGTAGCATAAAGTATGCGAAGATAAACTGTCACTACTGAACTTACGCTACAAATACTTTTTAAGTTTTGAATAAAGCTTAAACTTTCTTTTTAAATACAGTTTATGATGTGGTCTCTGCTAACAAATAAATTAGGAAAAGTGTCCATGGTCAGAGAAAGGTTGGGAATCGCTGCGTTAGATAGAGAGTTTGTCTATGTGTGCGTTGCTCAAGCGCTCAAGCTATTTCTATTGGACAAGAGAGAAAATGAAGCATTGTTATTTGGTAGTCGGTAAAACCATAAACGCAACTGAAAGGTCGATGTGGGAATGGCATTGCACTTACTGAATGCACCCGCGGTTGCGTCTGAAAATGAATAAAAAGAATTTCATAAAGCTTTTATTATTTTTGAACAGAATTATTGAAGAATTGAATGAGAAAATTGGTTCTTCGTGATATGCTATAATAATAAAAACGGTTCTAATATACTTCAAAATAATTACACCTCAAAATTTGCAGTAAACACATCTCTCTTCAAGTATTTTAATTCTTTCATGTGCAGTAACTGTATATATTTTGGTATATTTTCGACATTTTTCATAAAATATCCTCCTCCTCCGTGCTTCGGAAGGCACGTAAAGCCGTTGGTCCCGGCTACATTAGCAGTCGTTAATAACCACCAATCCGCACTGGGCCCGCGTGGTGGTTTATGGCCCGTTCTCCCTTCCATCCATAGGGAAGGCATGTGCCCCAGCAGTGGGGACATAAAAATGAGCTGATGATGATGATGATGATGATTTTACCTAAAATAAACACTGTGTTCAGAGCAGAGCCTAGTCCTTAAATAGTTTTTTGTTGAAATTATTAAAAAATATACTTTATCAAATAGCCGCTACAATGTTTTTAAGTTATCGCGGAATATCAGTTTCAAATTTCATATCTATTTTAGACTTATGAAGGAGAACCAATTTAATCTCTATACGCAAGCAATTAAAACTTATATTCGCTCGAATGAAATTTATTTAGAGTGCCTGTGTGAGTTTTATTTACTATCCGTATTCATTCGATTACGTTTTCGAAAACGAAAATTAGTATGGCATTGAAGCAGCGCCTCCTGGTGGCATACGAGAAGAGTTAAAATTTTGTTATACAAATTCTCGTTTTCGTTAACGTGATCAAATTGCGAATGAAACTTGCACTAGGCACTCTGTATGACTGCTACTTCTATAACACGTTTCTTAAGATAAATCGAGCCTGAGATGGAGAATGACAAGTTTGAATTGTATTAAATAACTTGCTCAGATTTGGGTGGCAGTCGATGCTAGTCTCGTAGCTTTATGTCTACAATTACAATATACACTGATAAAATTATACTAGAAAAAATCAACCAGTCTCTGGAAGCTCAAGTGGGAATCGAATCTACGACCTTTAGATAACCGGTCTAATGCTTTGACCGCTGAGCGTAAGATAGATTTAGAGTTATCTATACTAATATTATAAAGAGGAAACCTTTGTATTTTTGTATGTATGTATGTATGTATGTATGTATGTATGTATGTATGTATGTATGTATGTATGTATGTATGTATGTATGTATGTATGCATGTATGTATGTATGTATGTATTTATGTATGTATGTATGTATGTACTATGTATGTATGTATGTATGTATGTATGTATGTTTGTTTGTATGTTTGTATGTTTGTAACGAATAAACTCAAAACCTACTGGACCGATTTAAAAAATTATTTTACTGAGTAACATAGGCTATTTACAAAAACACAAAAATTGAAAAAAAATTCCACGAGCAGGATTTGAACCTGCACCCTTCTGACATACCGGGTCAGGTGCTCTCCCAATTAAGCTATCGTGGTTCTAACCAGCCCGCCGAAATTATTCAACACTATTTACTTTTTTACTTTGAAAGTCAAAAGCATTATATTATATTATAAGAGCAAATGTTGTTTCCTATTCCTTTTTTTTCGGTACAGTATTCCACCCCACTGTTCATTATAAATGTAGTTTTTTTAGTCAATACATTGCATTTTTATATGCCAGAACGTCATAGTATGTTTCAGCCAAATTAACACGTCGCCTTGTCGCCCTGCGCGCGATATTCCATTCAATTTTTGAACTCGGCACTTTTGTGTTGTCAACGAAACTAGTCGGTTTTTATATTTGAAAATTGTGAAAAGTTATGAGGTATTTTAAGGGTTCTAATCAAGCACTACATCCTTATCTACCTATTACGTATTAAAACTGTATAATATGTCTTACCGTCGAATATTCGAATGTTGGTCAAGCAAACACATTATTGCAAGTAAAAGTTTGAGTCTATTTTTTATCTATGCTATAAATATTTTTTTATTATATATACACATTATATATATACACACATAATTATATATACATATAATACACAGCTCATTCAAATCGGTCAGTATGGGAATGTCTGAAACTATAAGACATACGAAGATTTTTTCTTAGGAACCATGTCACCGATTTTGATAAAAAGAAAAACTGCATTCATACATTTGAAAAAAAAACTGTACCCAGCTCGGGAATCAAACCCGGTTGTTTTGAAAAAAATAAACTTACACTTTTTCTAATTAAATATCGATTGTGTAGGTCTTAAGCTGTAAATGTCTCTAAGAAACATGATGTCTAAAATGAATAAAATGCATTGTTTTGACATACTTTAATTTATCATAGTAGGTGTTCGAAGTGACCACCGTTACAATATTCAACAAGTTAAGGCATGTAAAATTGTCTCTATGGCTGTTTGTATGTACCTCTCTACTTGTTACATACACCTTATCATGTGGCATTAGCATTGCATTAAATCTTTAAAATATTAAAATAATAAAAAATAATTATTAAAATATTGTATTGAAAAAAACGGTGGTCACTTCGAACACCTACTATGATAAATTAAAGTATGTCAAAACAATGCATTTTATTCATTTTAGACATCATGTTTCTTAGAGACATTTACAGCTTAAGACCTACACAATCGATATTTAAATAGAAAAAGTGTAAGTTTATTTTTCAAAACAACCGGGTTCGATTCCCGAGCTGGGTACAGTTTTTTTTCAAATGTATGAATGCAGTTTTTCTTTTTATCAAAATCGGTGACATGGTTCCTAAGAACAAATCTTCGTATGTCTTATAGTTTCAGACATTCCCATACTGACCGATTTGAATGAGCCACCCTGTATATGGTAACTTTCCACGACTCTGTGTTTATGATATGGCATTTTATTCATGACTTTTCAGCAACCGTGACTGTCAGTTAACTAATTTTAACACTATTTCATCACTATTTTTGAGGAGCTCGCCCGGTCTGCGAGTGCTGAGGTTAAGCAACTTTTGCAAAGGCCGGTCATCGGATTGGTGACCAAAAATGTATCATCTCGAGCTCCTCCGTGCTTCGGAAGGCACGTAAAGTCGTTGGTCCCAGCTGCATTAGCAGTCGTTAACAACCTCCAATCCGCACTGGGCCCGCGTGGTGGTTTATGGCCCGTTCTCCCTATCCATCCATAGGGAAGGCTCGTGCCCCAGCAGTGGGGACATAAAAATGAGCTGATGATGATGATGAAAATGAACACTATTTCAAGTCTCATTAATATATCAAAAATATAATCCTAAAAACCAAATGCAAGGTTCGTTGACTAAACTTCCATCACTTTCTGACGAACAGCCTTTTTTAAATATTTGACAGTCACAGATAGGTTATTTTAAAGTTCATTTAAGTGAACCATAGTTTTAACGTAGCACAAGGCAGTAATACGGATTTGAAGTCGCGCAAACAAAGAAAGTATAAGCCAGTTTCACATAAGCGGGGCTGTGTTTACACCTGCACCTCTCCACACAGCAATATCCGGTCCAGTTTTATATTGTTTCCACTCAGAGGCCCTAAGCAAACTCGGCTCCCAGCCGGATTAATCCAATTATACCTATCTACTTTCAAAGTTCATCTCTATTATCTGCTTAGATGCGTATTTCCAGTAAAATTGTTCGAGTTTCTTCTGTATATTACTGGTAGCGTTATCAGCTCGGCCAATAAACAATAAAAATTTATTGCGTTGCTTTGTTAAGTAAAAGTTAAATTAGCTGGTAGATATTTTCTGAAACACCAGAAGCGGCTGGAAGTGTCGTAATTAAATTTCTGCTGGAGCATTAATAAACTAGACACGCTGCACTTTTAAAGATAAGTTTTTAAAGATAAATTACAAAACCAATTTCATAGATAAGGAAAAAGTTTTTATTTTTGTAATAGTATATAAAAAATCTTATTAATATAGTAATTATATTAAAAACTTATCTATAACTAAATACTGGTATTACGAGTATTTAGTTATGATGGTTTTAAGTTTAAACTCACTTATCTTCTTATTTTCTTGGCTTTATAATCTCATTTTCGAATCATAAAACCATTTTCTAGATGAAATTACGATAGCTACTTCCTTTCTAGGATCTTTACATTATAATGTGTTAAAGATGTTGGTAAAACAGTCATAAAAACTGGCTTTTGTAATTAAATATCAGCCACATTTTAAAATAAATACAAAAAAGCAAACTACTAAATATGGGTATCCTAAGCTTTTTTATAACCTTTCGACCGATTTGCACCGACCGTGGTCACGAGCTGACTGAATGGCTCAAGCAAAATAGAAACCGATTTATGTATAACACTCAACAGCTTGAGCACACTAAAAAATGCACCAACTTTCGTCGAATAGTTACGTTTCGTTGAATACTATAATATGACTAACGAATTAAAATGTTGATATAACTGGGTAAATTTATGTCTTTATCTTGAATTTGCTTGCTTAAATACACGATTGTGTAATTTTGACTATTTTTGACTCAATCATAATTATTTTCGAAAACACCTCTAAAAATCACTTTTGTTGAAATTACAACGAAATTAACCACCCAAATCATTAATAATACCAATATTCGTAATTTAGTAGCTGCATATTTTGATAACTAAAACCAGTAACATTTTAAAAATATTTTAAGGTTTTGTTAATTTCTAAGCGGTCTCAGTAAGGATTAGCCGTTTTAAATGTTCAAAAAACGAGGGGTCCTCTCAAAGTTCAACTAGCACTTGTTTTTCATACCTCAACGTCCACTCCTGGCAGCGGGAACTTCCTCCTCGGCTCCACCTCCCTGGGCACGTGCCTAAAGAACTCCTTGCCATCCTTGTACCACTTGACGGAGTACAGGACGTCCGCCGGGCCGAGTTGCCAGCGGCAGGACAGCTGCGGACGCGTCCCCAGCGGGACGTGGGCCGGCACACGGAGTTCTAGAAGCTCTAGGCTTGCCACACCGCTATCTGTGGACAAACATTCAAGTTCATCATCATCATCATCATAATCAATGTGATCATCATCATAATCATCATCAATATAATCTTCATCAGCCTATATTAATCCACTGCTGGGCTGTACCAAGTGCATGTGACATGCACTTGGTAGCTTAGCACGCTAGATGAATACCTACATACACATATTATCTTATCTTATCTTATCTTAGTGGGGCCTGCTGAGGTTTCCCTCTCGCAGTAACACTTCGACCCATCAGGATCTTTTGTGCAACCCCATCCTTTTACTCTTCTTCCTCTGTAAAGATAGATTAGGAACATTTAGGAATTAAAGTTTAATACTTTGTGGGTATGTTAATTCTTTAGCTTTTATAATAAGCGACTGCTCTGGTAGGTGGGACACAAATCCTCGAATCCCAATCCAGCCTAACGCTTTTCCAATTGAGGTACCACGAGTCAGGTATCCCTGATTAATTTTTGAGGTGCTTGCCTCTTACCTATAGATACGTAACAGCTTAGGCTTTATGCGGAAAAAAATTATAGCATTGCAATTTGAAGTAGTAGTCAACATTTTTTTACGTTTATTCACTGATTTAATGCTATATGAAACATTCCTTAGTTAACTTTAAATTGCTTAAATACAGTTGAACAGACGATTTAAAAGATGTTCTATAAACTATCAACAAATCTGTATTTCAAAGCGTACAAAATCATTAAAATCGGCTTATTGTTTTGTATGAATTAAAGCTTTAAAGTTTGTATAGGAATCCGAAGTGTGAAATAGCTGTTAATTCTCGTTTTTGTTAATTAAATCGTGAAAAAAACGCGCACTTAGCTGTATGCTGTGTTCATAGTTGTAGCAAACGCTTTCCATGCTACATGGAAACTCGTATGAGAAAGTCCTTAGTTACTATGTAATCCGTATTTTACTGCAATAGCTATCAACACATTCAACTATTCAGAAGCGGTGTGAATACAAAGTTGATTTGTTACAGCATTAAGCTATAAATCAAACGAATTGTTGCCAAAACTTCGCATGCTTAGTATACGTCTTCAAGCAACTTCTCATCTAGGAAAGCGCATAGCTCTCTAGAGGACGTATAACATTACTTCGAGACAGGTCTGACCTTATTTTGTGCACATAAAATATAAGAAAAAGTTTTACCCCCCTTTCCATGATTAATACAAGGGTATAACAAAGTAAGTACTGCATTATATTTAAATATATACAATAAAATGAACTACTTCTTTTTCAATAAAAGTGATTAGAAACTATTTTAATTCACAAATTGAACAAAAAAAACTCTAGGTCTAATATGTCTGACCTATTTCGCGAAAATTTCTAAATGGATATTAATGTTTGTTATATATTAAAATTTGTGTTGAAATTTTGCCATAAAATTCTCGTTTACACTAACGTTATCGAATGGCGAAGAATACTTGCACTAGTAACCCGAAGGGAGAGTGAGGGGAGAGTCACCACATAACCAGCGGGCTTCCCCAAGTACCCGCAAGATGGATAACTCGTTGTTTAAAAAATAATGTGGAGTAACGTAAAGCTAGTGAGAGTTGGAAAAGCGGTTATTGTATGGCCGCTACAAGTATAATCCAATTACCTGATTTTAATAATTGAACAGTACTCATACCCCACAAATTGAATGTAGCCGATACATTAAATGCGGGGCACAACATCAATATCACAACGTCAGCTCAAATAAGCGAGAGACCGCAGGATGCGTGGCGCACGGGCAAAAACGCTGTAAATTTCGGCGTTAAAATATTGCACATTATTTGCCTACCGCCCGGATGGGTACAAGTATTTTTATTTGGCCGTAGAGGTAGCGTGTTATGAAGGCAGAAATCCATTAAACGCCACGTCAAATAATTTCCCATGTGACGCTCGCTCGCGGCCCGTAAAAGAGGCACTATTGCCCTCGCCCAGCGGATAATATTACTTTACGAGCCGCGGGGCGGGGCGAATGTAAGTAAATTGGTGAATAAAGACAACGAGCCGGCGAACAGTTACGGCGTGTGTCTATAATGTGACGTTATGGCGCGTCGGCGCTGATGACGACATTGTTTGAGAGGTGACAACGTAAATTAGGTATGTAAGCACTGTAAACGGCAGTTTAGGACAATTGTATTCCTCGAACGAGTGTGACTGGTAATGCTTTACGTTATATTGTAACTATTCTTTCTCTTCTATGTGTGCAGATTGATTAGGTAACATTTACGATTCGGGGAATTTGCATATTTTATATTGTACCTATTTATAGGTAAGATTTATTTAACGTAATAAATATTAATTAAATAATCATGGAATTTTTGGCTCTTGAAAAGCGTTTTTTAATATTTAATTTAAATTTTAATGATTTTTTATGACAACGACACTGGGAGTGCCCTTTTCTCATAAACTATAATATTTTTAGGATTGTAGGTAATGAAGTAAGAAGAAAAGAAGACATTTATTGGAATCACATAACAAAACACACAATTAAATATAGGTACAACATGTAACAAACAGAATAAAAAAATCTCCAAATTTTCAAGTACCTTAGTGTTTAGAGACATAATATAGAAAAAGTTTTTTTTTAATTAAGTACTTAGCTCTCTGTGCTTTACGGAGCATTAAGTAAGTCATTAACAGCATCATTTGTGCAAGGGATGCATTCGAGAAACTGCCTGTTTTTTTTAAATTTTTTTTTTAAAACCTAATCTTTTTGATAAAATAATAAAATAGGATTAATAACAAGCCGGGCTCACACCTTAGGGTACCGTAGCAGTAGTTTGTTCGTATTTTGTTTTAATGCGCAATTAACATAATATTTAATAATAAGCTAATACTCTTGCGTTTCTTATGGGTACCTACACGTCAATAGTATATCGACGAGTATTGAAGCACGATTTCTCGCATTTACCTATCCGCTTTTATATTATAAATTATTATCATGATAGTGGGGATGATGGTCCTTTGTGAGCCTTCTAGAAGGTTTACTTGAAATTTATTACTTCAAGCTGTCCGTGTATGGCCACCCTTAAAATTGGAAGTGTCCGTTGCTTTTGTTTGCTTTCTATTTTATTATATTTAATTTACCATTTTTCTCATTGTGTAACTTATCCTATCTTATCGCTGGATGCGGGCAGCACAAAACCGGTCGTCGTGGAGATCTTTGGGGAGGCCGTTGTCCACCAGTGGACGTCTTTTGGCTGAGATGATGATGATGATGATATCTTATCTACTCGTATAACCTCTTGTTATTATTAAAAACATACAAGCATTAATAGTGAGAAATCCGTTTGTGTATACTTATTTAAATTTGTTATTTTATAATCATACTGTTGATTCCCCAAGAGTTCATTTATTTATTTCCATACACAAGACAAATTACAACTGTTACAAAGTTGTACAATAAAATAGTTTTTTCTTTTTTTTGAGAGAGTTTGCTGATTGCCTCAGACGGCATTTTCAGCTTCACCGGGCTTTTTTGGGGGCGGCGAGAAACGTAAAGGGTCCCTCAAGCCGTGTGAAACGAATCACCTTCGGAGGTTTTCTAGAGGGAACGGCATCGCGCACTAGTGCGCGTCTCCGTGCCCTACTAGATTCTCCGGAGGGTTCGGATCGGATCGGGGGGACAATAAAATAGTGGTTATAATCTAGATCGTAATTCAAAAATATGTGTATACATAAAAACTAAATATAAAACGAGCTGGTCGGAACTTTAAAAATAAGAAGAAAAGAAAATTATATTATGTTAAGAAAACAGAACATATCGGTCCGAGAAAAAGAAAATACCTATATTAAAATGAAACAACTTTTACGGATCTACTCGCGTTCTTTTTACATATTGATTTTAATGCGACGTTTCGAACCCTTTGCAGGGTCCGTGGTCACAGGGAGACTGAGGTATTGGCCGTATCATAATTAATTAGTAACCTGCATGCAATCTTTTCATTTGATTTGCGTTCCGTTTTACGTAGAAAACAATATAAGAAAATATATTTTCCCCCTACCTTATACTGCACGGAACCCTAAAAGTAATAGCTGAATGAAGTAGCTTCGTTTAATAAAATCAAAGAGGATTTATGATATACCAACGTAATAAACGCTTTACCTTATTAAGAGCCATATATTCGCTACACAATTCTATTAAGTTGTGGGTTATTAATGTTTAAGACAACTTTGAGCATAATAATAAGATAAGACTAATTAATTAAACAATACTAAGTTCTACAGATACATAAATAATGTACATAGTTACTTGCAAGTTTTTTGTAAGCTCCAAATAAAACAAAAATATTATGTAACTTATGGCACAGTAAAAATATGATATTAGATTGAAATTTAAATAAATAACTTTGGCTTACAGAGTAAGAGTAGAGTGTTGATTAATGTCGGCGAGTTGGATAGAGCCACGATAGTATAGTTGGTAGTGCACCTGACCCGGCATGTTATGGGGTGCAGGTTAGAATCCCGCTCAAGATATTTTTTCAACAATTTGTCTTTAAAAAAACTTTTAATAGCGTTTGTAGCATCGTAAAGTTCAGATGGAGCTTTCATGATAATTTAACTTAACTGGTATTGTACAGTACATACCTGTTACCTGCTAGTAAAACTAGCAGGCATTATTATATAACGGTGACTTCTTTTACACTGTTTATTGTTAAACACATTGATACTGACGATATGTTAGCGATCAGTTTTAGCCGCCTCTGTGGTCTAGTGGTTAAAACCAGCGGTCTTAGATCCAGAGGTCCTGGGTTCGATTCTCAGCGGGGTGTAAATGTTATGTGCTCGGTTTGGTTGGTGGTAGGGCTTGTTAGTCCGCCTGGCTAGCTACCACCGTCTTATCTAAATATGTCGCCATAACATTATTGTTTGTAACATTGTTGTGTTCCGGCAGCTAAGGTTTCCGGTTGAAGTGCGCTTCCACCATTGGCCTTCTCATCACTTAACATCAGGTGAGATTAAAGCACTGTGTTTACCCGTAAAATATATTAAAAAAAGTTCCGTACAACACAATGTATATCGTCCCTACCTTTCTTTCTACGTTACAAGTACAAGTTGTAAGTGTCTAAATCACTAATTTTAAAGTGTTATTTACCATACGTGAGTATGTATTAGTATAATGTCAAAAGACTTAGAGGACTTAGACTTAGAGTTAAGATTGCAGTAGCCAGCCAAGCGGACTTAAAACAAGCACAAGCCCTACTGCCAACCGTACCGAGTATATAGGCACGCTCAGTATCTCCCGCTGAGAATGAAGCCCTCTGGGTCAGAGACCGGTGGTATAAACACTAGACCAACTTTTCTAGTCTGATGAACAATTCACCTCTCAAATACTCATTATCATCAGCTCTTTTTATGTCCCCATTGCTGGGGCACGAGCCTTTCCTATGGATGGATAGGGAGAACGGGCCTTTAGCCACCACGCGGGCCCAGTGCCGATTGGTGTTGTTAACGACTGCTAATGCAGCTAGGACCAACGGCTTTACGTGCCTTCCAAAACACGGAGGTGCCTGAGATAATAAATTTTTGGTCACCCATCGGATGACCGGCCTTTGCGAAAGTTGCTTAACCTCAGCATTCGCAGACCGGGCGCGTTAACCACTGCGCCACCGAGCTCCTCAAATACTCAACTAAACTTAAAAACTTAACTAAGACAATGGAGTTTTTGAGCATATTGGTCATTGTCATAGTCATAGATATTTATTGCATCACGTTGTACAAAGATCTTACAAAAACAGTATTAAGTCCTATACATGGCCCTGCACCCTTGCAACAATAAAAACATTTATTCAGGGAATTTAAACTAAATTTAAATAAATAATTGAGATCTGCTTTTTAACTTATACATAATACAAAATATACTTAACTAACTAACCTGTTAAGAAACTCTAGTAAACTATAAAAACAATAATTCTCTGCTAAATATTTTCGTAACATTACATAAAATTATCTTTCTTTCGAAATATTTTAAATTGTATTATATAATATTATTGTATGTAGGTATTTTATTAAATATTTAACATTATCTCAGTCTATGCATTTTTCTCATTTGTTTTATTTAATCATGAGCTCGCCTCTGGACCGTAACTTTATTTTTTCTTCCCCCGGCTGTAACATAATTGAATGTGTTTTCATTTGTCCGATCACCCGCCATTGTCCAATATCAACGGTGCGCTTACAAAATGTTGCCCTACATTTTCTAAAAGGAGTATTCGTTTACGCTCTTAAAAGCAACTAGTAAAATTACAATCAGCTTAAATTACTCGTTCATTGTAATAACGTTGCTTGTATTACAATGTGTGTTTTAATTTAAAAACAATCAAATTTGGATTTAAACCAGTTACTTATCTTAAATTAAACACTATAAAATATTGTTTCTTTCGCGTTACTTCAATAATATCAGTGCTCATAGTGTTTTGAGCACGTTTATATAAGAGGGTTTATTTATCTGAGAGCGTGAGGGTTTGATGCCGCTGGATGCAAGCAGCACAAAACCGGTCGTTGTGGAGACCCTTGGGGGAGGCCTTTGTCCAGCAGTGGACGTCTTTTGGCTGAGATGATGATGATGATGATGATGATGAGGGTTTGAATCCTGCTTGTAGAAAATTTTCCAACACTTTTTCCAAATAGCGGTTGGATTTGGTTTATACTTTGATCGGCGGTTGATCGTTGGTTTGAACGCCTCGGTGGCCGAGTTGCAAAGCGTTCGACCTGATACCAGACGGTCCCGGGTTCAATTCCCGGGTCGGACAAAGTGAGTTTCCGATTTTTCGATGCATAGCCCGGATTTGCGATCACCAGCCCGCATTTGGTAAGCGTGGTGATTAAGCCTTTACCCATCAATTGTAGTGATGACTTGATTTCAATGATAGAGGCTTTTGCCCAGCAGTGGGACAGTTATAGACTATTTACTATACGTTGACCATTGTAGAAAGAAAATAAGTATATTTAATTTAGAGACGGAGTGTCTAATTTATAGCGCAAATATTAACTACGTGTACCAATCCATTAGTCTGTAAAATAGTACAAACATTTATTTATGTATTTACTGTGTGGTGTATATCTGACATTGACATATTCTGCTAGAATCTAAAGTAGTTAAAACATAAAAATAACGTGGTGGAATTATTGTTATTAACAAAATCAAAATGTTACATTGTATTGGTTCAAAGTTATCACTTCTATTGTTACAATAAAATATATCTATCTATCTTTATTTGGTGTTGACGGAACCAGTTCAAAACAACTTGTTTTGGACTGTTTGATTGGCTGGAGGTGAGATTTGATTTTATACTAAAACGAATACCAGTGCTGACGTCTCCTCATTGAATCATATCCTTTGCTTACAATTGTACACAATTTTAATAAAATTTCCCCAGAGTCTGCCTAGTGCCTACGCTCCGCAGTTGAAACTAAAATAATTTAGGTATGGAGCAAATTCCAAACTATTGTTTGCATAGCTCGTAACGTCCCAAAGAATAATAACAACTACAAGTGGCTGGAGAGCCTACCCAAACTCAATTTAATTTCAACAACATACTTTATCTCCTCTTTTACTTTTAGTATACACACCTAAAATCTCGAGGAGCTCGATGGCGCAGTGGTTAACGCACCCGGTCTGCGAGTGCTGAGGTTAAGCAACTTTCGCAAAGGCCGGTCATCGGATGGGTGATCAAAAATGTATCATCCTCCGTGCTTCCGAAGGCACGTAAAGCCATTGGTCCCGACTGCATTAGCAGTTGTTAACAACCACCAATCCGCACTGGGCCCGCGTGGTGGTTTATGGCCCGTTCTCCCTATCCATCCATAGGGAAGGCTCGTGCCCTAGCAGTGGGGACATAAAATGAGCTGATGATGATGATGATACAAACCTAAAATACTTTTGCTTGCGATTGTTTTAGCTTAAGTTGACTCTCTCAATTCATCGGATTTGAACACCAGTTCAAAAACATAAAACACGGGCGGAGTGAGCCTGGTGACCCGTTCAACAGCCCCCTGTGGTGACCACAACTGGTGCCCGAGCTAGTTAGGATTAGATCCCCATCTAATAGAAAAGATAGAAAAATAGAAAGCGAGGCCCTCGCCTCGCTTTCTATTATAATATCGAAATATAATAAAGAATAATATCGAAAGCTATAGCCTATAGCTTTTGATATTGCTTTCATATTGCTTTCGAAATGGCAAGATGACGCCTCCTCCTCGCCTCGCCTTCAAAGCGATCGAAAGCGAGAGAGTTAGGCGGTCGACCCCCAGTTCTCTCCAACTTTAGTTTTGTAAATATAAGATACACAAATTACACAATGTAACAAATTTTTTTTACAATATTTTATATAAAAACATATTTACAATATAAAATATTATACAAAAACTTAACCTAGGTTGCCACCGGCAGCGGGGATGGACCCAAGCTATCGGTGATTAGGGCTGCAGAGTGAAGACCCTATATTATTATTATTATTAAACATCGCGGATCACCAATGGTCAATGGTCAATCACCCCCCACCACGCAAGAAGGCGATGCTGTATGTATACCAAGGCAAAGATGGCGTGACGAGGTAAATATATACCAACCAGATTGACCTACTGCAGAAGCGGACAGAAGGTATTACTTAGCCATGATTTGATTTACTCCTAGAAATTATTGTTAGTTGCACACCTAACTTTATTTATCAACTAACTTTGTCTAACAATATTTTTTATACTAGAAAACCATATCTAACCGTTATAAAAATCCGTGGCTACGTCACAGATGTTGAAGTTAGATAACGCAACCAACCTTTCGCGGAGCTAAAGCTACTTCACCATCTGAAGTCATATTATCTCAGCTCAAGACGAACGAAAAGAAAATCAAAATTCTTTGTAACTTTGCGTCGACTTTACTGTCTGTATTGACCTAGCTTAAGTCATTCTTCTTAAACTTATTAACGAATTTAAGATGTGCTCCTCCTCCTTAAGAGGTCGTAAATATATTACCATAACGTTTCTCAAAGTATTTTACCCTTCAATAGCAAATATATTATCAAACTACGAGTTGCCATAATAAAATAAGCAGTATATAGTGAACGATCGGTAAACGGGTAAGTAAGAAGTCATGTATAAAACTTCTCGCTCCGCTTCATTCAAATAGAAATTTATGCTATAATAAATGATTGAATAACGGCATTGATCTTTCAGATGTTTTGAGATGTTTCTTATTTCCTCTGGTACTATTACAGAATTTGCTATGAATGAATGAATGAATGAATGAATGAATGAATGAATGAATGAATGAATGACAGTCTTAGCAATGTTAGCAGTGACAGTATTATCAGGTAACCCGTCCCGCGCTGTAGGTATAATTAGCGGGCCACCTTACGTACGAGCGTGCGTACATATGCGCGAGGTTCAATTAATTATATTATATACAGGATGTTTAGTAATACGTGTATATTCCCGAAACGTAGTCATACAAACAAGTATAAAGAAAACTGTGATAACATGCAAAATCACATTTAAGTAGATTTACTTTTCGTTAATTTTAGTTAATTCTTGCAATGTTTCGACTTCTGGTTAAGTTTGACCATGAGGTTGACGACCAAGAACAACGTATCAGTTTGACCTAGGCTTGCCACTTTACAGTTTTGCTTAGTAACAAAGTACCTCAATGTCTCGGTCGTATGGTGCTTTTCAGTTATGCTAATAATTTTCCAGGGTTACCAAGTTAGGGTTACGGTACCCTATCTGCCATATTCGGGATTATACAGGTATTACCATTAACATGGGGAAAACCAAGATCATGACCAACATTCCTGAAGTCACAAACTACCAGGTTCCTGTACAAAGAGTGACCGAATACGTATACTTGGGACATAAGGTTACACTGGGCTGCGCGAACCAGGCAGTAGAAGTGGAACGACGGATCGCGCAGGCGTGGGCTGCATTCGGTGCCAACAAACAAATATTATGTGGCAAAACACCCCTATACCTCAAAACCAAAGTTTTCGAACAGTGTGTCATGCCCGTGTTCACCTACGGGACATAAACCATGACTCTTACGTAGAAGTCCGCTGAGAGGTTCCAAGTTGCGCAGAGGGGCATGGAGAGAGCGATGCTCGGGATCTCCCTTCGAGACCGGAAACGCAATGACTGGATCCGAAATAAGACCAAAGCAACGACGTCATGGCTGTCATAGCAAAGAAAAAGTGGATATGGGCAGGACACATTGCGAGAATAGACAAGAGTCGCTGGACAAGGCGAGTCCTTGAATGGAGACCAAGAGCTGATACCAGAGGACGCGGCAAATCACCGCAGTGCTGGATGGACGACATTCGACGACATGTAGGCTGGGACTGGATGAGCCGGGCACAGGATCGGCAGGAATGGAAGAAGAGAGAAGAGGCCTACATCCAAGATTGGATCTCGAAGAGGCCACCATGATGATGATGATGATGATGATGATTTCAGAATGACTTCAGAATCGCATAATAACTCGAAAACTAAACTTTAATTATCATGTGCTAACACAACCCGTTTATAATCCCGCTCGTCAGATAGATAGTAATTTAAGAGAGAGAAATATGTATTGCCTCGTGTTTTTTCACACAAATAAACGCCGCTAGTATGATTCAAAACGACCTTTTGGTTACCTACAGTGTGTCTAGAAAAGCCACTAAACCTAATGGCCTACTATAACATAAATGACGATCGTTATCTATGGTTATCATTGGACTTAAAATCTGTGGAATATTCCGAAAAAAGAAGTCGCGATTGTTATTCTAAACGCTCTGAGAGATTTATGGTTTCGGCGCCGAGACGTCATCACCCCTCGGGCATATTTTCACACAAATAAGAATAATCATAATTTATTTGTTTCTGTTATGAATTTTGTGAAAAAAGTGTCAATGTTACGGCTGTAGCAAGATTTATTTAAATCAACCTAAAAGCATATTCTTGCCATTATATTATAATGTCTTATTACCAATCTTTCATCATGACAGATATAATCAGTGAGGCCAAGCCAATCGAGTCTTAAATTAACAATAAAAAACATAACCCTCCTTCTGACGCAGTCGGGTAAACATATATTAGTCAAGATTCTGTCATACATAACAGTAACCTACGACAAGGACAAAACGAAAATAGGAATATAAATTCATCGTTTTATTTACAAACCTTTTGACAGACTATTTGCATGAATAATAATCTTTATCTGCACCTGACAGTATTTAGCCATTGACGTCTTTGGCACGCAACGTTCAAAAGGACCACTGCCTCTCCAAGTGCGGAAATGGTGCTAAGTGAGGCGTCTGCGCTATGACGCGACACGTCTCCACTCGAGAATCGCTTACGAGATAGTGCACGTTCGGGCTGCGGCTTGGCCGAGGGGCGTCTACCTCTTGGCGACTTCTGTGCGCCTAGTACTCCACCAAGTCAAACGTAGTTGCCATACGAAATTGTGCCTCATTTCGTTGATGTAAAGGCTATTTCGAATTTTGCTGACTATACTATATTTTGTTGCTCATTTTTGTGTGTTTGATTTACAATTTATACGGGAAGATTGGGAATTATTTTTCAAACGTGTTAAAGCTTTTTCTCCGTAGCAAATTGCTAACTTCTCAAGGAGATATAAGAAAACATAGCACATTCACAACGTACCAAAATTATTTTCTTATTCACATTTTGCAGTTACGGTTACAATTGGTAGCAGTAATTGGATATGCAGAAAACAATATCCACTCACAGTTACATCCCTCTAATAGTTTCTGTACTAATATACTTACTTCGTCACCGTACTTATATAATTAAATAAACTGTGTTCCCTGAACGCTATCACTTGGGCCTCTTCAAAGCTAGAGCGAATGGCTTTTTTTAGGGTTTATCTTTTTTCTTTGTTCCACCGTAGGCCACATCTTTATTTTACAACATATCGATACCTTTAGGTAGAAAGGTCGTATAAACCAAAACCCGACTTTTCAGGAGAGCAGAAAAACGTTTTTTTTTTTAAATAAAAATTCATAACTTTTTTGTTTTTTAAGTTATAAAAAAATGACAAAAAAGTTATGAATTTTTATTTAAAAAAAAAAACGTTTTTCTGCTCTCCTGAAAAGTCGGGTTTTGGTTTATACGACCTTTCTACCCAAAGGTATCGATATGAGATAGTGGTCAAATGCTCATACCTATTAAATATACAAAAAACTAAATCGGCGATAGATAGAACAACCAAAGCATGTTAATGGCACTGTTATGTTTCGACAGTTTTGTTAATTAGGAGGCAAATATGTATGAATAGGAAGGACCATCCTGATGAAAAGAGGTCACCATAGCCCGTGGGAGTTTAGTGATGACTAGGAGTTCAGCGCGCGTTACTGACCCTATAGCTTCAGTTGTTAAGCCTCTTGTCAGAGGACAAGAGGTATAGAGATACTGTATGGAGATACAGTGAATGCTTTTGGATTACAGGTACTACTTGTCGGTAGAAATAGGTACGCAGTCGCCATCCTGATGGATTCTGGGCAGAGTTCTACGACCCGACAAGTAAGAAAAAGTTATCATTACTTACTATTGGGTGAGATGAAGCGCTTCCCAGTTGTGGGAAAAAAGTGAAGCGATTTCTACCAGCAACCGAGAATATTGCTTTTTGTTAAAGAGAAGCAATAAATGTTTTACTTAGTTAGTTACCTTTGTCATTACATACTTACAATATCGTAAATTTGATCGCTTTGTTAAATGAAAATAAAATAACAAACTCTACAGGTCTCTACATCAACTCCACTAGTACTAGTAGTACATTATTAATACCAACAAACTGATTTTTTAGGTTTATCTGGTGGTTCTAACAATATAGCAAGCTATGTTGGCGACGAGGCGGCAAGTAAACGGCTCGGAATTATGACTCGCCACGAGACCCTGGAGAGTCGTTTGATTACATTGAATAGTCTGTTCAGTGATCCAGGCCAGTAACGCTCGAGAGACCTTTTTGAACCACAAGCTGTTACGATTACTTATGTTGTTGAAGAAGATATTCATGATAAAGATTTAGTGAGAATTTTTCAAATTAAATAATTTTTCAATATTATGATTTTTTAACAAAAAATATAACTTTTATTCATGTGGCAATAAATAAAAATTAAAAAATATGCAACGTGGATGGAAGCGAAAGCTGATAAGGACATTCGTGGGCTCTTCCCATCTCTTCCCTTCCATTCTTTTCCAATTAATTTCCCACCTATTGATTATTAGCGCTTTACCAGTTTTCCCTTTCCACCGATGTGTATTGAATAATTATTAACAAAGAAATTATCGACCGAATATTGGATTTCTTGGTGGGAAAGTCAAGAGTCCTTAATTCGTCATCGAACATGCACAAGTCATCAATCACCACTTATCATGGGAATGGGCTAAATGTGCTAAATGCTTTGCCTTCCGTGAGTAGTAAGGTACCTACATAACTAAAATAAAAAAACAATAAAATTTAAAAAAATATTTGCTACGCTTTTTTTTTGTATGAGTTTGCTTAGCTGGCTTTTTTGGGGGCGGCGAGAAACTTAAAGCCGTGTGAAACGAAGCACCTTTGGAGGTGTTCTAGAAGGAACGGCATCACGCTCTAGTGCGTGTCCTCGTGCCCATCCGAACCCCTCGGAGAACCTAGTAAAGGTTCTCCGAGGGGTTCGGATCGGATCGGAAGGGGGGGCAACGCTTCTTCATAAACAATCACTAGAATTTGCCCCAGCAGCACACCAGAGTGACTACCTGACTTTTTGAATCTCACCGGTGCGGTGGTTGGTTTGAATTATTTAAAATTTGATTATTAAGTTACATACCGCTTGAGAGTTTGAATAAGTAAAAAGGAGCACTCTTAATTGAAATCATAGCGTGAGAATTAGTCACCGATTCAAAAATCGCTTTTATGAAGATCTATTACAAAAAGTCACAACTGTGTTTGCCAGGGAAACACAGTGTGACTTTCAGTGTAAACAAAAATATCGATATTGGTATTTTAATCACGCAGACGGGCCAGCGAGCGGCCGCACAACCGTGTATCGTCTCTCATGTTTTGAGCCGTCTATTTTGCCGGTTCCAATAGAACACGGCACGTGAGTTGTTAGTACAAAATTTGTTGTGATTGCTAACATTTGAGTTTACATTGTTCATTACTGAATCTGTTTTTATACGGTAGAAGTAAGAGTAAACATATTAATGATAAAAAATTAAAACAATGGATTTTTTTTTAATTTACGTAATTATCATACAGTTTGATAACATCATTTTATAACAAAATACATATTATTTAAGTGAATAGATATATACGTAATCTCATGTCCTTGAGTCCTTTTCTCAAAAAAGGGTAGACAGATCATCGAAACCTCTAATTTGAGTGTACTCTGCATTAGTGACCCGACGTCACATTTAGCATAAGCAAATTAAGTAGGGTTCCGAGGTGGAGAAGATATAACATAAGTGATGGGTTGCTAGCCGATCGCCTGATTTGCGAGCATCTTCGAACCCTTATCTCTGAGTCGGCTCTTTCACCATGTATAGGAGTTTAGGCAACTGATACATTGCACGTTGATGATGATTGCACGTCCCACACCAGCCAGCCAGCCTGTGAGTGTTGTGGAGACATTTAATTCATGTATGTACCAAAAAGCCCAAGATTTAAAAGCACTTAAGATATTTTTAGTACAAACTACTCATTTACAGCTGTTTATATTCCTTAATAAATGAAGTAGATATGACTGTTTTAAGGTATATTAGTCGGAGAACGAGTTATTTAGATGAAGTTTTGGCGACATCGTTAAGCCCTAACGTGTACGCTTATTTACCAAATCACACAAGATTACAGTAGCGTCGATATATGATGGTAGTAAACTGGCTTTGGTTTAAAACGGATGCCGTCTTTATCAGACTTTAATTACAGAAATGACACAGCATCAGTCTTAGACCAAGTTTAACTTAAGCCCACGTTATATCTTAATCACGTTATTTTGATAGGTAGACATAACATAGACGACGGACGCCTGAATAGGGGAACGTTATTTAATAGGTGAACGACTATTTCTTTCCATTCTACGTAAGTATTATAAATCTGTGATATTAGTAACTTACTAATTTATCTGAAATTAATTAGCGAAGTTTTACATACACTCTTACTAATTGCGTATTGATCAAAGAACCATACCTAATTGTGTTAAGAAAACATTTCTGCGAAACTCGCAAGAGACTGCTGTTACAGCCACAGAAAGCATTTTTCTTTCTTTATGTTCATATTATGTACATTTATCTATACTAATATTATACAGAGGAAACCTTTGTAGTTTTGTATGTATGTATGTTTGCAACGAATAAACTCAAAAACTACTGGACCGATTAAAAAAATTCTTTCACCACTAGAATGCTACATTAGCGCTAAGTAACATAGGCTATATCAAAAAAAAAAAAAGGTATGCGGTACGAAGTCCGCCAGGTCAGCTAGTTTACTATATTTGAGAAACATACAGCAGCTTTAAAAGGAGCTATATGAAATACTAAAAAGCTTCCATTTACTAAAGTGTTTAATATTACTCGTTCAGTTTCTATTTTTAACAGTTTTTAAATTAAAATAGGTACACAAGCCGGTAAAGGCCAGTAAAAACGCAAAGATTTTCTTATTATCGGATTTAAATTATTAGTAAGTAACTTAACTAAAAAGTTAAAAAAAAAAAAAATTTTAAACTTTTTATTTCGTTTATTATTAACAAATAATAAAAGCTTGTTTTTAAAAAGTTTATTTTATTTTTATTTATTTTTAACTTTTTAGTTCCAGCACCAAAGTACTCGTCAAGACGAATCATACGAGCCCAAACTCGATGGGGTTGTGTCTTTTAACTACCGAGTTCCTATGACCATTTCCAGCTCCATCATCAGACCCTGGTTACCATCTAGCACCAAAGTACTCGTCAAGACGGATCAAACGAGTCCAAAGTCGATGGGGTTGTGTCGTTCAATACAAAGCTCCTATGGCCATCTTCCAGCTCCATCATCAGACCCTGGTTACCATCTAGCACCAAAGTACTCGTCGAGACGAATCATACGAGCCCAAACTCGATGGGGTTGTGTCGTTTAACTACCGAGTTCCTATGACCATTTTCCAGCTCCATCATCAGACCCTGGTTACCATCTAGCACCAAAGTACTCGTCAAGACGGATCAAACGAGTCCAAAGTCGATGAGGTTGTGTCGTTTAACTACCGAGTTCCTATGGTCACTTTCAAGTTCCATGATCAGATCAACTCCATGGCATAATAATTTTGCATTGTCATCCGATTTACACATGCATGCAAAATTTCAGCTCAATCAGTAACCGGGAAGTGGAAACTTGCAAGATTTGATTACAGACAGACAAACATCACAGGACAACAGGTGTAACTAAATAAAAGCTTGTAAAAAGCTTGTGTCCCGAAATCATTAGTCATGTATCCCTCTGCGTCCCGGTGCGCCGTACTAGACACACCGCTCTCTTCAACATACCTTCTCACTCCACTAACTACGGCAAGAACGCTGTTTTCACCCGGATTGCTAGAATGTACAATATTTTGTTTTCTGACATCGACCCATTTATTGGTTCTAAACAGTCCTTCAAAAAAGAAATTCAGACCTATTTAATGTCAGACAATAGTTAGAAAAGCAATCCGTTCCTGCTATTTTAATTGACTGCAAAAAAAATAACCATATAATTAGTGCTTGCCTAGTGTTTACTCTTTAGAGTACTATAAACGATCCCAAGACTAAGTCGCAGGGCTGGGTAAGCATTTACTTAACATGCGACTGCCACTCACTTTGTACTCATACGGGGACCGAACTCGTATAATTCATGCTTTGCCACCAAAAGTAAAGTAATTATTTTTGGGTCTGGTTGCGAAACCATAGTCATAGTGATTGGTGTTTTTTATTTGCTTAGTTCTCCTGTTGTTTTAAAATATAATTTGTTTTCGCTTTGCTGTCAACTAATTTATTCAACATAACATTTGGTACTAATGTAACGCGTGTGAGGCATGCATGTATGTTGCAGTTGTAATCATAAGTCAACATTTGTTATTATATGCTAGGTGTATAGGTGTCATTAATAGGTAGGTGCTGGTTAAGACTTGTTACAACTAGAAAGATATAGGTAAGACGAGTTAAATATAAGATAAGTATTGTATTTTAGAGATTTAAACATATTAATTTCTTTACCATAAACCATCATACTCCTTTAAAAAACATAATTAAATATTGTATGTATATAAATAAGTATGTAAAAAAAAAATGAGTATAAGTAAAGTATTATATTAACATAGATGCTGTAACTGATCTTATTTTGCAAGCAAGTAAGTTTTTTGTTTTTGTATTAGCTTAAAAGTTATAATTAGTCTAATTTTATGTAACTGATGTACCTATGCTATAAATTTTTCTATTTAAAAAAACACATAGTATCTGTTTTACTAATATTATGTGGATAACTGTTATTGGCTTCGTTATGATTAGACACATTTGTAAAGCTTTTAGTATTTAAGCTGTTGTTATCCCGAATAAAATAAATAAATAAATAAATAAAAGACAAAAATAAATGTTTACATTATATTGCAAACTACATTGTGTACATTTTACCGAAATCAATACACATTTTTCAGTGAAAACAGCTACAGTTTTATAAGTGTATACATATGAAAGAAAAAAATCACAGTCATCATTGTTTACATTGTAATGAAACGGGTATTGTTTACATTTTTGTGAAATAACATCGTTTACTTATTATTGTAATTCAAAATGGCTTCATATTTTTGCATAAGAACGTGTAAGCGTAAGCGTGTAAGTAAAATGTCTGAAAACAATTTGTGTACATATTTTTGCCAAAAATGTGTACATTATTGAGAGAAACTTTGATGGTTATATAGTATGTATTGTTAAGGTGATTATTTGTTTTTGAAATTTTCAGAGTAAACATTTATTCAAAATTCTGTCCATGTATACATTTCATTGCACGTGATGTACAAGTAAATTAATTGTTTTGACTTAATTGGTTTAAAGACTGAAAATATTTATTTAGAGTGAAAAGTTGTGCAAACTGTACTATTGACATTAACATTTGGACCACTTGTTGACTAAGCGACCAATTGTTTTTACAGATGTTGCTGTCTATACATAAGCTATAGCCAGTCAGCGGGCAACTGTGGTATTTTCAAGAAAATGAAATGAAAAAGCTGTTGTTTGGAATATATATTAAATTTATCTAGGGTTTGATGACGTTATAAACGTAGGTAGATAAACTTAACTAGCCTAACCTAACTAACCACTAATGCTAAATGCCTCATATTAACTAATATTTTTCTCGGATCGATCTAAAGTCTGTGGTAAAATGGTCGACACCAGTCTCAGACCTACAGATTTCGGGTTCGATTCCTATTAGCAACTCTTCTACCAGGAATTTCCTCGGTATGATTGGTAGTAACACCACACAGTTTTATCTAAGTCTGTCGCTATAATAATGCCTGTAGCATTGTTGCGAGTTGGTACTGAAGGATTCCAGGGAAGACCCTTACCATGAGCTTCTTACCATCAGGAAAGACGAAAGCCAAGAGATTCCCTGTTATGGGAAAAAAAGAGATTCCAAAAAAAGAAAATGGAAAAGAGAAAACGAAACATTACCTACCCATCCCAAACCCTTACAAAAACCGCCAAGATATTGTACATTTGATACTATAAAAGATGCAAACGAAGGACGCCTTTTCTGTCTGATAACGCGCCATATTGAAACCATACGTTACGTGCTATGTTCGTATTACCGCCACACCTGATGCCGACACCGTGCCCCATTACATATTCACCGTGAAAATTCGGTTTAAATACGTTACCTTCAACCGGTTTATGTAATTACAAGACATCAGAGGCCTCCGCACAATTCACTTTAATTACCATGATAGTGGATGCTAAGCAAAATTGGTAGGAACGGCACCAATCATTCCAAAAATAACTCCAAAAGGCGCTCACATAAAACGTTTGTCTAGGTGCCTCCTTATTTGATCTTACTCCATTTTATACACTCCTTCTTCTCGTCACAACTACGAGAAATTGGACGAAGTGCAGACAATCTGATGTAGCCTCGGTAGCCGTGTGGCCAGATACCCGAAGGACCTGTGTTCGACTCCCAGGCTGTCCCAAGCGTGTTTCGGGTTTCTCGCTGCATAGTCATGTACTATTGTATCATGATTTCAATCAATCATGTAATAAATAATTTCAATATACTTAGATCTTTAATTTTTGAGCCGTTTCTGCCGCGTTAGTTCCGCGTCGGGTTCGTATACGAGTTCGTATTCAAAAAATACTCAAATTTTCGAAGTATCCACTTTTCCCGTCTAAGCTAAATATAAAAAACAATTGAAATTTATAAAAACGAACGTTGCACATTTTTTAAAAGAAAGATCTCATAGGTCATTTGAAAAAAGTTTCAATCGAAAATCTCACACCATGAAGGTTAATGTCACTTTAAAGTATTTCTATACTAATATTATAAAGAAGAAAGCTTTGTATTTTTGTATGTATGTTTGTAACGAATAAACTCAAAAACTACTGGACCGATTTAAAGAATTATTTTACCATTGGAATGCTACATTAGCGCTGAGTAACGTAGGCTATATAAAAAAAAGAAATGCGGTACGAAGTCCGCGGGGCAACTAGTATTACTATAAAACGGCAATTTCATACTTTAACCCCTATTATCATTCTTGTTTATAATACAAAAAACTGTTGTGTTAATCATATCATCAATCACCTATAATATAATATACTAAACCCTACTAAACAAGCTTTTACAATTTACAAAAAACTCCGTATCAAATAAAGCGTCTTGTGTATGGAGGGCTACAATGTTTGACATTGTTCAGTACAGCAATATCTTTACACTAATATAAATGAAAAAGGTTGGAATATCCACTTCTCTGCTATTCTGAAGAATAAGATAGAATACAATGATTACTAACCTTAAAAACCGCCACAAATACCCGTTGAGCGTGCAAAATTGAAAGTTTGACCCTTTATCTGCGAAATAAAATCGAAACCTTCGGGCAGCTCGGCGGAGAGTTCGAGAAAGTCCCAACTCGCAGCTCCCGATATCGCTCGACGCAAGATATAAAGATTTATGGGCTAAGTGTTCACCAACTTGTCAGCGACGAAGGGTGCCGCACAGAGTTGTTTACATTGTGTTTCTTTTTTAAAGTTACTCGCAAAAAGTTTCTTTAGCTATACATACTCTATGCTTATTTAGTCAGACAGCTACAGACTATACAATACAATAAATAGGTATTTTATCGATCTGATAATAGGAAGGCCGCCACTAACCAGGCAGCGCAAGTACTGGTCGCACCATCATCATCGCATCAAACCTCCTATTTCTGGGCTCAGGTCTTTCTACATGAATATGATTATATCACACGGGACCATAACCCCCACTATCTTAAGTAGATCGCATTGAGGCTACTGACTCTCCTGATATTAATAAACACTTGTATCGACTGCCTAAGGCAGGCAATGCCGGTAACAGCGATGGGAGCTGAAGGATTAGGGAGCTTTTAGTACTATGGGGAAACTCGAGCAGACGTTGATGGCGTCGCCACGATACGATTGTCGTGGGGATGGAGCTGAGCTGGTAGAAGTCTCTTCTTCTTCTTCTAGATAATGTCTATTTACAACTATAGAACGTATTAGTTCGCGCACACACACACACGCGCACACGCACTTTATGAAGGGGGTTTCACCCACGCAATTGAATATTTGAGCCGAATCAAAGCGGTTAAGCACCGGCCGATAGGGTATCGAACGAGATAGTCCAGAAGGTTTGAATGAAGAGCTGAGCGGATCGGAACTCACGTCCTTACGCGTCACGGGCGGGCCGATCAAGCCAGACTGCACAACTGGTGTGCTGAGGGTTGCGCGGTCCAATCATTGAGTGAACGAGCGAATAAGACCGTCGCGTTTCTGGCGCGAACAACACTTTTAATTTGACGCTTTCTATTAAATATGAAATGTTTAACGGTTAACATATTGAATTATATTAAAAAAAAACTTATATTCAGTTTAGTTTTATGAATGCCATCGGTATCGGTTAGTAAGTCTACAAACGGCGGGAGACCTTGTACTGAGAAGAACCGGCAAGAAACTCGAAAGAAAGCAAGGTCAAGGTCATTTATATAAAGGCATATGGCATATTCTTGTCCAATACTGGGCCAATGCCTCTTGACCGACCTGTTAGTACCTATAGCCACTGCAGGTTCTGGTGGAGTCTACTATGCTCTATCTCTGCTATATCGTTGCTGCAGCAAATATGGTTGTGTTGTCATGTATAAGGTACCTGAGCACGCTGCACGTATAAAACTTAAAATGAATAATCTATGAGACATATATTTTACATCTCATCGTGCCCGTCTTAGTCGATATTGAAAACCTTGAAGAAATAGCTTGCACATTTCTGTAACAAAATAGCTTTTCATTGTGATTTTTTTATACATATAGCGTTTTGTTTTTTGGGCGTCGTCAGAGCTTTCATACAATTAAAAATTACTAAGACAGTTGAAAACGTTTACATAGTCATTAGGTACACATTATGGTATCGTAATGTAAGATCGACAAATTTTAAGGATATCCAGTTATAAACATTTTTGCCTTAACGTGGCGATCGTAGTTAACTCCGCCTACCCATGAAGATGATCATAGAATGACCAATAGTAAATCTTCCGACCTTTTTTTGTCAAAGCCATTTGTTTTAGTTCATTGTTAAAGCTTAAATAGAATTTCATTTCTTTCTTAAGATTCCTAATATCTACCATTAGGAATCCAGAAAATTTGTCAAAAACAAAAGGGGCAGGTATAGCCACTGACCTCTGCACAGAAAAATCGCCCTAATGATGATATCCAGAAAATTCGTTGATATTACCTAAGTACATCTACCACGAACGTAACTATTGGTTACATAAAAAACATAGAATGTGTGTGTTCATATCCATCCTCACAAATTCACCTTATAAAACCGTTGTTGTTATGTTTTTATTCAAACAAAGGATGACGCAAACAAAAACATATTATGTGGCACCAGTGTTCGACACTTTAAGTCCAGTGTTCAACACAGTTTTTGTCGCCAAAAAATAACATAGATTTTTATAGAATATTACAGAATGACAGATATGAAGCAGGTGGTTCATATTCAAATAAGTCTAAGACTAAAACCAGCTGCTGAATCCTATTTTAATGTTTAAAGGAAAAAGATGTCGATCTTTGGTTTCAGTCGAACACTGATGCCATCCTATGAAAATAAGGAACGTTATTGTTTTGATTCAATCATGTATCCGTAAAAACGGCTGACGCTCAGTCATACTCATAATTAAGAGAGCCCTTAGTGTGCCAACGGAATAGCCAATGAACCTAGTAATCGAATCGGAGTTGGTCCATGATTTATAAATGCAATTGAAATTGAAACTAACCCTTTATTGTGTAATTGCTTTGGTGGTCGATTGGCAAAGTGCTCAGCCCGATAACCGGAGGTACTGAGTTCAATTCCCAGGTAGGACAAAGTGTGTCGTGTTAAAAAAAAACTTCGTTGCACAGTCTAGGTTTGTGATTCTGATCATTTCCCGTATTTGGCAAGCGTGGTGATTAAGCCCAGAATTTCCCAGGACGGGACAGTGTTAGAGTAATTACTCATTTACTAGAAATGTAGGTAACTGTTAAACGAAACAGATGCAGAAAACAAATTGTTTAATAGTCCTTAAATTAATTTCATTTTAAATATTAGAAGGAGGCATACAAGCAGGCGGGTCACCTGATGGGAAGCAATCACCGCCGCCCATGGACACCTGCAAGAGCAGAAGAATCGCAGATGCGTTGCCGGCCTTTAAGGAAGGAATAGGCTCGTTTCTTTAAGATCCCTAAGTCATAATGGTCCGGAAATACCGCCGCTGAGAGCTGGTTTTACAGCACTGTAGTTCGTGGTAAAAAATTACATGAGAAACGCACAGTAGTAGACCGCTATCCATCAAGATGGTGTGGATGGAAAGACAGTCGATTGTGTGTAGTGCGGTGAAGGAAATCAAGGATCAAACCGAACAATTCCTCAGAGCACTACTCCCCATGATAAAGGCGATAAAATATACAGAGAGACGCAAACGTCTCTCCGAAGGGCCAGTGGATCGAGCCGACCAGAGCTCAAGCAGCTCTGCGTTGAATGCGATCAAATAGGAGGAGTTGGTACTGGGGCGCTCCAGCCCATAGATGGGAACAGTATTCCATATGGGGTCTGACCTGTGCTTTGTAAAGCTGTAAGCGATGGGTGAAATACGCGAAATACTGTTCCACACTATTAAACACACACCCAGCTTTTTCGAAGCTAATTTAGCTTTACCTTCCAAATGACCGCGAAACTGAACGTCACTCGATTTAAGAAGACAAGCAAATTTTACAATTATACTCGTACCCCCTTATTCATAAAAACTATTTAAGCATTATTTAGTTGATCATTGTTTTGTCTCTTTTTCTCAAATTCAAAATGACGTTTGTGTGACGTTGACAGAACAATATTTAACTAAATAATGCTTAAATAGTTTTTATGAATAAGGGGGTTAGTGTTTTGTCTTCTTATATCTATTTTGTTCTAAAGACTATTAATAAATTAGTCTACTTTAAAACTAAGTTGAGCCACAGAATAACTAATAGTACTACCCTCTGCACCAAACCAATGGTTGACTGGTAGAGAATGCTTCAGGCATTAAGTCATATATAACAATATATGATGCAAAAGTTGAAATAATTAAATAAATAAATCTACACTTCATTAGCTTATGAGCATAAATAGTACTCGTAGGTAGTTTTGATCTGCAGTAAATATTTGAAATTATGGTAATGTCTGTCGTGTTTGAATTCATATTTTGCGTGGCAAAACCGAGAAAGCTAATGCAAAAAAATTGTCGTACGTGATTTGCGTAAAATATTTTGCTTAAACTGAGTTTCTCCGTCTTCAGACCATTGGAAAGGGGGCAATTGAATGCGATATTGGCAAATATTTGGCCAAATGCAGCTGCAGCATTCCTTTGCTGTACCTATTATAAGTAAATTGGAATAAGATAAAATTTTGCTAGAAAAAATCAACCAAAATTGAGACCACAGACATACAAAATTATACAAAAAAACACTACTTATTTGTACCATGGAAACATAAATCAAATCAAATCAGATAATTTATTTTACACACTGTTACATAGAGAAGGGTAACAGAAAAAAGGATAAAGATATTAAGGTGAGCAGGGAAACTGGCAAAAAAATCTCCGGCTCAGCATGTGTCACGCACGGCATTAGCAAAGCCATCGCCATAACACTGATTTTGAGACGGAGGTCGAGTTGCATTTGTGGGTGCTATTAGTTGTTCCATGCATTCGTGATAACTTTGATTGTATTATACAATTTATAATATTTTAAATGTGACAAGTAATAACATAGCAGTGTGATGGGCAGGCCTCCAACAAGGTGGACCGACGATCTGGTGAAGGTCGCGGGAAGCCGCTGGATGCGAGCAGCACAAAACCGGTCGTTGTGGAGATCCTTCGGGGAGGCCTTTGTCCAGCAGTGGACGTCTTTTGGCTGAGATGATGATGATGATGAGGACTACCGCAGATGCGTTGGAAGGATGACTTCAAGACGGTGGCGGGATCGAACTGGATGTGGATTGCACAAAACCGTGACGAATGGCGGCAGCTGAAGGAGGCCTACACCAACATGTTGTTTAATAATTATGGCTAAGAAGAAGAAGAAGAAGAAGAAGAAGAAGAAGAAGAAGAAGAAGAAGAAGAAGAAGAAAAAAAAAAAGAAGAAGAAAGTGATCATCATCATCATCATCAGCTCATTTTATGTCCCCACTGCTGGGGCACGAGCCTTCCCTATAGATGGATAGGGAGAACGGGTCATAAACCACCACGCAGGCCCAGTGCGGGTTGGTAGTTGTTAACGACTGCTAATGCAGCAGACCAACGGCTTTACGTGCCTTCCGAAGCACGGAGGAGCTCGAGATGATTTATTTTTGGTCACAAATCCGATTGCGAAAGTTGCTTAACCTCAGCACTCGCAAACCGGGCGCGTTAACCACTACGCCATCGAGCTCCTCAGAAAGTGATAACATAACAGAAATATAGATATTACCATCTGCATAGAAATTGTCTGTTATCACGAAGATTAAATGCGACAGTTAATCGGTAAGACAAGATGCGCAAATACCTTTACTGCGAACTTGCGACTTTTAATTACAACACGATCTGCCTGTTAAAGGGCGGGCTGATGAGCACATCATTACGGTTCCTTAATTAGCCTTTACAACAGACACATGGGAAGAGATGGTTATTTCTGCCGTCAAGCAACGGTGTCCTACATGATGGTAAATTAAAATACACTTATATAATCTCTGTCTATACAACGTGCAACAGTAAGGTGTGGTCAAAATGAAAAGATCCAAAGTGTATCCGATCTAGATCTTGTATGTAGAGTTACTTAGACATAATTATTAACTTCAATCTGTTATGCATTTTTTTATTTCATATCTCAATTGTTACGTCACATCAAAATAAACAAGTCACAGCCACAGGGTTTAGTACCTTCTGCGTACTTACATTTATGATCACTGCTGCTTGCTTATGCGCGCCTGGTGCGCATGACTTCACTATTATAAGTATTTAATTTATAATGACAAACTAAAGTTAATTTATGAGCCACGATAGCATAGTTGGTAGTGCACCTGACCCGGCATGTCATGGGATGCGGGTTCGAATCCCGCTTGTGGATTTTTTTCAACACTTTGTCTTTTTTCAGAGAGTTGTTGACACAATTGCCGAAAAATGGTCCAAAATTACATCAAAAAACATAATGATTCCTTCGATAACCGTGTTATGCTCAATTTGTTCTCCGTACTAAATGTGTACACGTAATTGGACAGTTGTGATGTGTTGAATAAAACAAGCGAGTGCGCCGGCCGCACTCTCCGCCGATGATTTATGAATGGCCGCCAAGCATTTTTATGCAGTAGCAAGCAAGACTTTGTGAGACGAAGTGGTTACTTATACAGCTTGAATTATGAAATGGCGGGCCTTATGAGAGGCTCAACGTAGTACTATTAGTTATTCTGTGATATTACGTAACTAACAGCTCAATAAAGAGTAGAAAAAGAAAAACCTTTTAACATTTAATTGGTTTAAATTGTAGGTAAAAAAGATATTGGACGATTCAAAAAGCACCTTTCTTAAGTTTATTTGAATAAACATTTTTGACTTTGACTTTAATTTTGAATTTTGTATTATATACTTGATGCGGACTATTACTTATTATAATTAAAGTTTGCAACAAGCATTTTAAACATAAATGAGGTGAAAACACGCAAATATGATAGTTGGCGCCATCTACTGCCTGCGCCTGCGGGCTGCATGAAACTGGAAACTCGAAACAATTGTAATAGGCTGGAGATAAGACGCACTATGAGTATTCCTAAGTAGTATAAGTTGTTTCATTTGGCGACGCGTTTTATAGGAAATATCCCCACGGATAATACTAAATTGAATGTTCTTTGTAGCTTTTGTTTAATTTCAAGGTGCAAGGCGTAAAGACGTTTAAACGACAGGAATATAATCCAACCAAAGAAAACGCGTGCCCGAGCTTTAGACCATACCATAGCCACCACCAACGAACCAACCGAACGCAAGAATACATTACACAGAACGAGGAGAAAATGGCGTAACGAGCTGGAAGCATACCTACCAGACTGGATTTTCTGCAGTGATGTTTAGAAAGAAGGGGAAAAATAATTTATCACGATACCATATTGACCTTCTTATATTTTGAGCAGTTATTACAGAAGTAGATTTTTCCAAATATAGTAAAATATGGGTCTACACCTCCCAATTATAGAATAAAAGAAACTTCACAAAAGTCTTTATTTTAAATAAACCATATTTTATTTGAATTGCGGAGAAGTATAATTTTCACACCTTACGTCTGAAGGAGCTTTTGCCAATGTGTCCTGAAATTGCTTATTAAAACTTTGCTGGATGAAAAGTAATCACAAAGATATAACAAATTTCGAAACGTTGCTCGAAGTTCCTAAACATCTTTCAGACCGTATGAGATTTAATCTCCTGCTATCAGGATACTGCATTAATGCTCGATTCAAAATGACGTTCATATAACACCTATTCCTATACCTAGTGATCCCGGGGGGTTTACTTACCTGCTAGATATTAACTTTTTATTTAAGGCTTTACTAACAAGAGTAGTTCCTGAGATGTTGTTATTAGTCGGACAGTAAGTAGGTACGTACAGTCAGCTTCAAAACTATCTGAGCGTTTAAACACACCAAAAATAACTGAACATTTGACAAAAATCAACCTTATCTCAAGACGTAGAAATTCATTTTTAGGGTTCCGCAGCCAAATGGAAAAAAACGGAACCCTTATGGATTCGTCATGTCTGTCTGTCTGTCTGTCTGTCTGTCCGTCCGTATGTCACAGTCGCTTTTTTCCGAAACTATAAGAACTATACTGTTGAAACTTGGTAAGTAGATGTATTCTGTGAACCGCATTAAGATTTTCACACAAAAATAGAAAAAAAAACAATAAATTTTGGGGATTCCCCATACTTAGAACTGAAACTCAAAATTTTTTTTCATCAAATCCATACGGGTGGGGTATCTATGGATAGGTCTTCAAAAAGGTCTTATATTGAGGTTTCTAATATCATTTTTTTCTAAACTGAATAGTTTACGCGAGAGACACGTCCAAAGTGGTAAAATGTGTGTTCCCCCCCTGTAACTTCTAAAATTTTAATAAGAGAATGATAAAACTGAAAAAAATATATGATGTACATTACCACGCAAACTTCCACCGAAAATTGGTTTGAACGAGATCTAGTAAGTAGTTTTTTTTTAATACATCATAAAGTACGGAACCCTTCGTGCGCGAGTCCGACTCGCACTTGGCCGGTTTTTATTTGTTGTTTGAGAACAAATGACATTGAATGAAAGTACATCTTTCACGTATTGGGCTAAGAGTGATTTTTGTCAAACGTTCAGATATTTTTGGTAGTTTGAACGCTCAGATTACTTTGAAGCTGACTGTACATTAATAATATTTTGCTTTTATATATTTGGATGTAAAATAACGACACAAGGTGACACAAGGTTTTCCGCGTAAATGAAGCAGTCGTGGGTCATTCGTGATTTTTGTGGAAATAAAATGTCACAATCATAGTGGATGAAATGGTTAGTGTGCAATTGAAAAAAGTAAAAGAACCCATTGGAACACACCCACTATTAGAAATATTGAAAAACCTTGAAATGATTCCTCTTACGTCCATATTGGGTTGCATCAATTAAAGAGGCATATATTACGGCTGCATAACGTTTTTTGGCATTCTCTTTGTTTCGCATAATGTTCATTCAAAATAAATCATTAGGCATACTTTATTTCCCCATAACTTTTTTATAGTAATGATATATCAGCATCAAATGTTCATGCATTAATGTTTTTACAATAACAATTACTAATCATAACATACATAAATAAAAAGCCATGTCATATCATAAGTGATTGTGAAACGAATACATCATCATTATGGAGCTAGATTTCTATTATCTCATAAAAAAAATAACCTCGAAATTCAAGACAATCAATACGCTGCGCCTCGCGATTGTCTTAATTTCTAACCTATCACGTGACCTACAGGAGTAGGGCAGCTAGTATTTATGTTGTCTAATAAATAAAATAAATTTAGATGTATAGCAATTATGTTCTTTACATTTATGCTGATTAAAATTATGATAAAGACAATTATAGTAAGTTAAAATTATGCCGACGAAACCATTATGGGTTTATAACACTCTGCTTATCATAATTTATGCAAGAAAACTTTATGCTGAAACTGTTATGCCAAACTACATTATGACGAAAGAGATTATGCGACCGAAAGGGCTCCCAAATAAAGTATATGGGTCTACTGGCGTTAATTTCGTATATCAATTGTGATTTTTTATCTAAGACCACAGGGTCTTGTCACAGTGACTTGCAATACGTGGTCATAGTCACAGGACTGTGACCACGTATTGCAAAGGTCAGGAGGTCATTCAGGAAAATTATTTACAGTGTCTGTAAGCGCCCCTAAAAAACGGGAGTAGATCCGTATAAAATGTTTAATTTCAATAGTATATTATGATCAGATATGTTGTCGCTTGACAAGAGTATGCAAAAAAAATGGGAAAGTTCTTATTTTTAACCTGGCCCGCTTGATAGACAACATAAGTTTACAATGAAGCGAGCTTGCCTAGAAGATGCATGTTCAGTGTATTTTAAATGAGAAGGAATTGTGGGCTTTTAGATACACGCAAAGCTTTCCACTCCTGGGCAATAAAAAAGTATACACGAAGCTTTTGGTGTTTGCTATAGCAATATTTATAAATATCAACCATAATTGGTAATTTGCCGTGCACCTTGTATATACTTTATTAACTGTGACAGAAGTCATCAAAATCGAAGACGTGACTTTGTAAAAGCGTATTAAATTAGCTGACTATATTAAAATAACATTATTATTTATAATCCATCACTTAATATACTACAATTATTTTTGTGATTCAATTTATAAGTTAGATTAGGTTTATTCCAATAAACTCTTGCATAACACACATTTATCACAATTTTAAACATTACAACAAAATAAACGTACTCCTTTACAAGGTCATTTCATTACAAATAAATACTATTGTTGGGATAGTACACCAAGTGAAGTTCAATTGATAGTCAATAACCAATCGATTAAATTTAACTTCATATTTTTCATCCTAGCTGTATTCATTAATTTGTTAGCCTTTATTTATTTTTCTTGAGTATATGACGTTTTTACAGAACTTCTAAAAATTAGAAAATAAAATCAATTGGCACATTAGATAGGAACAGTACTTCATTAGGATAATGATATTTAATTGATAACTTCAATTATCATTTGATGCAATTACCTAGGCATGCCAATTTGACATCTGTCACAATCAAGTATCAAGCTATATTGAACAGACTATAGCATTAGCATGTATAAACTTTTGACTCTTATGCTATTGTAGTTACTTTGTTTACATGTTATTGCTCGTGACTGTAGATTTGGAATTTAAGGTACCTACTTATTTTTTTTTAGTAAAAGCCTTAATCTGAAAGGGTAATAGTTGTCGCCGCGAGTGTACGCGCCCAGCGGCGGGCGCCGGCGCCACAATGCGTGCGGTAATTGTATCGAGTGCGGAGCGTGTCCGCGCCAGTGGCTGCCTCCAACAAATAATCCATTACACTTTTATAATCCTACTACGCGCGGAGACAATGGGACAGATGACTCATGCGCCCATAAGGTCTTTGTTTGGCGACTCCACTGACGAACTTGATTGTTTTGTCACACAAAAGCGTTGTTCGCTTTGAGTTTCGTATCTTTCGTTTTGAAGGCTTAATACATCTTTGAGTTAGTGCTCGTCGCCGCAACTGGCTTAGGTTATAGTTTGTGGCAGAAGTTGCAAGCGGAATAAATTTTCTATGATATTTTGTTTTGAGTTAAACGAAAATTGAGCTAAAATAACTTAGAATTAAACGACGCGTAAAAGAGTTCAGATTTCAGACCGATTTCTTTAGCCTAGTGGTTAGACTATCTTTCTCAGATCCAGAGGTCCCGGGTTTATTTTTCGGCGGGTGTACATACGAGTATTATTATTGTACTCGGTTTGTACGGTGATTTGTACTCCATATCGTATATCGCCATAACATCAATGTTAGTAGTAGAAATATTATTGTGTTCCGACAGTAAGAGAAAAGATAATATAGCACCGCATAGATGCATAGATGCGCGATGGTTTATGCATCCATGATTTAAAATCAAACTATAAAAACTTAAAAATGTCAACAACTTTACATTGTTTGAGGTTTTTGTGCTTTACGTTGTGTTACGTAAACCTTTAAAACTCCGAATAAAACACCTGCGCCGATGACGTAATTCGCAAAATGGCGATACTTATGGCGAAAAAAAAATTTTACATTGAAAAATAAAATTGAAAACGCACAGACAATAAAGTTATTGGGTGTTTAGAGTGTAGCAAATTTATCCTAGTTTGTTTATGGTTAAACTTCTTCATACAAAAATAGGCTATAAATACGATGTTTAAGTTCAAATATCGAGTGTGGTGCCGCGTGCAATTTTGCACCCTTGAGGTTTGACGGAATTACGCCGTGTGCAATTTTGCACGCTTGGGGTCTAGAGAACTTACGTTACCTACATTAATTAGTTGTCAAAAATCATCCGTCAGTCGAAGATATCATCACATTTTCTAGTAAAAACTATCAAAATGACAATACATAATACTAATAAAACTGTTATGAAAATCAGGTTATATTTATACCAATTGTGTTGCTTAAATTATTTTGATGTTGTCTAAACCAAAAAATGACGTGACAGCCGTTACAGTAACATATAGTGCTACAAGGATCTTTTGGCACGTGGCCGAAATCAGAACTAACGCCGTCATCTTGTAAAGCGTCACTTTTGACAGGTAGCTGAAGTTGATGTTTGTTGTGGATATTTCGTGCTTTTATTTTAATAAATATATCTCGAAATATGCCAAAAGTGATAAAAAGTGGAGTTAGAGAGGTGGTGCTAAAAGTGAAGGCTTTTTTATGAAAGAAAAGCAATCTAGCGCCCCGAGTATTCCATTTGAAAGAGTAAATGATTGCGTCGCAGCTGCAACAGATAAGTGATATTATAGTATACCTTGTAAATGTCCCCGTTATTACTTGGTAAATAAACATATTTTCTCCTTCAAATTATTAAAGGAAAATACGATTTCAAGTATAACTTTACGTACGTTACGTTACGTACGAATTGAACATGAAGTAAGATTGACTGAAGCATCATCCAGTAAAATAGTTACACCAAGGAAAAATAGAAAAACAAGTTGAAAGAAAAACAAAATTGGACAATTTCGATATGGGTGTTCTTAGACGAAAGATTCACGAATTTTATTGAGAGTGAAGAAAGGTGACGATGATGAAGACAATGAAGAATTAATTAGTATGCAACCTCTCGACATAGTTCAAGCAGAACATAATTAAAGCAAAAAAAAAAATGAAAAATTGTTTTTTGTTTAATTTTATTCACATCATTTTAATTTTATTTTAAGAAATAATAAATTGATCCACAAAAAAATAGTAGGCTAGCACCTAAAATGCTAAGTTAGCATCTAAATAGTAGTTTAGGTGCTTACTTTGTATTTTTAGGTGCTAACTTAGTATTTTTGTGGGTTAGGTTAGGTTAGTTTGGTGATCGATTAAATACAACCCTTTTATTTTTATGTAATAAATCCTATCATTTAAACATTCCCTAGATTAAAATTTAATTACGGAATACGGAGACAGGTTTAAACAATTCCCTAAAACTAAGGATATTTTTGTAGCTGGTAACCCTAATTTCAGCCCTCATGTCACTGTCATCCACGTGCCAAAAGATCCTTGTAGCACTATATTTAATGCTGCCTCTGTTTGCTGTCATCGTGGAAAGATTTTTTTCTCAAACATGCTTGGATATTGGGTCATTATTTTGATAATCTTTTTTGGGATAAATCGAAATTTCTGTACTGGCCACGCAAGCCGCTGCTGGCCAGCAATGAATAAATAAAAATCTATATCTGTCACGTTGAGCGGCCAGCAATGTAAAAATAGAATATCCATATTATAAACTGGCGTGTTATTTAAAAATGGAACGAACTTTTTTTCCGAAACATGACAATCAAAACTCAAATATTTTGTTTAAATTTTGAACTAGCTGCAAATAGAAAGCTGTTCTTAGTAAAAAAAAAAAAGAAATAAATGATTAAAATGTATACTAATCATAATCACAACATACTAATATTTAAAATGCAAAATTTTGTGTGTATGAGTGTATATTTGTTGCTTCTTCACACTGCAACGGATAGATGGATTTGGATGAAATTCGGCATACAGATAGTTATATAACCTGGATTAACACATATGATACTTTTTATCCCGCTATTCCCACGGGAACAGGAACCACGCGGGTGAAACTGCGGGCGGTCGCTAGCGATTGTATATACGTGCAAAACCTTCTACTCCACTGGAGTAGTTAATAATTAATGTTTTACTCGAACTGTGTCTATTATTTGGTATTAATTTCCGTTCATTATTTTGAGAAAAGTACTATACAAGCCTTGGCCGCAACTAGGCATTGATGGACATGTATGTGGCCTCGGCTTGGCTTTGGCTCACATTTTCACGTTCGTCCATCAATGCCTGTTTTGCCGGCCGCTGCAGTATGTACTATTTTATCAAGCTATAAAAGCTACAAGTATTTAATATCCAGACATTTACAACTTCTTTTGATTTGTATCTATGCAATGTATTCTTTCACTCCAACATAAACTCGTATTAAAATACTATGATGTAGCCGTTAAAACTGTGAAATGAGTTTTATTGTGTTCCAGCAGGTTCGAAAAGTTTATATATTTTTACATTCACCTCTGTGGCAGGGCGTTCTAATTTTAAACATTTTGAAAGGGTATTGTTTTCTACCTTATTCAAGGCAATAGGTATACACGCTTCGGTAGTTATAGGAACACTTAGTGTGAGAAACTGTTGCCTGGAAAGGTTTTTGAAAAAAAAGGCCGACCGCCCAACTCGATCGCTTTCGATTGCTTTGGCTACGTGTGTAGTTTATGACGTCATCTTGTCATTTAGCTATATGACGTTTAGCTTTATGACGTCATCTTGGCTATAGCTTTCGATATTGCTTTCAAATGGTACGCAAGTACGGTTTCAAGCAAAATGACGTCATAATCGAAGCAATCGAAAGCTATCGAGTTAGGCGGTCGGCCTTTTTTTTCAAAAACCTTTCCAGGCAACAGTTCCTCACACATTTATTTAGGCGGTCGGGGGGCAGTGCCCCATTCCGCGGAAATCATATAGATAGTTGTTATGGTAAGTAGTAGTCGTTGAAACCCTGGTTGGTGGATTGTGTTCATAGTTCGATTATAATGAAAAGACAAACAAAATGTCTGTAAAATGTGGTCACCCGCACTAGGCGAAATAATTTCTTCATCAGCTCACAGTTCACGTTCGATTCTCACCTTGATGTGCAGTTGCTATTATCAAAGTTGAAACTTAGTTAAAAGTTAAACAAGATTCATGAATACATCAGGGCGCGAGCTGAGTCAGTAACGGTTAGCCATTCGTGCGCCGGCGACTAACGCCGTCATAGAAAGTTAGCCGGACGCCTGTTACCCGTGCCGGCCACTCAAGCACCCAGTTAAAAGTACCTATTATACGCGGTGGGTGTTACTACAAGCACTCGAGTTTATCCAAAACACATTGGTTATCGATGTTGTTTTTGTCCTTGTCTTTACTCTAGTTTTTCTAAAACATTTATGATCTTAAGATCGAGATCAACTCTGTAACATACAAAATTAAAGAACGGCTCCAAACCAAAGGGCCCTTTGGTTTGGAGCCGTTCGTCGACGATGACTTTTATTCTTCATGAAGCAGCGTCTCTGGTGGCAAATGATTTCCATACACATTCTTCATCCTTTCGTAAATTAATCAAGTGGTGAAAAAACTCATACTCATTCAGCACCCTGATCGGCAACAAACTTGATATTCAATTAGGGTACCTAATGACACCAGTAATTGACATTTTTTTTTCTATGATTATAGAAAACTCGCGGCCCGCCCCGGCTTCGCATGGGTGTACTTTTTATTTTTAAACATTTGGAGAAATAAAATAATAATAATTTTTTTTTATATAGACTATGTTACTCACTACTCAGCGCTAATGTAGCATTTTATTGATGAAAGAATTTTTTAAATCGGTCCAGTAGTTTTTGAGTTTATTCGTTGCAAACATACATAATAAAATACAAAGCTTTCCTCTTTATAATATTTGTATAGATAAGGGTCTTAAACTGATTACAGTCTTTTGCAACTCTTTAATACCGACCTCCTGTCCTGCTTCCTAGCTGTAATTCTGTAAAAAAATGATAACCGATGTTATTTTGTGGAAATAAAAATGTGTCGAACAATGGGCTTAAAATGTTGAACACTGGTACACCACTACCCTACTTAAATACATTTAGATCTCGATTCGTTTCTATCGGAACAGATCTAATGTTACAGTTGTGGAATTTAGATAGTCATGGGTAGTTAGCAAGGTGTCGAAAGCTAAATAATTAAGTTTGATTGATTGCCATATACCTACACGGCATAATTATTTAAATCGAGTAGTAAATTTTACGGGCACAAGCTGGGAAGCGTATATAGACATATATGCTACGGCAATACGTCCCTTCATGCCAAGACCTGAAATCCAGATTTGAAAATCTACTTCGTACGTTCGTACGTAGGGGAGACCGAGGAGGATGGTGACAGAGGAGTATTGTGACAGAGGAGAGTTGTGACAAAGACGATTTCTCGAAAACTATGACCGTTAGCGAGCTGGCATCAGCACACGATTGTTTCTTTAGGGACGCGCTACTTGACGCAGTATGCGCCAAAAGCGCACGGCAAGCAGTTGCGTGAGTACGACGCCTGCATGAAAAAAAACCGAAAAAATTTCAAAATTTTGTTTCTATTTATATCGTGACATATTACATCAACGTGGTTATGCTGTTTTTCTTATATTGTGGGGTTTTTGAAGTTTTAAAGCGTGGCATTGTCTTACTGTGTTTGCATGTTGTTTCGAAATTACGAATTATTATTCTGACCAGGTCGTCATTTTTGCCACCTAGGAGAATTGTGACACGCTGTCACAACTCTCCTTTTTAAACGCCTCGGTGGCCAAGTGGCAACGCGCTCGGCCCGATACTCGAAGGTCCCAGCTTCAATGCCCAGGTCGGGCAGTGTGTTTCGGAACTATCCATGCATAGCCCGGGTTTGTGATCACCAACCCGCATTTGGCAAACATGGTGATTAAGCCTTTATCCTTCATTGTGGTGACAACTTGTTTTCAATGTTGGAGCCCTTGCCCAGCAGTGGGACAGTTAAAGGCTATAACCTTACGTTACCGTTTAAGACACATTAAAGCAGCATGTTTCTGAAGAGCTATTTAGTAATACATATAAGTATTTTCACCATCATCAGCCTACGTTAGTCCACTGCTGGACATAGCAAGTATAGTCTCTCCAAGTGCACGCCACTGAGCACAGCGGCGCGTGCACATTATATTGCAAAGTTCGAAAAAAATTGCAATGTATAGCGTGATCAAACGATCGCAAAGTAAAAAAAGCTTTATGTTCCAAATAAAAATGTCAGTTTATTCCGAATTAAAAAATATGTCTTTAGAACGAGGGCAAGAGTAGAGAAGGTAGCGAGCTATAGAATTATTCATTTCTATTCTGATTGCGCAGTGGTTAACGCGCCCGGTCTGCGAGTGCTGAGGTTAAGCAATTTTCGCAAAGGCCGGTCATCAGATGGTTGACCAAAAATGTATCATCTCGAGCTCCTCCGTGCTTCGTAATGCACGTAAAGCCGTTGGTCCCGGCTGCATTAGCAGTCGTTAACAACCGCCAACCCGCACTGGGCCCGCATGGTGGTTTATGGTCCGTTCTCCCTATCCATCCATAGGGAAGGCTCGTGCCCCAGCAGTGGGGACATTAAATGAGCTGATGATGATGATGATGATGATGATGATGATGATGATGCTGTTGATGATTCAGATTCTGATTGTTTCAAAACCGTCGAAATGTTTGATATGATTTTGCTCTAACATTGAATAATTATTCTCTTTATACATTTTTTATACTTTTTTTTGTATTTTAGTACGTGTAGGTAGTATCTAATGTGAAGTTTTCCTCATCTGAAAGTAAAAGACTATGCCATGAACATGAAATATTTATTTGCCCTAAATGTACTTAAAGAAAAGGACAATGTTTTTGTTGTTTTTTTTATTTTTATGTCAATTATTAATGTTATATTATATTATTTTTATCAATGTAGAAAATCAGGCGACTTCTTTCCGTTGAATCACAAATAAAATAGTGTGTTCGCTTGTCAATAAAGCTTGTCAGCTTATTAAAAATGAAACGGTTTTAAATATTTAACAGCTTCGGGACGACAATAATGTCGTAGAGAGTTCGTAATTTTCAGATTGAGAATTAAAAAATAATAACAATTATTTAAACAAAATCTATTTTATATGTGTTTTTGTTGGTGTACATTTCAAGAATCTAGAACAGGCGTAACGGTAAACAGATTATATTTATTAATTGAAATTTTGATATTCAACTCCAGTTGATTATAATACTGATTGATAGCTTACCATTCCTATCACTGTCTTCAAATCAGTATAGTCGTAGTAGAAGGTAACGACAGAATTATTATATACTTAATTATTACTGAAAATCATGGAAATCGTACCCGCGAACCTCTAGGTTTGAGACCGGTGCCGGTGGTCTATCTACTAGACGAGGAGCGTTTTTAGCGGTGATTATGTGTATGAACCTTAAAAAAAACTGCGAAGCTTACTAAGTTACAGAGGAAACTTAATACTTAAAAAAAAAGTTCAATATCGACTAGAAGATTGCTCTCGTGTTTTTCTCAGAAATAGGTACTTTTACATACGATACGCTCCCTATAATACGTGTTAAAGAACTAAACAACGACGTTAATTCCAGCCTTCACCGGAGAACATGAGAGGTGCTATTAGGCGGTAGGGCTCTCGTGTACGTAACGGTCGGAGGTGGCACTTTACGTAGAGGTTGTGATTAAGTAAGAGATCTCTCGGGGCATCGTAATTCAAATTGCGCGTCCTAGACTTTATCAACTCTGAAATGTCTGCAGTTGGCTATTTAAAACCGCTATCTTGTAAGCAGATAAGAATATCATCTTTCAATTGTTACATGACTCTACGTTGACAGTTAAATGAGAATAGTGTTAGTTGTCTATTGTAAATGTGTTAGTGAATAAACGTGTGCATAAAGTTGTCACGTTTTTATTATATTTTTACAAAAGATTAACTGAACAAAAGTTATAACAACACATTCTTAAAAAGCTATATCGTAATTAAAAATACCCTGTATTTCCAAAGCATTCCCGTTGATCAGTCGCATCGCATTTTTTACTTTTTTCAATGTTTTACATAGGTAGGTAGAAAAATACAAGTGAAACCAAAATCTCTGACGGAATCCATTTAGTTCGCCTTCAAATTTCTTTATAACAATATGAGACAACATAACGACCACCGCTCTAGAAAATTGATCGTTACCAAAGGCAATTTGATAACCATGAAATGGGAAGGTGCGGGACAAATGTTCCCTATATACCAAACAAATCATCGCTCGTCTCTCAATTTTACACTGTATGTGAACGTGGACCGTAGACCATAAACTTGGCACCAGTCCATAAAAAGTTGCAAAAAAAAAACAAAACACTAGCGAACAAATAAATGTCCGTCGTCTGTTTTGTCAAATCTGTGCTGTACGTGCGCTCGGGGCGCGAACACCGCGCTAGCTGATTTTATAGCGTCATAAAATCTCCTGAAACGCGCCCTTAAATCACAACGCTACGTCGTATTTCATCGTTTTGGTTGTCAATGTTTATTTTATATCATATTTTACAGATCCCTCCCGTATAAATCATGCTCGGATTGATATACATTAAGGTCACGTACTTTTGGCAGAAGCGTTTAGTTTGGGCGCGCGCCTCCGCCGCGTTGACAAGTGGCCCCTCCAGCCCCGTGATATATCAGCCATTGTTTCCCGCAAACGATTCTCGGGAGGCTACACGGCCACTGTAATCTAGAAAACTGAGGAAACTGGATTAATATTTTGTAGGACCGACGTTAACTTTCAAGGTACGTGTTTGAGTAACAGTGTTTACAAGTAGCAGCAAGTTACAATATGCTGCTTTGCGTATTTTCTTAAGCAATCTACTTTTTTTAAGAACCACTTTTATTGCATCGGACTTCATCTAAAGCTAAACCTCAAAATGTTAGTACTTTTCAATTAGCACTGTACTTTGAGTGCTTTGACGATTTATTTCGATTGTAAATCAGAAACTGTCTTCAATTATATGGTATTTTGCCAATTCCTCATTATAATGATCGCTTATTTTTTTGGAAGACACAGCAATAACACAGCACAACAGCTTTATTAGAAAATATTACTTTTAATAAACAAGAAAAACATACCTACCTAATTTGTTATTCTTGAAAATGTTAGCGATTTCCTGCTAACATTTTCTGTTTACGTCGCTTTGTGGTCACGTTTTGCACGTGTTCAAAGGTAAATTACAAATAGGTAAGTATCTATTTGAAAAGCCAGATTTGTGTAAACAAAGTCAATGCCACAATGAGCATTATTTTCCTGAAAGAGCCCAAAGAAAAGTAAAGAGAAAGATTTCGTATGTTTTCCGGACAAAGGAGACGGGATAGTTAAGGCTTTAGTGACAAATTAAAAAATGGTTCTGAGATTAGGCCCGTTACAAGCTGAAACGGCTTTGAATGGGAAGAGACCCGATGAATAGCGTCCGTAACTAGGGGCCGAAGTGGCCAATCTCTAGCAATATTACACCACATTATGGCTGTGTTCCACGAAATGTCCGACCACGAAAATAATGCAGTCTACGATGTCTTATCCGTCACTGTTCAACATGACCCTAGCAAGAAATGTGAGAGTAATGTGAGGAACGTTAACAAAGCTTGCGATGAAAACTTTTTGACCAAGCGTCTACTGCGGGCATTGCGCATTTTTGTAAAGGATGAGGAAAATTTTATTTGCATTTTTGGACCAGCATTTTTGAATTAGTTTGAACAAATTTGTTCTAATAGTGCCAGGAATATTTCAATTTACAATAGTGGGTTTATTTAGCTTGTTAAAATCGATGGCCATGGGTCACTTACTTTACAAAATGTGGCAGTAAGTATCACGAAAGAAATATGCTCAATTTCAACTATGAAAGAATTCATCGGGAGCGTTAGGTTGTTTTGGAGTAAATTGCACCGCGGGCCAACGTGCAGGGAGCGAACGAAGCAATCTGTTGGTCCTAGGTTAGTGTCTTCCCGACATCTAGCATCGCAATGACTTTCTTGAAAATTACACGCTTTAAAAATACAACTGAATATAAATATTGAATTCCTGAATTTTTACGGTTATGGTTATTCTGTGAGGTTATTACTATTAATCAGAAAAAAAAATTAATTAGAAGTAGAAATAAACACTCTAGAGGAGGCATATCAGCTGTGCCGTATGCAGCATGTGGGTATTTCTATTGGGTTTCGACCAATCCACAAAATGATAAAGATTTTATTCCTTCCATAAAGAGTATAATTCACCAGCGTTCTTCTTTATAAAAAAAAACAACGAATTTTGAATAATTTTGGTAGTAAGGATACTATACTTCACAAGTCAAACGCTCCAAAAGGGCTTCTGTTAATTGAGACGCTCCAACTGAAATTACTCAATCACTTCGTCGAGTGTTCAAAGAAGTCTTTGTTGAGTCCAGACGTCATCGATTATTTCGTCAATAATGTCGATAATCCGTCGGCAAGTCTGCTTAAACAAGCGGGGGCGTTCAGTGCGTCCATCCGCGGGTTGTCGCGGGTCGCGGGTCGCGGGCCGCGCTCGCCGCTCGCGTCGCGCCGGGTAATCCACTTAGGATTAGCCATAAACAAGAAGGGCCATTGTCGCGACACGAACGATCTGTTAGCGTCTAACTGTAACTGATAAAGGCCGTCGACGGTATTGTTCGCAGCGGCATTAGGCTTTAATCCGGTCTCGCGAGCGCGGCTCGTTAGGTTGATTGTTCGGTGTCGCGCGGCAGATGGCCGACGTAATCCGACCCGCTGCCCCCCCGCGCCCCATCTGCGTCCCTCCGCGACCCTCCTCCGAAATATAGCCTCTTTGTGTTTGTTGCATCTGCAGGTAAATTGTACGCCAAAATTGGGCCGTACGTTACCGTACGTGCCTCGCTCGTATGAATGCAACGGGCATGAATTATACTCGAAAACATATTATTATCAGCGAGCCTTTCTCTTATTCGAGTATGAATACAAAAATATAAATCCTGGAATCTAACTATACTATTGTGAAACTGTGTGAAATATTTTTTGTTTATTTAATATTTTTATGAGGGGATAATTGAAGGTAATACTCGTATATCTTAATCGTTATAGAAGCATTTCTTTTTTTGTTTGTCTCCTTGTATGTAATGAAACTTAAATGGCAGCAATTTGTTAGTGCCATCTTTCAATCATAAGAATAATTACACAAATTTAATGACAATGCCAGTTAACGACTCAAGCATACAGACCTAGTTATCTAATAAAATTCAAGAGAATAACAGATCTAATTAGAGATTATTCATTGTGTTTAATTGGTTAGGTCAAAGCATGTTAGTTGCTAATGCTTCACGTTACTACAATATCATGGGTAGGTATCGGAACGCTTCCGACTCTGATGGGATGACCTACAAGATGTCTATAGCGGGTCAGGTCAACAGCTACTTGTAGAATGCCACTACAATAGTTGGCAGTTCTCCGCCTCTAGAGCTCCCGACTTGTGACATTTGGGCTCATTGGACTAGAATACACAATCGGGCCACAAAATCTCCAAGTTGGCACAACCGAACTGCGGGAGCGCGCCCATCATGCTTCATTTGTTTATTATAAGATCATTACCGTTCGCTTTCTACTTCGATTTTGTCCTTTTAGTTATTTAATCTCACTTTAATAACGGATACAATTTATGTCAGAATTTTAGCCTTCTGTTTTGATATTTTAGGCCTTGTTTTGCACAGTCAACAACAACATATTTAACTCTGATTTGAGCCTGGGCTACCTATACAGTATTTCATCATCATAATCAGCTCATTTATGTCCCCACTGCTGGGGCACGAGCCTTCCCTATGGATGGATAGGGAGAACGGGCCATGAACTACCACGCGGGCGCAGTGCGGATTGGTGGTTGTTAACGACTGCTAATGCAGCAGGGACCAACGGCTTAACGTGCTTTCCGAAGCACGGAGGAGCTCGAGATGATAAATTTTTGGTCACCCATCCGATGACCGGCCTTTGCGAAAGTTGCTTAACCTCAGCACTCGCAGACCGGGCGCGTTAACCATTGCGCCATCGAGCTCCTCTACAGTATTTATCAGAGGGCTATCTAGACAAGTCGTATACACGCTAGTAGAATAGAATTATTGATATGTAAGCCTACGTCATATATGAAATGAATGTATAAATATAGTGGATCTAGCTCGTCTTGTCGAGCCTCAAGTGGTGGCGAACTCCAGGTGAAGTGTGCTTTCATCTTCGGCCTTATCGCTTGGGATTTATCTCACCAGAATAGATGTCTTATCAAGTAAGATAAAAGTCAAACGCTACCCGTTTAGGAATAAATTGGAAGGCTCCGAGATAGTTTTATAAATAATTTAACGGCATATGACTCCACTTCACCTGATGTTAAGTGAAAATGGGAGTTCAGATGCGAAGACAACTACCTACTAAGTCAGTTACGGTGTAAATCTTTGGTCAATAACAAGATCATCATCTTCATCTTCATCGTCATCATCATCAGTATAAAAAATGTTTACTGCCTAGGCTATGGCACTCCTACTGGCCCAATGAATCTCGAGATAATTTTAGTCATCCATCCTGTGAAAAGGCATGGCGAAAGTTACTTGACTTGTAAGATCACACAACCTGAAAATGCAAGCTGCTCTGCCATAATCATCAGCGCATTTTATGTCTCGCTGCTGAAGCACGAGCCTTCCCAGTGGATGGATAGGAATAACGGGCCATAAACCACCACGCAGGCCCTGTGCAGTGCGGTGGTTGTTAACGACTGCCAATGAAGTCAGAACTTTACATGCCTTCCGAAGCACGGAGAAGGTTGAGATGATAAATTTTTGGTCACTAGTCCGATGACCGGCCTTTGCGAAAGTTGCTAATCTTAGCAATCTCACACCGAGCGCGATAACCAATGTGCCATCGCTCATCAAAATTCTATAAAGTAATCTCTATGTTGTGTATTAAATGTTTCTGAACACCATATAAGTTGTTGTCTGTACAAAATCTGCGCGGCATGTAGATGGTGCTCAAACTGCTATTGTTTCACTTAGCAATATAACAATAATTGCTGGCCTTTTCGCAATTACCCTAAAAGCGTTGTGTTCGTACCTACATATAAACATATGCGGTATAAAGGGTAACGTTTACATCTAGCTATCTGAACAATATTCAGCACCATTACTCATACATTATTAGGGAGCACTTTACATTTCGTTTTGATTAAAAGATCCTACATAACACGACTTTATACAATTATTATTATTTAAATAACTTTTAAGACTTTTAGAATAGTTCATCATCATTAGCCCACTGCTGGGGCACGAGCCTTCCCTTTGGATGGATAGGGAGAACGGGATGTAAACCACCACGCGGGCCCAGTGCGGATTGGTTGTTAACGATTTCTAATGCAGCCGGGACCAACGGCTTTACGTGCCTTCCGAAGCACGGAGGAATTTAGATCTTAGAATTGTTAGTTTTTTCTTTTTTATGGCACTTAGGATAGAAATTTAAACCATTTGGCCTGGCTAACAGTATTTTCATCACAACTCACGTGTGCAAAGCGCTACATTTGAGTTTTTCTAAAATAAGTTTACACGATTATAGTAATGCAGTAAAAAAAGGGTTACTGTCACGATAAACATGTTACCACCATCATATGTCATAGAATTAGAAGTCGCTTATGAAAATAATACTTATACCTACTTCTCCGATCCGATCCGAACCCCTCGGAGAATCTAGCAGGGAACGGGGACATGCACTAGTGCGTGATGCCGTTCCCTCTGAAGGTGATTCGTTTCACACGGCACGAGGAACCCTTTAAGTTTCTCGCCGCCCAGCAAAAAAGCCCGGTGAAACTGAAAATGCTGTTTGAATATATAATATTCTAAACGATATGTTTTTAATATATATTTATGCCCATAAATGGGTCGACATCGATCACCCAGGTCGCCTGGCACCCCGCATATATAATCCATTGTAAGTCACTTGACTCGTAGATAGCCCGACCACAAAATCTTAAATACTTTAGAAATATACTATATATGTACACAAATTTTGAATACCTTAGAAATATATTTACGTAAAATTATATATACTCGTAACCCTAATCATAAACACAGCTTGCCTTATTCATAACTGATATTTAATATTTGTAAAAATATTAAGATTGGATGTTGATGACGTAGTTGTCGACGTTGATACCACGATAGCATAATTGATAGTGCACCTGACCCGGCATGTCATGGGGTGCGGGTTCGAATCTTGCTCGTGGAATTTTAACACTGTCTTTTTTCAAATTTATACTTTTTTTTCCGTACCCATCCGCCTTGGAGGCCGCCTCCCAGCCTGACTACCAGCCTCTGAACCCAGAGTTTCAGATTCAGCTCCCAGTAGGAGTGAATATTGTAGGTACACGGTACATATGGTTGGTCGTAGTGATTGCTTTAAGCTCGCCTAGCTCACTACCACCATCTCATCGGTAGTCGCCATAACAACAACATTAATAGTAGCTGTTCCGACAGTTAGCATTAGCAGTTTCTAAGTAGTTGAGGATCTCGGCTGAAGTACGCTGCTGCCTTTGGCGCTTTCGTGACGAGACGTACACTAACTGTAACACAGGTTACTTATACCTGCTGTATTGGGTATAAAATGCTAAAAAGGAATAATTAAAGCTGTCCATATAATATAATATCCATATTATTTTATAATATGTCTATATGTCATTTATATTTTTATACTCGTAATATGTCCTTAAAACAACCTGTCAATATTGACAATTTGCTTATATAAGCAAATTTTAATTTGGAACCAACTTCACAATAAGCTGCATTGTTGCAAAGTAAAAGTTACTTTTGTTGATGTTATGTTTCATGACCTTCCTGCAGGTTCTACCTAAGATATAGTATAGACGCACGCAGTAAGAAGATAAAACCACAAATCAAAAAAACCGGCTAAGTGCGTGTCGGGCCACGCGCAGTGTACGGTTCCGTAGCCATCTCAATAACGGACTACGAATAACGGCGGACTCTCAAAAGAGGGCTATTGTGAACATTTATTTAACGATGGCTCATATACTTAAATGTAGATACTACCGGTTTCACACACCTGACAACGTTATTTAAGTAGTTACCAATGAGGAATTCGAGGTCGACTGTTACTCGTAAACTTATAAAGCCTACTTAGCTGTTATAGTTTTGATTTTAACTTCGTCATATATACCGTGAATTTTTTCACGTATCCAAAAACAACCATTTGGCACTTTAAAGCATAGTTCACAAACGAATGCCTCAATCAAAAAACTGTTTCCACAAACCCGCAATATTTTTGAAATTCCTATCCAACGACACCCACACTATGGGGTAGACAAGAATAAAAACTACATCTCCACTTCACGTGTAGGGGAAGGTAACCTAAAAAAAATATTTTTTTAAATTTTACTTCACCACTTTGACGGCGTGATTAATATGTACTGACTGTTATTGAATAAGAATTAATGACTGTTATTTCTGCGTTCAACTATGTTCAGCGTAACAATTTAGACAATTTGGTAACAATTGCTAGTAGGATAAAATTTATAGATTTTTTAAGTTAATATTTTTTAGTTAATAGTTTAACGATACTATTTTTCTGTAAGTACTCACTCACTGGTTGAATCATTGACGTCGAGCCTCAGCCAACCATTAACCTAGTAAACTGGGATTGGGACAGGAATTATTCCATATAGGATGTAGATTTTTCGAAATTCTTACGGAGTCACGATCACGGGATACAGGTGTTTTTGCAAACGAAGGCGGTTGCTTTTTTATTTCAAAAGACAGCATTGCAGCTATGTAACTACTAAATATTGGACTTATTAATAATGGTCTTTTTCTAGAATTCTCAATGTAAAAAAAGTTATGTCCGTTACATTTAATGATAGGCACGCACGTAAAATATACCTATAGGTGCTTACTTGAGAGTACTCTCTTCCCATGACTGTTTGGGTTAGATGACGTACGTCATTGTAAGCTATCGTGGGAATAGAATACCAGGCGCAGTAATTTTTTTTACTATACATGTAAAGTTAGAGACTTAATACAATCTTCCCTGACAACTTGACTGTAATTACTCTGTAAACTCGGTAATGTCAGTAAACTCGGTATGTTGCTCTCGAACAACATGGGCCGTGTGACATTCATCGGCCCATCGGGAACATTTTTGTCCGACACTTTGTAAAAACATAACTTCATTGACATTGACTTAACAAACAAATACCTTCAACTTTTCAATGGGAATATTATGTACGACGCTTCATGATAAAACAATAATACTTCATCACCATCATCAGCCTATAAAGTGCACACAGTTGAGCTAAATGAACAAAAGCACAATCACAATCGATATCGATATCGGGGGGTACATGTTTGTGTACTCGGTTTGGTTGGTGGTAGGGCTTGTTTGTCCGCCTGGCTAGCTACCACCATTTTATCTAAATTATGTCGCCATAGGCATAACATCAATGTTTGTAGCATTGTTGTTTTCCGGCAGCTAGAGATAAGATAGCCAGTGCCTCAGTAGTTGAGGATCCCGGGTGAAGTGCGCTTCCATCATTGGCCTTATCATCACTTAACTTCAGGTGAGATCAAGGCACTGTGCTTACCCGTCAATATATTAAACTCACCAAAACTCAACACGCTGCCTGGCCAAATGTGGGTTTTTGATTTTTAACCGCTGCCATTTTACTACCACACATTTTATGTTATGTATAAAAAATTTACGCTAGTAGATTCGTAAACAGTGTTGATATTTTACCACTACACGTGTTCGCGTTAACCTTAGAATACAATATGTTTACTAGCATGCTTAACTTGCCAGCAACTTTAAATTGTGGACCAACACTGTTTACCAAAACGGCAATGACAACTCCAAATGTGATATGTAAAGCGTGCACGTATTCGATTTACGACGTACTAAAACCTTGTACCTAACACATAATCAGAGGACAGTTAGTATTGCCACCGTACCGTATTGGCTGAAAAGGAATTAATACAATAAAGGGGAACTTTCAAACATAGCTCAACCTTTCATGAAACTGTACGTCGCCTGGGATTGCTCTAAATTAACCGCATTTGTGTGCAAACGGAGGCATCATACAATGCTTTAAATTGGTTCCACGAAATTCCGCAGACTCAAGTAGGTTACGTTTACATAAATTCCCTTTAGTAATATATTTTTAACTAAGTAAATTGTTTTGTAATCTTCTTCCTTCCTTTTTTGAATGTGCTTTCATGTTAATTAAGAAATTGATATGCTTCTTCAAGGTTTTTTACTTTTAAACGAAGGTCATAAGCGATCTAAGCGATGCATCCATCAAAAGTACTTACAGTAAAACTGACATAATTTCTTATTTTTTTAGGAGAGAGCGCTGGTAATTTTACTGGATCTTACCAGATCCGATCTGGTGAAGGTCGCGGGAAGCCGCTGGATGCGAGCAGCACAAAACCGGTCGTTGTGGAGATCCTTGGGGGAGGCCTTTGTCCAGCAGTATACGTCTTTTGGCTGAGATGATGATGATGACTAGATCCAGTGAAGGTTGAAGGTACTCCTCCATACCGGAACAGCGACGAACAACAACACTACTTGGCGGCAGATATCTATATATTCAGTATTAGTGTCATTGTCATCCAGACAGACTGGGCAACCTTCTACCACCAGATTATCATCGTAACATAGCTCGCACGTTAGATTTACGTGTCTTATTTGTTATATACATAATTGATTTTTGTATTCAATAATTTTAACATCTTTATATGTCCGATCTACTAATGAAACGACCTTCGGGTGTACGTGCCCCGCATTATTTACACGGTAAGTCCGCCATCGGAGCGTTTTGTTTCCGATTCATGTTTGAATAACAGTGAACGGCAAGTGGCCGCTGCCCACCGCGCCCGTGCTCAAACAAAGCAAAGAACATTGTTTATTCAGAAAGCTGGCCACTCGAAGGTGCAGCGGCATCGGCGATCGAGGCCCGATGATCCAGTTACAGCGAACTGGCAGCTGCAATTAACATATCATTAACATAAACAAACATAAGTCACACATCGGAAGGCTTAGGCCCACTCTGCCAACAAGCCTCGCCTCTAGGGCACTTCATGCGCAATTATTGTACTTGGCTATTGTCTACGCAAACACGCTGTTTGTTTACTCGGCAAACGTAACGGAGCACAGAACGAGATTAGTGCTCTTGTTTATAATAGTCTTACACCGATGTGAGTCTGCATCGTTACAATTAGATACAGTTAACTGTGTTTTAACGAGAGCTTTACAATTAGCGTCTGTTGCTTTCTAATTAATTTAGGATATCGGAATCAGTGTTGCTGTAATGAGGCAGTGCCATAGTTTAGAGGAAGCTGTTCGTTTGTGGAGCCAAAGTTCGTTCAAGTACCTTTTATTATTATTATTAACACTTTAACAGCCGACTATTTTAAAGCGCGCCTTTCCTGGTATGCCGGCAATTTTTGCCGATAATGTAAGATTTATAAAATAAAAACTATTTGTAATAGATGTATTACTATATATATTTTTTTTTATACATTACACCCGGGTTACACGCAAATCACGTACCATGGACGTCATTTCAAAACAAACGCTAAGAAAGGCAATGCCGTACAGTGGACGTGATCAGCGTCCTGAGACGATCCCACCCACCCGTACCCAGTACGTGATCGGCTGTTAAAATGTTAAGGGCCAACATTACCGGCGTATTTAGTCAGATCCAATTTATTAATGTTACTCAAACAGATTTTAAATACCAATTTACTGTTTTCCAATAGCAACGTGAACTGGAAAATGCAAGCACGCCAAAATGATGTGCGCTCGAAACATTGTTAGTGAACAGTAATCGTATTTATTTACGGCGTATCTTAAATAAATTCATGGTATTACACAACTTTAAAATTATGCAATAGGTATTTTGGTTATAATTGAAAACGGGCCGAGTTCGGCTTATTCTTTGTAAATTTATCACTAGGCCTGAGGTGGCGGGCACGACGACGCGTTGTGCAGATAAAGTTTATTTTATGACTTAAGCAAGAGCATTAATATTCATTACCGAGCGAAATGAACTAACTTTATTATATAATAAAGATCAAAGAACGCGTTGCATGCTCCCTGAGGTTTTTTGCTATCCATTTTTAAATGTTACCCCTGTTACTTATATTGGCCGACGCTTTATGTTTACACTGCTTATTAAAATCTGTCGTAAATCCTCATAATCAAGAAATTGTACTCCTTGTTCTTTCTATAATATTATATATCTTTAGTAACTTATTTCAGTAGTTTATAATAATAACAGTAATGGAGTTAAGTACCTAAAAGTTATCATCATCATCATCATCATCATCATCATCATCATCATCATCATCATCATCATCATCATCATCATCATCATCATCATCATCATCATCATCATCATCATCATCATCATCATCGTCATCCTCATCATCATAATCAGCCTCTTTCGACCCACAGCTGGGCATAGGCCTCTCCTTGATAAAAGTTATAAAATGTATAAGATCACTTAGAAAGTCTACTTTGTTTTGCTCTATAATCTGAAGCATAAAACTAGAACTAAATAGTACAAACTATGTTCTCTAAACAAATATAACGATGCATAGTTTTTTGGAAAAAACAAAATATTAAACACTAGAAAATCTAAAACAATAAAAATTATACTATCTTATAAGGCTGATTTTTTTCCAAGAAATGATAGCAATGATGTATGATCTATTTGAGAACACACAGTAAAATAACTTTTTAGTAACTTAGAATAATTAAAATATTCAAATATCAGAATCAGATTCTTGTTCGCTGTAAACTGACTAAGTATCAAAAATCAAATAAACTATTTATTAGTTCAATTATTAGTGATATCCAGTCTCCTGTGACCACGGATCCTGAAGGGTTTGAGCGTCCGGATGAAATTAATTAAAATCAATGTGTAAAATAAACGCGAGTGATCCGTAAAAGTTGTTTCATTTTAATCATATCATAGTTAAATGGAAATTGTGGTAGTTAATAATTTCTAATCAATTCATTTATTTTAAAAGGTCCGAACGGTTCTCCTTTTGCATGCGGCTATTTACTCCCGTCATTTTCTCACTTCACCATGTTCTCATTTGATCATTTCAAATTTCAAAAACACAAATGTTGAAAAAATTTCCACGAGCAGGAATTGAACCTGCACCCTTCTGACATACCGGGTCAGGTGCTCCCCTAATTGAGCTATCGTGGTTGCGTTAAAATTATTTAAAACATTTAATTTTAAATTTATTCCATTTATTATTATTATTTTTTTTTTTTTTGCCTTTGTCCAGCAGTGGACGTCTTTTGGCTGAGATGATGATGATGATGATGATTATTTTCTCATTTCATCAAGCTTACTTTAAGAAAAAAAAAACAAAAAAAGGACTTTATATTTATTGTTTCATTAAAAATTGTGCAATTAAAAATAAAAATAATTTATTTCAATAAAATTAGATAACAAAAAAAAGCCTTGCTACAAAATGTTGCTCTTTACCTAAACAAACCACTTCTTCAAAATTCAAGCTCTTGTCGATGTAGCTTTTTCGACACATATCCGTCCCAAGCTAGTTCTGTTGTCAAATTTATTCGCTTTTTCCCAATAATTAGGTTTCTTGTCAGAATCCGGCAATCTTAACTATTGTTACTGGGACTGGTCGCATCTTCCAGTACCAGCTTTTGTTCATGTTTGAAACCACAAAAAACCCTAACGTAAGCCTCGATTTAAATACTTTTTTCTCTTAAAAGCGATTGAACAAACTTTTAATATTTCCATAATAACGCGTAAACTTAATTTGGTTTCCATTGTAGCTTTATCTTTTGTTTGTTTCACATCAAATTTTGTATCGTCCCGTTCCCGTGGCAGCTGCTTTATAAGACATATGGCTTCACATTTTTCATTACGGAGAGATACAAGACCTAGGTATAAAATGCACGAGTGGAGATGAGGTATCTCCGGGCCTGAGCCGACACCCGCCGCAAGTTTCCGCGCCGTTTCTAGATCTGCAATTCTTCATGCCCCGTATCTAAACGAGCATCGTAACGACATGCCGTAATCTCACAATGTTTCGGCTAAGTCCCCTTTTTCAACAACCAACAATGGACCCTAAAACAATAGACTGAACACACTTTTTCTCTCCCGTTTCGCAACAAAGACGAAAGATGAGTAACACTGTTTGAATAATAACCACATTTAAATGCCTAAATCGAATTTTTTTTAGCTTACAGATGGGATGGGCCGTGAGCTAAGGAGTGCAGTCAAACTAAATTATTTTGAAAGACCGTGTCGGATTACGGCCATGATTTAGCGCTTGGGTGGTTGGGAAGTGGTTTAGAGTGGAAAATTTGGTTTAATTACCTGTAATATTTTAACACGATTTCTTTTTACAATGTTATGTAAAGTAGATAAATGTTAAACACAAAGATTTTTATTACAAATGGGATTTAAGCCCGCAGCTACTGGCATTCTTTCTTAACATTCGATATTAAAATAAATATTTTTATTTGCAATAAGTATAACTTTACTTTGAACCATATAAATGGCGCTGCCATACTTTTTACTTACTACTTGTAACCATTGTTTATGTATCGTAGCGGTTTGTGTTTCATTCCAAAGTTTTTTAGTCTGACAATATTACAACTCCAATAAATTACGAAGAGAAGCGAATTGTAATACTTAAAAAGTACATTTCTTGCGCATCAATTAGGAGAAAGCACAAAAAGCTTGCACAATATTAAAATAAATCTGTATCTCAGCCTTAGACGGGTATGTTTATAATAAAGGTCTCTTTTTATAATTGAAAAACAAGAGACGCCACTTGGCGATCCATTAAGTAAAGGGCCCTACTCATTTATGTTGTCCCTTGCGGAGTGAAATAATTAATTCGCAGTGTAAGTATTGTTGTTCAGATTTTATTCGATGATAAATTGTAACTTTAAATGAGTATGATTATTTATATATAATTTTACGTAAATAATGTTGCGAACAAATTACAATTTGAAAAAAGACAAAGTGTTGAAAAAATTCCACAAGCGGTATTCGAACCCCCACCCCATGACATGCCGGGTCAGGTGCACTACCATCTATGCTATCGTGGCTCAATCCAACTCGCCTTTCAAATTTAAATGAGTAGGCATAGATATTATTGTCATTGTATATCATGCAAAGTGCGTTTTGGCGTGATCTCTAAATTATATCGTTTATGTAGAAAAGCTTGAGGTTACCTTGGAGACGTGTCAAAATCTTATGCTCGTTTTCACTAACGGACCCTAAGTTTTAGGTAACGCTGGATAACGCGTCCGGTCTACGAGTGCTGAGGTTAAGCAACTTTCGCAAAGGCCGGTCATCGAATGGGTGACCAAAAATATATCATCTCGAGCTCCTCCGTGCTTCGGAAGGCACGTAAAGCCGTTGGTCCCGGCTGCATTAGCAGTCGTTAACAACCACCAATCCGCATTGGGCCCGCGTGGTGGGGACATAAAAATAAGCTGATGATGATGACGATGATAACGAAAATATATTATTAAAATCTCAAATCCACGCAGACGAATCCGCGACTAAACTGCTAGTTACATATATTTTGCTATTTACGGTTTATTTTACATGAAATGTCGTCACCGCTAATGTTTCACATGGCTCCGCTTACACGCTCACACTTTTGCGTGGCGCTGACGAGACGGTGAATTATCTTCATTTAGTAACTGTTCCTCGCTTAATTTCACATAATCCATCTGAGTGTCGCATTATCCACATAATTGTGGTGTGGAATTTTGCTGTGCGTTGGTCGGATTTGCGGGCGGAGCGTTAAGGGCGTGATCTCGCATCAACTTGCGAATAATTGAGTGGTGCCCTCAAACCTCCTCTTGTAGCACTTAATTAGAGCGCGAGTGCTCGGCGGCGCTCAGGCCGTGTCGTCGGCGCATTAATCGTAAACAATCGCGGACAATTAAGCTAGATTGCTCTTTTATATGATTAATAAGCTGTGCTCTGCGTCTCTGAGGCATATTTCTACGTTTTCAGACGCAGGCATATGATGCAACGTGAGATGGTAGCGTAGGTACAGAAATTGTAACTACGCTGTAATTAATTACTTAACAACAATAATGATAATTTTAAACCGCCTCTGTGGTCTAGTGGTTAAGACCACCGACCGGTCTCACTCTCTCAGAGGTCCCGGGTTCGATTCCGGGGTGAAGTACGTATCCGCCGGCGAAAACTGGCGTCGAACACTTGTACCACTACGATACTTATTTGTTTATTTATTAAATAATTTGATGATAATAATTTTGATAAAGTATTATAATATTATAGCCTCATACTATTTTTCTTAAATTGTTAATATGGGGACAAACTAAGTTAAGGAGGTGGTAGCTAGCTAGGGAGACTTAATCCAGCCTTACCAACAAACCGAGCATAATAATATATACTCCCCGCGGGAATTCGAACCCCGGACCAATGAGTCTGGACTAGAGGTTTAATCACTAGGCCAAATTGTTTTATTTTGTTTGTTGATTTTAGACTTGTGTGTATACCAATAAAGCACAACATACAAACTGTGCTATAACACGACGAGTTTTTTTGCCTACGCGTAGGCATAAAATCCAAATTGAAACATGTGTTTTCATTTCGGATTTCCATCAAGTGAAAAAATACCTAAAACGAGTTTTAGAAATTGCTGTCTCTCCAAACATAGGGACTGATCGGTTTTGCCATGACCGATTTTATTGACTGCAATTCACATAGGTATCAATATCCAGATCAATTTATAATGCAACATTTGAAAGAAAAAAGAAAAACAAAAAGAAAAAAACATTTATTTGGGACGATTCACACTAATGCATTACATTATACAAAAAATCAAAATCAAAAAAAATCAAAAATCTTTATTCATCAACTCAGTCTACATAAACTTTTACTGTGGCCGGAGCTTCCGTTTGAGCAGATAATTACTCGTTTTGGGAAGCACCGCTCTTCCATTGAGAAATTTATAATCTTAAACTAAAATACAAAATTACCATATTAAGGCTAGTTATTATGTTTTCAAATGTGTGTATTATGGTATGTCGCAGTGAGTGTGTGGTGTGTGTGTGTGTGTTGTGAGTGTGGTGTGTGTGTTATGGTGTGGAGAGAATTTGTAAAAAAGAAAACAACATTTAAAATAAAATTATCCCAAAACGGTCCCGACACAGCATTATACTGGCCTTGCGACCAACGCTGATCTTCTGTCGGAACCGGTTTGGTGGCGCTTCGAGACAGTAACAATTAAAATAATCATAATTAATAATAATACACAACTAAATGAAAACCCTAATTTATTTTTAAATTAGCGTTGGTAAATCAGTTGTAGTAATTTTGTATCTTTACCCATTACCATTAGGTTACCTACTGTGCACTTGGTTTTAGTCCCAATTAGTGGTATGTGGCCGTGAGTATAAGCATGATTTACCTAAAATTCTTCACAAAACGAGAAACTGGCTGTCATCCTTTCAACTTGCATGCATGATACTTGCATGTCACTGACATAAAGATATTATGATGGTGGCAATCTGCGAAAAACAAGGTGAAATCTTTATATTTTAATTTTTTTTTTCCCGTTGGCCTTGCACATATCATAGTTATTTATAGTGTTCTTTCTCTTTTATTTTATTTCTATTTTTTCTTTTTGTGATTGTGTTAATTGTTTTAAGATGTTCTTCTGTTTTATTTTATTTTTATTTTTCTCATCTGTTTGTATTTGTTTTTGTGCAGGTCAATAAATGTTTCTTATTCTTATTCTTATATATAAAAATCTTCTGTGCGTGTGTATGTTATTGAACTCCTTCTAAACGGATGGACCGATTTGAATGAAATTTTCTTTGTGTATTCAAGTGGATTCGAGAATGGTTTAGATTTACAATTGGATCAGGTAGGTGGCGCTGCTCTATAGCAGGGTCCATCATGGATACGAGTGTTCTTAAGCGAACGAATGATTTGTTAGTTTTTTTGTCATGGAAACTGTCAAAGCGGTACTAAGTCCGCCGGTCAGCTAGTAGTTTATAAATTGTAAGTCCTAAAAAACATGTAGCAACCAAGCAACCATTGTTATGACAGTCTAGCACAATTCTTGACTTTTGTCACAAACTAATTCGGCGCAGTCTATAGTGGTCAATTCAATTTGGTCTCCCGGTTTTATTCATAGATAGAAAAAACATTTTTTAACCCGAATTTCATTTTTCAAAACTTACTTAAATTTTGTATCAGAGAATAGGTAAGGTCTCTTTTTTTTATTTTACAAGAGCTAAGAACTAAGAGCTCTATTTAGTACTTAGCGCTATTAAGTACCAACAAGTAAGTTGAAGACTTCATCGCACTTGATGGTACGTAATATAATAATGCATTCCGTAATTGGCTTAGACTTATAGATCTTGTCGGGAGCACAGCTTAATGGGAGAGAGGAAGAGGGCTTAATAAAATGATTATTACAATTTCTTAATCATCTAAAAATAGCCAAAGGGATTCCAATTTATATTAAAGTGTTTCTTGATCGATTTATTATTGGGGTATTCATACAACAACACAGTTAAGAAATTACAAAGTAATCTATGTTACAGGATTAGTAAGCCAATAGTATAGAATTCCTCATAGTTACAAAAAGTACGACGAATAATAATAATTTATAACTTAAGAATATGAGTACCTATAACATAGCTTGTAATTAGCTTTATAACATTAATTAGAATTACATAAAGCTTATATTAATGTTAATGTTCCGTTAATTTTATTAGTAAAGTTATAAGAATTAAAGAAATAAAATTGAAAACTTTTAATTTTTATTTAAATGTTTTCTCTTTTGTTAAACTTTTCAGAAAGTTTGCGTGTTTGGTGGGTTCACGACAGTAGTCTAAACTGGCTACGGGGTTGAACCACAATTTCTCGTAACTTGAGCCCAGCTGTGGAGTGGTTATACTACACACCACACACTAATTTATATTAAGCATTCATATATTTTAAACAACATTTTCAACGTGTTTTGACGAAAACTACTTAGTGCGAGAGGTATCCAGGATACCTCTTCAGGCCTTTTTATATCCGACGTTTTCATTTATTTTGCTGATTTAAAACAGGTTTTGTACGGATCTTTGCTTTGCATAAGAAAGAAAGAAAAACATTTATTAACCTCACAAAAAAAAGACAAATACAAAAATAAAGTAAAAACAGATCAATTAAAACTAAAAACAAATAAAATTTAAAAAAGAGCAATGGTGTGTGTGTGAGGCCAACTAGAGCCCACCTCAGCGTAAGCTGCTGCGGCATTGAGCACAACGTCGCAGCAGCGCTGGTCTTCCGGTGGGACCTATTTGGTGAGGTTCGTCTCTATTTAAATATCTAAATACAATAGTTTGTCAACATATACATAAAATAACATAAGTGCACATTGAATTTATGATGAGTAACATTAAAACAAAAATAAATATAATATATAGAGCATAAGAGTGCAGTACAGTTGTGTGAAGCTAGGTACCTACTATTAGGCTCCCGCCGGTGTGGTTACATGCAAAAGTCTAGCTTTGATGAACGTCTGACGTCAGACGTATTCATACTACTTCTTTTATGCCGCTTAGTATGACAACATACTGATGTACACACGCCTGCACATCAGACTTTGAACTTTACGTGTATGGTATATGGTTGAGAATTTATTGAAGAAATTTGACAGTTTTGGATAGGTCGATATGACAGACGTCTGTACCATCGAGCGGAATACGAATTATTTTGAATCTAACATTGATCTCAGCTCCTGTTCTACATGTAAATCTATGGTATAAATCTGGAGGTAGTCTCACTAGAGACGCCTATATGAAACGCTAGGGACACATATTTTACTTATGGACTGCTGTGATCAATGTTACACTTGACTCAAAAGTAACCCCCTCCTTCCATGGTACCTACCTATTTTTATTTAATAATTCGTACAAGAATAAAAAAATTCAGAGGTTAACAATAATTTGGAGTACAAAAGTCCTGATAATCTATCTCTAAATACAGATTTCTGCCAGCAGACCATGGTGAAAGGGTATAGTATAAAAATAGTCAGATAGACAGGCATACCGCTATATAGGTAAAGCGGTATGCGGTATGTCCGGTTGCTACCTAGGTATGAGTGTAAAGGTAGCAACCGTTTTTCAAGGTAATTTCTGGAGCCCCGCCGTAACTCGATAGGAAGACCTGTTCGCCGACAACGACGGCTTCATTTAAGGATTAACAAAACTCTGTAATCGTTTAAATTTCTTTAAAACAGCTTGACACCGCCGCCGCGTGGCCATTCGTAAACAATGTTTAGACATAGTTAATACATAAACATAGGTACGTTTTGATACAGGATTTTATTGCTGTCATCATATGATTTTGCTGTCAAAAGCAAAGGAAACGTTATTGCTGATGCAATTATCATTCTTCTGGAACAACTGCCCTACCTACCCCCATCCCCAGCTATTGGACATTGCTGGGGCTAAAAATGGCTAACCCGGCCGGCGCCGAATTCTTTAACAATTTCACAAAAGTAATAAATACCAAAAAATCGAAGACATGCGCATCATAAAAAGAGTTATAGCAAAGGTCACCTGAAAGTGGTTCTTGAAGAAGGTACAAATACGGCGTATTCCTTATTCTAAAGGCTTATCTTAAATGGCATGTCACATCTGCACTGCATCTTTAAAATTGAAATAGCTATGTAATACTCAAACTGTCCGGCTGTTACGATACAGGAACCGCCAGAGATATTGAAACTTGAGGGGACGCAACATTAACGTCATTTTTATGACATATCACAGGAACGATGCTAACGTATATATCCTAGTATATTAGAAACTTCAGCAATTGTACGTGAACCCCTTATGTTTCGCTGGAGCTATTTCAACACAAAGTTTCGACTTTTACGATAATGTCAGCCATTGCCATTCAAACCCGCTAAAACTTTATCAATGTGTGTGAAAGGATAAGCGCCTGGATCGTATTTCCTGCATATTGTATGTCTCACCTATGGCACGAGGGCATCACCTACAGTGTTGATCCACAGCGATCTTCTACGTGTTTTCCACAAGCCACTTCATTTATTTACGAGACTTCAATAAAACGTTTTGTATATTATCGAGCCGCTACCCTCGTTGTAGATACACAGTATTCAACTTTTGAGGGCGCGCTATTACCTACTATTCAATTTTACAGACGGGCTAATAATCAACAAAAATAAACCAAAAAAATCTGCTTACATTAACCATAGATAGAAGATTTACATTTTGACAAACAATACCTTTTTTAGTTCTTCTTATAGTACCTACGACGTAAGCAGTCGCAAAGTTTTTATAGGTATTATTTATCTTTATCTTCTCATATAGGCTCGCTTAGATTAGTTACATTATTGTAATAATTGTACTTACATTATAACCCTAGTCTTTTTTTTTTATATATATATTTACGGGTAAGCACAGTGCCTTGATCTCACCTGATGTTAAGTGATGATAAGGCCATTTGGTGGAAGCGCACTTCACCCGGGATCCTCAACTAGTGAGGCACTGGCCTATCTTATCTCTAGCTGCCGGAACACAACAATGCTACAAACATTGTTATTATGGCGACATATTTAGATAAGATGGTGGTAGGTCCTAAAACTTTGTCTTTTTTTTAAATTTAGGTTTATTTAAATCTTATGTTTGTGATGGTAAGTCATGTTGGTGATCCTACAAAGAAATATATTGTTACAGGTTTTAAAATAAACAGTATAGTAGGTACTTGTAATTTTCGAATGCCGCTAAAAAATCTATCCAGAAGCCTTTAATAGATTTCGCATTAATTGACAGTGACAGTTTTTTCCACAGGCCGTGCTTAGCTGGGATCAGGTCAGTCAGGAATGGACTGAACGCAAACTAATTAACTAACGAGGCCTCACGATACGGCGATCCGTGATCCGTAGCTGTGGTCCTTTTGTATCAAGCGCTGTGTGGCTGCCGTCCCAAATTGGGGTACCTAGGCTTTGTAGACGATTGTGTACTGTAAATCGGCAGTGACGGTCAGATAAGTAATCACTAGATTACTTCTTTACTTGTTCAATTAAATATACATATGTGACAGGTTATGGCTGTCATTTTTAATACGGAGGATAAAGATTAGGATAGCCTTTATTTCTAGGTAATTAAAACGTTAACATTATATAATTTATAGTACAGCTTTGTCTATTCTTTCTATATTCTTAATTCTTCGGGCTATGTCGGTTACCTTTGTTCTTCTGCGGATCTCCTCATTTCTGATTCGATCTCGCAGAGAAACCCCGAGCATAGCCCTCTCCATTGCTCTTTGAGTGACCTTGAGCCTTCTGATAAGGCCCATAGTGAGCGACCACGTCTCAGTCCCGTATGTCATCACTGGCAACACACACTGGTCAAAGACTTTCGTCTTGAGACACTGCGGAGAATTGCTAAGCTCAAGTGTCCTCGAGTGGCGATCGCGTACCAGAAAGCGCAGTGTGGGCAGGCCTCCAACGAGGTGGACCGACGATCTGGTGAAGGTCGCGGGAAGCCGCTGGATGCGAGCAGCACAAAACCGATCGTTGTGGAGATCCTTGGGGGAGGCCTTTGTCCAGCAGTGGACGTCTTTTGGCTGAGTTGATGATGATGATTGTCTAGCTTGTTCGCCGAAATATACGGAGGATGGGTACTATTAAATACTGTGCATTATATTTTATTAGACAATTCATACAGTCAAAGAGAACTCACACAATTCATAATACAATATTAAAAAGGCGTCCATTCTGTCCACCTCTCAATTCCAATATGAGTTTAATATAAGTAGGTAACAAGCCTTGCATCGCACTGAAAATTGGCTGTTATCTGCCTATGGTCTTTACAGAGTAAACGTTGTTTATGGTAGAAAAGAAACTCGTGGGTTCAAAAAATATATTTTTTTTTAATTCTAATAAATTGTAACAAGAAATTGTATATTAAATAACTAAATCAGAAGCTGCAGACAAACTTTTAAAACTACTATAACGTCTCTCAACTGTTTAAGCTGATACCATATGAGATCAATGCTTTAAAAATTGGCCAAGAATGTGGGTTAAAGTGTGTTAGCATAAGTTTCGAAGAATTTCAAAATCTGCATGCATAAGCTTTGTTACTCAGCATTTCGCAGACTCTACATGTTCAAAGTTTGAATTGTGCATACTCCCTGTTTGTTTTTCAAACTAGTGGCAATAACGGGTACGGTTTTATAGGTTTCCTTATTTTTATAGGCAATCAAGTGAGTATACTCGGGCAATCACAAGTATGTCAAGCAGCCTTTTTGCTCTGATTTTATTTATTATAAAAAGATTAAAGAAAGACTAGACATTCTCAGTACCTAGGTAATAACTTGAGTTCGATATTTTTTTATTCCTGGTATAGTCAATAATTCAATTATATATGAGTGCGTTATTTATAATGAATCTTTTTGTAATGTATTAAACTTTATTTAAACCGGTAAGAAATTTAAGCTTTATTTCGACATCTCTCAACTGTACTCGTAGATCACACGGGCAATGTTCCCCTTTTTTCAGATAATAAGTCTCAAGTCAGTGAGTCGTTTAATTGCACGTAAAACGCTCAAACGGCCGTCTGACTCCTCAGAGGCACTTATCGGGCGATGGACGGCTTTTATTGACTCCGCTGGCCGGTCTCAAAACTCTGTGTTGTTTGCTCACCGAATTAGGCTCCAGCTAAACATTACGCTCGGCAATTATTGCGATCGTTTGAGCTGCTTTACGAGCTACACTCTTTGCATACATAACAAAGTAGGTACAACTTTTGCTTGGTAGTAGGATTCTATCCAGAATCCGAATGGATAGCAGAGTTAAACTTATTTTGGCCGTCAAACAGCATTGTTTTACATTGCACGTTTTGATTTAAAGGGTACTAAATTTAGTCGTAGATTTTCAATGAAATTCCAAGGCGTAGAAGAGTAAGACCTGGGGCCTTACTAAAACGAAACGGGAATAACCTCTTGTTTTCACAACTGCAATATTTGGTAAGGCACCTGAAATTACGCTGGAGGCCTGGAGTGTCGCAAACGTCTATGGGCTGCAGTGACAAAGACAAGAAATGTACATGTTGTTCCTTTCGCGCAATAAGAATAACTAATTATCAGCTACATTTCGACAGTCGTTATTTTTGACCGCTTTAATATATTTCTCTTTACGGTACTCGGCAAGCGACTGTGCGTTTCATTATGCCAAATTAAGAGTTTTCACAAAAGTCGATGATGTATATTTTCGTATTGCATGCACGTAATTCCTCATGGGAAAAATGTCTTTCAATAAATGTTCACAATTTTAATTGTGTATAGTATACATAGGTACTTTAAACTCGTGCTAATTGTATTCAAGCCCTTACCAGTCTTCCTCTTATATGTACGGTACTGACATTTTTAAACACCGGTTTTGTTTAATAGTTCAAAAGTACAAAAGTAGAGAATCATACACTTACACCCATGAAAGCTTAAATGAAAGGCAAAGACAAAGTAATTTTTTTTATTCAAATAAACTTACGAAAAGTGCTTTTGAATAGTCCATACATTTTTGGACGTCTATTTTGTGTGCTGTGGAGAAGAATGGGCGCAAGAAACTCCACATAGCTATAAAGAAGTAACGACATTTATAAGAAAGAAGAAAATTAGGAGATTTATTTCATTTAGTTTTAGTTATCTTTGATTATTTTTTTATTTCGACATCGCTGAGTTCGCCATAATCACGCGTGTACGAACTTTGTTTTTAATACACAGGACACATAATTATTATTACTATTGGTCGCCCAGTGATCAAAATTCGACCATTACCTGTTTTAATGAAGACCTGAAAAAACTGTTTGAATTTTGAAACTGCAATGGATGCATGGATACAACATGGCCATGAAAATCAAAAGAAAAACTATAGATATATTTAACTATAAATATATTTAAAGTTTATATGAAGAAGGAGTTCCGTAAGATAAAGTGTATCTATAATATGTGTTTCAAATACATTATTTAATTTAATAATTAAAAAAAATTAATTAATAAATATTGTTTAAAAAAAATCACATCTATAAACACCAAACACTCCTCCGTGCGCGCAAACAGATTGACACGAATTTTTCGCTTATACGAGCGTACTCGTAGATTGGCCAAGTAAACGTGCAAACATTTCAAAAATTACGTTCGAATATCGTTTAAAATTTTATTTATTTATATTCCGTTCTACAGCTCGAGTGCTTAAGTATTAATAAAATTGTTAAGACCGCAGGGTAAGTGCACTTGTTTTGAATACACCCTTTCCTTACGGAATGCAAGCTTCTACCACTTGTAATGAATGAATGAAATTAGTCCTCATACATAATATAACGCACGTTTTGAAAAAAACTAACATACGGGGTTATTTAAGCCGGAAAGCTGTTCAGAATAATTCAACCACATTAAAGTTTCTTTCGAGTAACCCTTTCTCATACGAGTATAAGGAGTAAATATGGCTCGGGTAAAAGCATTTCGCAAAACTTTTAAAGGGTCATGTTCCAAACATAATGGTCATTTGGCTAGCTCTGAGCTAACTGATGCCTACTTTATTTTAAGGTACCGCTATAAATAGCAAACAGGTTATACACACCTCTTTTCTGTTCACAAGAAGCTTTCGCTTACACGTGTGGTAGACAATGCCTGCAGATATATATATCTGTCTTGTATACGGCTGTTGATATGACAACTTGCAACTTTTAAAACATTGTCATTGCTATCAAGATACTTTTGAACATTACTTATTAGCGAAATTTATTACCTATTGTGATAATGTGGTTAAATCCAATAAAAATATTTAGTGATATTTTGCTTGCTTGTTTCGCGAAACTTAAGTGTACTGTGCGTACAGAACACGGCATTCGTGCCGTTCATGAATGGCGATATGCTGTTGCTCTCCAATAAAACGAAACACAACGAAATAATCACGCGTGGGTTCTACATTGACCACGTAAAGCTCGTAGGAATAAGTAACATAAAATTAAAACAAAATAACTCAGCACCAAATGTTATGAACACGCATGACTACGCTCATCTAGCTCGTTTAATGACTTAAACTTTTCCGAAGTCGTGTTTTAGTACACACAATAATGAAGACCTCCTAGATAATGTAGGTACTATTAGTGAAAAGCATTGGAAAGATCGATAGCTTAGAACTGGCGCGCTTAATAAACTTGTATGTTTGATTTAAGTCGTAGAGATAAGATAAGTCAGTTCCCCAGTCCCCGGTTTCCGTTTCCTTCGAACTGTCTTTGAACCATAATGTCTAGTGTGAGTTTTGTTTACTATACGTATTCATTCGATTACGTTTACGAAAACGAAATTTTGTATGGCAAAATTTCAACTCTTCTCGTATGTCGCCAGGAGACACTGCTTCAATGTCATACTAATTTTCGTTTTCGTTAACGTGATCGAATGTCATATGAAACTCACACTAGGCACCCAGTTTATATATTAGACGTCGTCGGGTGATGTTTTAACTATGGCCAGCTTAGGCCTGTCCTTGAATGCCGGCTATGATGACGTCGTATGAGCTAGCAAAACAAACAAAGATATCACAAATTTGACACAACCACAAGACGTCTGAATGTCAAGTGATCTTTATGTTCTCGGATTTTCGCCAACGTCTTTAATAGGAATGCCAAGTCAAAGCATGTGATTTCACGGGCTAAGATATACCGACGACAATGTGTCTTGATCTCCGTAAATTATATTTACGAGCGTAAAGGGAAATATTATTTGTTACCCTTTGCAACCTATTACTTGTGCGTGGTTTTCCTGAAAGTTCCAACAATGAAATATGTTTGTGAAACAATTAATTGATTTAAATGTTGAGGTAGAGTAAGGTCAAGATATGTTTCAATTAAATCTAAAATACAATCATCTAAAGATAGTTTAGTTCGATAGTTTTTTTATTATTCAACTGAACCTACAATCAAGTATACCATCAGCCCACTTGATAGGGAACTATCAACGCAGATAAATGATTCTTAAGCCACCATCATCATCACCAGCTCATTACGGCTTTACGTGCCTACCAAAGCACGAAGGTGTTCGAGATTATAAACTTTTAGTCACCCATCCGATGAACGGCCTTTGCGAATGTTGCTTAACCTCAGCTATCGCAAATCGGGCGCGTTCAACTCGTCCGCTACGTCAAGCGGGAGCACAGCAGGGACCCGCGCCGTGCTCCGTCGCGGACAAATATAGGTTTTAGACCTGCTATGTAACAAATTGCAAATTAGTGATCCATCCCGCGAACAGACGTGCGTGCGACGACCGACCACGCCCTAAGGCTTCAGAGTTGGCATCGAGACACTCTTGATATCGTAAGCGTCTAAGCGTATAAAGATACTTTTGCTTCGTCACAGGAATATAGTTAAGAGTGGTAGCCTCAAACCGTTTTATGAGCATTCCCTTTACCACAAGTGCTTGTAGGACAGTTGTATCTTTCCTATAAAAGAACTACATTGTATTAAAAACATTGTGTTTGACATAAAATTAAAATCCTCGGACAACGGAATAATAGAACGCCTCCCTGGCTCCACATTTTTTGTGTAGTTGTCGAACTAATCAAGGAAAGTGATCACAGTTAAAAGGTTCTGCATCGCCAAGGCTCATGTGCGCCATATCCGAATCATGTGCCATGTGAAGCAGCCGACCCGGCAGAATCGATGTAATCGAATAGATTTTTTATCAGTTTAAGTAGCGTCAATATCTTAATAAATTGTTGTTGTTGTAATTTATGTAGGGTCGTCCGATTGCACCATTCTTAAAACATGTTGTCCAATAGGATCTGCTATGTTTGTTTCAGACCTTTGTCTGGCTACTGGCAATATAGGACCTTATATAATAAGGCCGATCAGGAATATAAGACACAATGCCCGTAACATTAGATTAATAAAGGTTTGCAGATAACATGAATAATAAGAAACTTACAAATATTACATCGTGTTTTAGTTCTTTCCGTGCATCGGCATTGGTTTGATAGTCCGGAAGAGATTTTCGTTTTAAAGCGATAAGACTGCCAACTGCCACATTGTAACTTTGAAGTTGCTTCTTCACAGTTCTTTCAGTATTCGGGTTATGAAGAAAACATATTATTTAGAAAATGAAAAAAGAAACATTTTCAACAAACGCTGTTTTTGGATCTTAGGTTACGATTTTAAATAGACAAAACAGTCACTTTTCAAATAGATTTTTTTTGTCATTTATAGAATAATTCAAATATTTTCTTTTGCGACAACAATAATTGTAAAGTACAAGCGCTGTAAATAATTAAGTAGGTTGTATTAAAAAAAAATCATACACAATAATAGGTTAAACTAGGCAAACAAAATCCTAACCTTACTACTTACTTAAAACCGCGGAACATACTTACATACATACATACGTCGATTACAAAAGGCTGTCCAAATCACTCCTAAGTGATAGACAGCCTTTTGTAGCAGCCATCTTGGATTCTCCTACTGGACGGCACTTTTCGGCCACTCTGTTTATCCATGTATACTCACGCTTAGGTACACCAATGGGAATTACGTAGTGTAAATAGTCGTTAATTGAATAACAGTAGCAGCTTAACCGGCTTATATGAAACGTAGTCGGCTATATAAACAGTTTGCCGGTTGGTGAGTTTTAACAACTGTAATTTTTCAACAACCGGGACCAATAAGTTTATTTTCCTTAGGACAAAAGAGCTCGAGATATTTCACTATCATCATTATGCCGATGATGATAGTGACCAAATTGATTCTCAGAAGCATTCGAGTTGGATGGGAAATTCAGAGTGCTGAGTGCCACTTTGCTGGTATCAAAGTGGAGAAAAACAAGGTAGAAATTTAAAAAATATATATATATAAAAATATAAATGTTTTTTCCCTCTGACTAGGTGGAGCGATGATCTTTGCAAGGTGGCTGACAAGAGCTGGATGAGAGTAGCCGCGGATCGTGCGCTGTGGCGTGCACTTGGGAGCCTATGTCCAGCAGTGGACTAGATGATGATAATAATGATGGTATAAAAATTGTCTCACAAATTCTCGTTTTCGTGTACGTAATCGAATGGTGAATAAATCTCGCACTCAGCACTCTGAACAGCGTACGTCTATAAGACCGTAAATATCTGTAACTCACGTCACCTCACGTGTTAAAACGAATTGCTAATAATAAAGATACAAATAAAACAATATTGTATTGTATAATAATATTATATTTTTTTATTTGTCCAATATACCTTCCCATAATATTTTTTTAAATAATGTTTTATTATTGTATTGAAATGTATCTGCTGGAACGCTTGCGTGACTACCTTCAGTGAGTTTACAGTATGTTAGACAGCTGTCAATTCAGTAAGCTGAACTTTGAGTCGATGAAAGCGTGCTCTATTCGATAATGATATCAATTTGCCCTGACAGTGATGACACGCGCCAGACGGTTAAAAATGAAGCTATAAATTTATACGTCACTAGCTTTTGCTCGCGGCTTTGCTCTCGTGGGCTACATGACTTGTGATTGTTTGTAATAAAAGCCAAACTTTTTAAATGTGAATTCATAATTTCTAACCAGTCCAAATAACGAAGAATTTAACTTTTAAAATGACAGATTTCCATATAAACTTTCATTTACACGTCGTCTATTGAAATATCTATAGATCGATTTAATCAATTTTCAAATTTCGAATATAGATGTCATAATTGTTCTAAATGGCCAAGATGGCCGCAGTCGAGTGGATAAACAACACCTCTGATTTCAATAAGAAAAATAAATAAAAAACATTTTATTAGTGTTTGTCATTATTACTTCGTTTTCCTGATTCCATTTTTGAAACGATATTTTATTAAAGCTACAGGGATTGTATCCTAAGCAATGAAAGATTAAAAAAGATAGAAATAATATGAGTTTGGATTGGCATTGACACATTTCGGCTGCTCTCCTTCCATATTTGAAATTTTTGAAAAATGTATGAATCAAGGTTTATTTTATTTAATGTATTTGTGAGACATATTATACATATATTTTAACGTTTGTGAGATCTACTCCATATAAACTTTAACTATACCAAATTTCACACTCCTCCATGCGCGCAATTTGCTTAAAAAGGGATCAGCCCCTATTTGACTCCATTAGGGTATGATTTCCGTAAAATCCTTTCTTAGTGGCTGGTTACGTCACTCAATTAACCTACTGTCCAAATTTCATCTAATTAGCTTCAGCGGTTTCGGCTCGGCGATGATGAATCAGTCAGTCAGGACAGGTCATTATATGTATATAGATTTCCTAAACATATTAACTCTGTTTCTTTTGCCGATGGCCATTTTCAGTACTTATACACATAAATGGTTTCTGTTGTCTTTCATTCGTCAATACTGTATCCTCAAACCAGCCACAGTCCCAAACTATTGACATTATATACTTTTTGCAACCGTCCGACTCCTACATAAAATTTTATTAGAAAAAAAATGTTTAATTAGTAAGACTGACTTTTAATCGTGATATCCGCTCCTAGCACAGACCTGCAACTACACCTACCTCACACGTTTCGAGTGAGCCCATCTGTGCTCAACTGACCGCTGCTTATATTCAGTCCGCGATCGACATTTACCCAGGGAGACATCTGTCAAAAACACGAAAAATGCCTCAATGTTCTGTTATAAATTGTAAAAACACTTCCTCTGTAAGTAGCCAATAAGTAGAACACGATGCCTTCCGCCGGAAATTAGTTTTATGATACAAATATTCGTAATTAATTTTTAAATGATTTATTTTGATTTTATGACCGTTTTGAGAAAATCTAGAGTATGTCGCATGTGTCACAAGTGGTGTAATAAACAGGCAATGAACATCAAACTATCGTTTCATACGTACTTCGCGTCAGTTTCGAGGCACAGTCGCTTTTGTCATTTTTCTGTAATATTTTCTAAGTAATTAGTGCCGTTTACTCTATAAAACGTCTATTCGAATCTAATCACTTACGAAATTATGATGATTGGAAAGAAATTATATTTTGAAAGTAATCAAAATCTCTAAGAGAGGGCTTTTTTAAACCTTTTTACCAAAATTATATCCAAAAATTTTTTCGACTTTTTTGACATACCAATGCAATTTAATTATTTAGGTAATTTATTAAGAGTATTTGGTTTATGTGGGATTTTTTAAAAGACTACAAAAGCCTCATCACTTCAGAACTCAAATAATCTCCGAGTTTGATTAGTATAATTTTAGTCACATCAATATCTTCTAGGATACTTCGGTGTTATTTAATTGGCTGTTAATATAATCGTAGTCTTCTTGTTTAATAACACATCTGTTTGAACAGGCAACGCGAGCTATACCGGTGTTCTGTATAACGTTCTTGTTCTGGGAGGACTCAAATTGTGTTTAGGCATTTGGGAATACCGACGTTTCTTGCCTTTATGCATTACGGATTAATAATTAAACAACGCTTTGCATCTAAGCACAGAGAATGTGCTACAAATACAACACATTAAGATATGAAACAAAGCAAATAGTAACAAATTAAACGATTTAAAATTGTACAACGCCAGAGCTTATTTAAAATTTTTAATTAAGTATAAGTTATACACCTTTGAGCTCTCTCCTAAATGAAATAAATGTTTTACATGCAAAGTGACATGAAAATCAAGTAACTTGTTAGGTAAGTACCGAATTATTCAAAAGTTCCACAACTCCGTTGTTGTAATGAGGGTGAAATTTTTTGACATGACTTGATTGCAATGGAGCATATTAGAATTGTTTGTTCTAAGAGGGAACCAGTTATTGTCACTTTGCCCGAGGTTACGACACATCCCTAAAGTTAGAATGATGCTCTTAAATAAAAATCAAAAGTTCTGAGTTGATACCGTAGATTGTTTTCTCGGGTTTGTTTTTTGCGTAACGTAAATTTAAAAAAAATATATCAACAGAGCTCAAGAATCTATACCTGAAAGGCAACTAAAGACTACATACATATATTAAACTAGATTATTGCAAAGGTTTTTTAAGTCTTAGAACGGAAAATTCCATTTAATTTCAATTGTCAATTCATTTCCACTTAACATCAGGTGGAGCGAAGTAATTTCCCGGGCAAACTACAAAGAAAATAAAGTTATGCCTGGGTTTTTTTATTATATTATGTGTTTTATTCGTTATATATTAGTAGTATTAGTAGTAGTAGTAGTATACTTGTAGTATTATATTAGTTTCAAATTAAAACACTTTAACACTTATAATTTCTATATATTTTACTTTTTCTGTTTTATAATTGCAAATGAATCACTATTGTCTGACGGTTACGGACGGCCATAAAAATAATAGTCCAAGTAATTGCCTATTAATATGACTGCCGGAGCCAAGGCTATACTGTCCCCTCTCGCGCTCAGCTAACACTAGTTTATCGTTCCGTATTGCGCCGTATAGGTCCTTCTGAATCAAAATACTTATCACAGAAAAAAGGTTTAAAAAAATCTTGGATATGAATCCGCACCAACAACCACCAATTAGTACTGGGCCCGCGTGGTGGTTTATGGCCCGTTCTCTCTAGCCGTCCATAGGGAAGGCTCGTGCCCCAGCAACGGGAACATAAAAAATGAGCTGATGATGATGAATCCGCTTAGTTATCGCGGCTGTAACCCACTCGTCAAGAGGCACCGGATTGCCAGAAAGTCTGGATTCGAGAGCTTCGGCTTTAGCAGTTAGGGGCACTCTTACAAGTATAGAGACGATATATAGAAGGTAAAAATCTATTCTAACAGAAATCTTAACTTATATTCAAATAAATGTGTACAACATGGTGGTGGATACTGTCCGTACGGTAGGGTCCAAGTATTTTAAAACCCGCCGTCCTAAATTAAAGAAACTCTCCAGCCACACACTGCTACTCATGGATCAGAGACATGAAATGAGGCTACATGGCTCAGCGGATGCCTTTCGCTATCGTCGGCTAAATAGGCAGATCTCTAAGTCCTTGACGAGTGACCTTCGCCGATTTAATACCGAAAGTATTAAGTCGGCGATTGAGCGCAATAAAGGCTCCAAAGTGTTCGCAAGAGATCTGTCTATTGGGCAAAGTCAAATGACGAGGCTGAAAACTGAGGTAGGTGACATCATTTCATCAACACCTGAAATTCTGAGAGAGATCGAGAGTTTTTATGGCCAGCTTTACTCCACAAAAACACCTGTTGAAAGCAAGGCTAAAGATCCTAGAGCCAAGCTGACCCGACACTATACCGAAGATATCCCGGACGTCAGCCTGTATGAGATTAGAATGGCTCTCAAGCAGCTTAAGAACAACAAGGCGGCGGGTGATGACGGAATCACAACAGAGCTTCTGAGAGCGGGTGATAAACCGATACATAAGGTCCTCCAGAAGCTATTCAATTCCGTTATCCTCGAGGGCAGAACGCCAAAGGCATGGAGCAGAGGCGATGTGATGTTGTTTTTCAAGAAGGGTGATAAGACGCTCCTGAAAAACTATAGACCCATCTCGCTTCTGAGCCATATCTACAAGCTGTTTTCGAGAGTCATTACGAATCGTCTCGCGCGCAGGTTCGACGACTTCCAACCTCCCGAACAAGCCGGGTTCCGAAAAGGCTACAGTACCATAGACCACATCCATACGCTGCGTCAAGTTATACAGAAGACAGAAGAGTATAACTTGCCACTTTGCTTGGCGTTCGTGGACTATGAGAAAGCCTTCGATTCGATCGAGACCTGGGCAGTGCTGCAGTCTCTCCAGAGGTGTCAAGTAGACTACAGGTACATCGAAGTGCTGAGGTACTTATACCAAAACGCCACTATGTCGGTCCGATTACAGAACCAAAGCTCTAATCCTATCCAACTACAGCGAGGTGTGAGACAGGGAGACGTTATTTCTCCGAAACTGTTCACAGCTGCGTTGGAGGATATCTTCAAGCTTCTAGACTGGAAAGGATACGGCATCAACATTAATGGCGAGTATCTTACAAACCTTCGGTTTGCCGATGATGTAGTTCTCATAGCTGAGACCTTGGAAGACCTGAACACAATGCTCGAAGATCTCAGTAATGCTTCTCAAAGAGTGGGTCTTAAGATGAACAAGACGAAAATCATGTCCAATGCCCATGTTGTACCCGCTCCAGTTAATGTTGGGAACGTTACACTCGATGTTGTTGACCATTACGTTTACCTGGGACAGACGGTCCAGTTAGGTAAGTCCAACTTCGAGAAAGAGATCTCTCGACGAATCCAGCTCGGATGGGCTGCATTCGGGAAGTTACGTGATGTATTCGCATCCAAAATTCCTCAATGTCTCAAGACAAAAGTCTTTGACCAGTGTGTGTTGCCAGTGATTACATACGGGAGTGAGACGTGGTCCTTTACTATGGGTCTCATAAGAAGGCTCAAGGTCACCCAGCGAGCAATGGAGAGAGCGATGCTCGGTATTTCCCTGCGCGATAGAATCAGAAATGATGAAATCCGCAGGAGAACTAAAACAACTGACATCGCTCGGAGGATTGCTCAGCTGAAGTGGCAGTGGGCGGGACACATAGCGCGGAGAACCGATGGCCGTTGGGGCGGAAAGGTTCTCGATTGGCGACCACGCACCGGACGACGTTCCGTAGGCAGGCCCCCTACAAGGTGGACCGACGATCTGGTCAAGGTCGCGGGAAGCCGCTGGATGCGGGCAGCGCAGGACCGATCGGTGTGGCGATCCTTGGGGGAGGCCTATGCCCAGCAGTGGGCGTCATATGGCTGATGATGATGATGATTCAAATAAAAACATTTTTATTTGCTTTTTAACATTTTTATATTTTTGTATCTATCAAGAAAAAAATGAAACGAATTTTTAATATTTGAACAGGCCTCCATTCCCTCTTTCCGTATATCTTCATCTTGGGCTATTTTGGGCCAATCCTTTGTGTGGGTATCCAGCTGATTCCGCCATTTTCGTCTGGACCTCCCACGTTGTTGTTGACCGTTGTTTTAACAGGAATATGAAAACCTTTAGCTTCTTTTGCAATTAAATCAACATATTTTTATCTCATATATTTTTTATTCTAAACAATTAGGCGGTAATTTTTCTTTTTAACGTAATTCAATACTTATTTTTACCATAACCTTTAAGATAGAAGGTTTATTCATAGCAGGTTTGCATATATTTGCATAGATTATTATGTTAAAGGCTGCCAAAAGGGCGTCAAATTCATTTATTTACTTAAAATAGAAAGCAAGTGCTACAGTAAGCAAAATAATAGTTGAAATAAGAAAAAAGATAGAGGCCGATAGTTTGACAAATCTAGGTCTGTCTAACTAGACCTAAGCAAAATTATTTACTTTAGCCAAATCAGGTCACAGTGGTCCCGAATGGCGTTCAGCACAATCGGCTATCAGCGTGTTAGTTAACGAAGTGTTTTGTTTGGATCAAACGCTCGCTCGTTCCGCTGACAGACGCAACGGTGCCTTTGCGATAGACTCCGCAATCGAGAAGGCTGTAGACTATTTTATTTTCACTACATACCTTTGTATCGTCACGTATGACGTCATTAAACACTTTTAACACGTTTGCCTCAAAGCCAGACATGATGGAAATTCAATTGTTTGTCGGACACCGGCGACTGTTGCAGTCGCCGATTGCTTAGGCGATTGTTGTAAATTTAGAAAAAAATTAATACTTTGTAATTACTATTGTACTGCTGCAAAGAATTGCCAAGCCTGCCGAAATTCATGGAAATGACACAAGTTGTCTTGGAAACCAATGATGTAAGAATCTGAACTACTTAACTCTTAATTTTATGATTGTTTTTTTTAATATTGTTTAAGTTTATTTAATTTTCTGATCACATCGCCTTGGTTTGTACTGTAATTATAAGATAATTGATTCTTATAAACCAATAAAAAAATCTCTAAAGTCCAATAGTGAAGCCACACATCATTATTATCGTTTAGGAGCACAACGTCAAAAGCGCAAAATGACAAACGATTATTTAGTCAAAGGTATCAAAAAAAAATTCATCCTTCCTTATTTATCATTTGTATACCACAAATGATAAATAATGATGATGATGATGATGATGATGATGAAATTTGTAGTTTTAATTCCTATTTAAAAAGTTAATTTTGTTAACATAATTAAGTTGAAGTCTAGTTTTCACTTACGTGATAAAACTCACACTAAACATTCGGGTGACAAACGAGGAGAGCTAAAAATTTGCCATACAAATTCTCGTTTGATCAATGTGATCAAATTTTGAATTCTAATTTAAACTCGAATAACACACTCTGATCAGTTAGCCAAGCATTATTTTCTTTTTATCGTTGCGTAAAAGAGAAACATTGTATGGAAATAACCTTTCAATCAACTTACTTCGAAATTTATCTTCGCAGCAATGAAGCATGCCCATGTGCTTATATCAATCACACTTTAACTCAATACTTTATAAGGTTATAGTGTTAGATCGTAAAGTAAACGATAAATACTTCGGAATATCAGCAAAATGTATTAAATAAAGAAAAATGAGAATTAACCATTTGCATGACACACACTGACAAAATATAGAAAAGATAGTGACAGCATTCTTTTAGCAGAGATTCTGATGATCCAAAGAGCATGCCCGAGGAGGATTATCTTCATCAGCGCCGCCTCACGTTTTTTGGAGCGCGAGTATGCTCAGTCTCGTTCCTAGTCTGAGACTATCTTTTAATTTAGCAAGTCAAGGGCCTGGCATACCTTTTGTCAGTAAGTCTGCTTCCATGTTTTCTGTCTACACATACTCGACCTTTATACGATGCACTTCAATGCATTCTTTTATAATGTAGCCTCAAATCCATGTTTCGTCCTGCTAGTGCTAGTGGCATTATTTACTATGGCAATCGCAGATTGGCTTTTTTGCTTATTATTAGCCACATGGTTAAGGAGTTAACTTTCTCTTGCTTATTATTAGCCACATGGTTAAGGGGCCTTTTGAAGTAGATGGCTTCTTTTGCAGTGTCAGTCAATGCTAGGTACTCCGCTTCTGCCGTTGACATCGCTGTTGTTCTTTGCTTTCGCGATTCCCATCTGATGCACCCGTTTGCTAATTTAAAGTCACTGAAAACCACTGAAAACCAAAACACACAAATATCCACTGTAGGACTTTCTGTCCAATGTACAGGAGGCCCAATCTGCATCCGCCATGTCGGAGAAATCTTTACTTGATTTTGTATAAGTAATACCGAGATCTCTTGTGCCTTTCAAGTATCTAAGTACACGTTTAGCACACTTAAAATGTGTCTCGTCGTAAAAGTTATTGAACTACAACAAGTAACTAAGAGTGTACATTACGAGTATGTCCGGTCTTGTTGCAACGGCTACGTACATTAATGCGCCAATAAAGTTTTGGTACGGCAGTTCATATTTTGCTTCTCGTTTTTCTAGTTTCAAGTTAGGATCTATGGGCGTAGTAACCGGTTAACAATCTGTCATTTTATATTTATCCAACATTTTGTCAATGTATTTTCCTTGACAGATTTTTACAGCATTCTCTTTTGTATTAATTTCGATTCCAAGCAGTTCCAGAAGTTTTCCTAAGTCTTTAATGTCAAAACGTTTTTTCAATTTTCTTTTGACCTCTTCCAGGATCGAACTGCTTGAAAATGCTAGTAAAATATATTAGTAAAATGTCGTCGACATATACGGTTAGTATAAACTTTTCAATCTCATTGCGAAATATGTAAACTCAGGGATCACTTAGGGATGGAGTGAAGCCCATTTTTAATAACTCTTAGTTCAACTTCTGGTACCATTGTCTCCCAGATTGTTTTAGGCCGTATAGAGAACGTTGTAGGCGACAGACCTTCTCCCCCTTGATCCTTGTGCAATCTTGAAGCATTTTCTTTGCTTTTCTAGGACTATCGGGTCTTTTTCGGTCGTGATTATATCCATAAGGAACTTTTCTAGGAAGCGGGGTTTTTTCATATTAATTATTTCGTTTAGGTCCCTATTACGGTAAGCCGTCGTCAGTTCACGTCCATTTGAGACAGATTCAAATTTTCTTTTACTGACACAATACTAGTTGTTCTAATGGAACTAAGCTTGGTTATGGGAGCATATGTCTCTTCATAATCTACTCCCGGGCGTTGATTAAAGCCTCGAGCTACCAGTTGAGTCTTCTTTTACTCTCTTCAGGACTTATTTTGATTTTCAGTACCATTTTGTAATCTATCAGTTTCATATAATTAGTTTTCTTAATAATGAACCGTGTATCATTTTTAACGTAAGCTTGAATTTCGTCTCGAATGCTGTCATGCCATTCTACATCATTCATCTCGTTGCAGGTTAGCAATGCTTCGGCAATGTCTTTACTATCATCGTTGCCGCTTTCACATAGGTAGCAGTTTTCATAATTATACTCATCATCATTTATGGGAGCTTGGACTTCAACTGCAAAATCTTTCATCCACGCCGGTCGGTTTTTTGTTCGTCGTTGATGGTTGACCTATCGATGATATATCGGAAGGCTGACGGTGGTATGTGTTTAGGTCTATTCGTCGACTTGATGAAGTTACGTTTGGATTCGATGGCTGATGAACATTTATTTCTATTGTTGCGTCATTATCACATGTGCTCGCATTCATAGGATTATTCTTTGCTTTTGGATAGCTTTCCCTTTGATCTTACAGATGGTGCCATCACTGTTACTGCGCATATTTTCACTGTAATATGACTTATTCAGGATTTTTACGTTTCTGCTCGTGACTATTTTTTTTTTGTCCGGGAAAAAGATTCTGTACCCTTTTGTTCTCAATCCATACCCAATAAATATTCCTTCATGTGCCTTTGGCTGGAATTTATTTTTGCGTATCCTTTTTAAAACGAATGCCTTTGATCCAAAAACGTTTAAGTGTTTTACGGAGGGTGAGCGTCCGACCCATAATGTGTGGGGAATTTCTCCATTTAGCGCTTTAGAAGGACTTCTGTTAATGCTGTAGTTTGCGGTGTTTACAGCTTCTGCCCACAGTTCGTTTTAAGCATCAATCATCAGACATCTCGCTTTATCGAGGAGTGATCTATTTTTCCGCTCGCTCACACCGTTTTGTTGCGGAGTGTACACGCAGGACACTCTTCTTCTGATACCGTTGGCTTTCAGATATTTTTCGAAATCTCTATTACAGTATTCTGTGCCATTATCTGTTAGGAGAAATTTTCTTTTCTTTTTATGGAAACTTTCTACTTCGTTTTTGTATTCAACGAATTTTTCGAATACTTCGCTTTTTTGTTTTAGGAAATATATATGACAGTATCTTGTATGGTCGTCTATGAACGTCACGAAATATTTTGACCCGTTTTATTGCAATAAATGTCTTTTCTTCTTCTTCATCATCAAATAAATCCAGATTGTCAAAACAGGATACTTTTAAATCCGTTGGTCCACATTATATTGTATTTATATTGCCCATTAGATGCGCTTAAACGAGTAGTATATCAGTTCCACTGTCTTGGAATTCTCTTTAGCTCTATTGAAACACACAAGAAAAGACCGAAAATCATCGTCTCAAATGATCTCCCAATCTCTAAGATTCGTGTTATATCAAAAGTTTTAGAGGAAATAGTTTATGGAGTTATATGCAACGTTTAGTAATTCTCTGCAACTCTCTCAACATGGTTTGAGAAGACCATCTATTGTCAGTTTAGCACTATTGAATGAATTTATTACTGAATCTATGGACGCAGGCCAGACAAATGGAATTTATACCCACTAGGCATACCGAATAGATAAGTTTCAAAAGAATACATCATCGCATCCTGGTAACCCAAATTCCGAATAAAAAAGTAATAACTATTAAATATATCCATATATCTCATCTATGGCAACTTTACAGGTCATTAAAAAAATAAATGACTATTAAACCAACTTAACTTTTTCACGTTAATAGTATACTCGTAGATGAAAATGTGAGTTAATTTGACCTACTTTTACATTAAAAACGGGACAACCGATCGTGATTTTTGCAGACGGATAGGTGGTGGGCCAGAGAGTGCTATAGGCTTCTTTTCATCCCGGGAAAACGTAACATTCTCTCGGAAAATCAGGGTAGACCAAATCTTGCTTAGGTTATTAAAAAAAAATAAGTTGACCCAAAACTAGGTATAAATAAGACATAAAATATTTAAAATCACCTAAAATATTCTCGGAATAAATCCATAAAGTAAAACGCGCTGCCTGCTAATTCCTACTAAATACCTATATTATTATAGCGGAGCTCGATGGCGCAGTGGTTAACGCGCCTGGTCTGCGAGTGCTGAGGTTAAGTAACTTTCGCAAAGGCCGGTCATCGGATGGGTGACCAAAAATTTATCATCTCGAGCTACTGTGCTCGTGCCCCAGCAGTGGGGACATAAATGAGCTGATGATGATGATGATGATATTATTATAGTACTCTTCAACATAAGCGCAAATTCATACTTGAATCTGGCAATTCACTTAAATAAACACTCACATTATAACCCAATAGATAATATTCACTGAATGAATAATACGAAATAACATGATTTACACTAATTTAAATTCAGTCAGAATTTTCATTTTGCTAAATTATACAGTAAAAGCAAAATATTCAATATAGGGTCGGTCGCCCTGCCGGTCGTGGGCCAAATTAACATATTATGGCCTATGTCTATACGCAACGTATCTTCCCTGGCACTTTTGTAAACAAGATTTTACCTAGAGGGCCCGTATCTTGCGAGTTATGAAAAGCCCGAACACGAGTGCGCCGCAAATACGGCGAGCCATGAACATTCATAACTCTGGATAAATATAATCGTTTCAACAAAACGTAAGCCAAAATTCCGCTCGGCAATGCTCGGGAAACTAAAACGCTAAATGTGTGGACAAGGTTGCTTGTGTTATTTTTGGTGATTTTTCAACTTGAGCCGGTTGGAATTTCCAGCGCTAGTGATACAAATACCTAGTATTTGTAGAAGCTAATTTAGGCATGTTGATTTTGGTTAAAGTGCTTTCCTAACTTCATTTTAAAAGAAATGAAGTCAAAAATATCTTCTTTCAAAGTTTTAATTGGACCAATTTGTAAAGAATTTGTTTTCTGTAATTCTTTCCTCATGTTGAAAGTTTTGTTTTATTTTAGTCTATAACGACCCCTCTCTGGTTCAGACCTTGTCACATGGGGAAATTAGGATAAAACCTACCACGCTGGCCGGCCTAATCCTGGTCAGAAGTATGTGTATACATAAATATCTTCAAGCAACGGTTTATTTCAATAAAACATATTTATCATTCGAATGTTTAATCAATCATCGTGTCCACAAGCGACAAAAATTGTCGACATAAAATTAAATGAATATTTCATTACACGCAGCACACTATCGAAACATCCCCACCAACTCGTAAATCACCGTGTTCGGTAAAGTTAGAACCATTTTTGAGAAATATAAATAAACCCAATTAATCACCTGATAATTAGATTCCTTCCCTTAAGCCTCGCAATATTTACCTGTCTCACTGAGCTTCATTCTCTCCAGCAGGGTATCGCGATATTGATTGTTTAATTTACGTATTTCATAAAATGGTATTAAAATTTCTAAAGTGGAATGATAACATGAAATTTGTTTTCATTCTTGCCGCTGCTTTAATGGAGCCCCCGTAAAAAGGGATCGCAAGTTTTAATTAGTAAAATTCATTAAAAGTTTCGCGGTTATGACGTAAGTAGTGAAAATGTGTGGGTGTGTGTGTCTGTGCACATTTGTTATTGTCGGAATATGTTTCCGTTTTAATGAGTTTGTGCTCATGTTAACACCGTCGTCGTCTGTTGCATAGTTTTTGAGCTTTAGTACATTGTGTTAGCTTACTATACCGTTTTTTACATGAAAAGAAGCCAAATAGAAGGACATACTAGTCACAAAGGACATGATGAAGAAAAATGACATTCATTTTTCAAAAATACAAAATAGTTCTTGCTAGCAAAAAGTTGTATAAAATGAAATATATAAAAAATTAAATAGAAATCTTATTATAAGCCAAAGTTAAAATACAAGAGCTTAAAGAGGGTATCTATATTGTTAAACCGTATCTGATGGCTATTACGTAATTGGAGCTCATCTCAGCGGGTACAATGCAAATTATTATGCTAATGAATGCCTATTGAACCCATATCAAGAGTTCTTATTAGATGCGATTGTATTACAGATACTAGACACAGTGCGAGCTTCTAGTCAGCCCACGGACAAAAAGCTTTGCGCACTTGCTTCGTTTCTAATCGTTTTCGAGCTGAAGTGGAACAACAAAAATGCTTTTACAAATCCTAGGGCTTTTTTTATTTTTATTTCACGTGTGCTTCGAGCTGACAATTTGGTATAGGAAATAGTTATTCTCAGGCTAGTAATTGAAATCACAAAATACACACACACTCGCCGCACACCGTTTGCAGACCCGATCCTCTAAATAACACTACACATTTACAGAACGCACTAAACATGCACACTAGTTTAGGTCCAAGACACCGTACTCGTAGAACAAGGGTACGAAGAACCGGTTCACACGCGCTCTATACCAGGTACAGACATGTACCTGGGCGCTTCTCTCCTCCTCCACGGCCCGGTCTACCCGAGCCGAGGTCCGAGCCTTTAGAGGCGCCCTCGGGTGGTTTCGCTCCCCGATCTGATCCGAACCCTTCGCAGAACCTAGTAGGGCACGGGGACGCGCACTAGTGCGCGATGCCGTTCCCTCTAGAAAACCTCCGGTGATTCGTTTCACACGGCTTGAGGGACCCTTTTCGTTCCTCGTCGCCCCCAAACAAGCCCGATGAAGCTGAAAATGCCGTGTGAGGCAATCAGCAATCTCTCTCCAAAAAAAAAGCCGTTCGCAGCGAATTTTACATTTTAGTATTTTGTCAAGAGAAAAAAAATAATAAAATTACTATATATTTCATCATCTCAAATGTCTAATTGTTCATATAATATACAAAATATAGCACTTACTTACACCATTTCAACAAAACATAATAACAGCCAAGTACAGTTATTTTGTTTTCTTTTTAATTGCTAAATAAATACTACGATCCTATTCCTCTAAAGCCTTAAATATAACAAATTAAAATTAGTTAAATCAAAGCCTAGACTTCAGTCTTCGGCTGCATATTGATGACAGCGCTTCACTGTAGCCAATCTGTATTCTATGCATAAGTAATGAAGAAAATATGGAACCTAGATTGAAGCGAACGATAAATATTGACAAACCATCCTTCACGAGATACATACAAACAAATCTATTAGATAAACATACTTTAAGTATCGAACGCTTCGCCAACTGCTTCGGTAATGTTGTCCGTTCTGCAAGTGATTTCAACACTGACGACGCAAAGATTTTGGGTGAAGTGAGTGATCTTCAGCTTTATCTACACTTTTCTTCTTTTTATAATATAACCTACAGCAGTAAACTATAAAAAAAAATCACAAATGTGTAGGTAGTGGCAGATGAACGATTACAGGTCCTCGCACCTAACAATTTATGTTACTAATAAGTTACAATGCACAGTACTTATCTTACAAAAATACATCTATACTAATATTATAAAGAGGAAACCTTTGTATTTTTGTAAGTATGTTTGCAACGAATAAACTCAAAAACTACTGAACCGATTTAAAAAATTATTTCACCATTAGAATGCTACATTAGCGCTGAGTAACATAGGCTATATTAAAAAAAATACTAAAAACGACAATTTCATTTTCCAATACAAAATGATTTGTTTGTTTTGTTGTCATGGAAACCATTGATATATTATATTTAACTCAATGATGGAAACTGACAAAGCGGTATGAAGTCCGCCGGGTCAGCTAGTTTTATTATAAAAACAATAATGTTTTAAAAAGTATTTCTCGCAAAAGCAACACAATACAACATTAACAACAAAGCAACATTAAAAGATCCAAATCGAAGGGGTTACAAAAAAAGTTAATATATTTTGGCTTACTTACCAATTTAGGTTAGTTAATTTAAGATACAACTTATATGCATGACATGAAGTATTTCCAAAACAATTAAACAGATAGGGCTGAATGGATAAGATTGCTGGAGCATTGCAGAAATACATTAAAACCTATTTTTCTGTATGAGATATGTATGTGTGTGAACTCATCGCCGATGGATTGGAAATTGTAAATGAAACGAAGAAGTGCTGCCTGAAGTTGAATATGGTTCCACATTAGATAGTGTGGAAAAAGACTTAATTTGATGCATTTTTTTCATGATCGAGAATCAAAGAGTACGAATCTATATTGCCAACACATTCCCCAATAGTTCTCGATAAAGCTATAACGGTCCCGCCTAATTGTCTACAGAATACATTGCCGGAGATAGAGCGACGAGCACAATTCTAAACTAGGAATAGGTGGTTTATTTTTACTAAACATATTATGTTTTATATCTGTTTAGTTTGCAGTTACGAAGGCAATAAGGGTGCCATAGTTTACCTGGTGTTGGGATTTCGCCCGATCCGATTCGAACCTCTCGGATAATCTAGTAAAGAACGGGGACACCCACTAGTGCGTGATGCCATTCTCTCTAGAAGACCTCTGACGGTGCTTCGTTTCACACGGCTTGAGGAACCCTTTAAGTTTGCGCCCCCCTGCAAAAGGTCCGGTGAAGCTGAAAATGCAGAGGCATCAGGCAAACACCCTCCAAAAAAAATTGGGATTTCGACTGGATAGCGACCACCTATTTTTTGCGCCAAACTGAAATCTCAATAAAGTAAAAATATAGTATACTTATACCAAACAATCCCTTGAAAGTTAGCAGAAACTACAAAACTGAAAATTTAAACCAACCTGCACTGCAATACAAGCTATATTCAAATAAAATCATTTAAAAACGTTAGCGTTAATACCAACTAACAATACTCGTATGCCAAGTATGAAGTATCTATCATCTATGATGAATTTGTATGCAAAGTACCTATAATTTTCTTTGCGGTATATTATTACAAGCTTTTCTTTAGTTTCACCTGTCCCGATGCGATGTTTGTTTGTAATCAAATCTTGCAAGGTAAATTTGTTCCACTTCCCGATTACCGATTGAACTGAAATGTTGCACGCATGTGTAAATCGGATGACAATGCAAAATTATTATGTCATGGAGCTGATCTGATGATGAAACCGGAAGGTAGCCATAGGAACTCGGTAGTTAAACGACACAACCCCATCGAGTTTGTACTCGTTTGATCCGTCTTGACGTACTCGTCAAGACGGATTTGGTGTTAGATGGTAACCAGGGTCTGATGATGGAGCTGGAAGATGGCCACAGGAACTCGGTAATTAAACGACACAACCCCATCGTGTTTGGGCTCGTATGATTCGTCTTGACGAGTACTTTGGTGCTAGATGGTAACCAGGGTCTGATGATGGAGCTGGAAGATGGCCATAGAAACTCGGAAAAATAAGTTCGTTTGTTCGTTCTTTCCGTTTGTTCTAAATATGGTTTCTGTCTTTGATTAGATGAATATAATTAGATGGATCACCCAATGCCAAGTTGAGCACGTGCCGAGGGCTGAATCGTATGAGGGTGTAAAAACATGTCATATCGCTAACGCTGCGCCTCAGGGTACCAGGGCGAACCCTGTTGTACTGAAGCCCTTATCCCCCTACAATGGACCTCTGGGGGGATTGACCGATTTTGACCTATACTCGTAAATAATAACTCTGGACGCAATTGTTTTCTAACATAAACATATTTCACAATGTGAGAAACGCTTGCAAAATGTCTGGGTTTTGTTAATAATAAAAATTAATAATATAATCACTGTAAGCTACCTCGCTCAACACACACTAAACAAACAGAAACATTAATACCTGTAAAGGTACTGTTTTCATTACCGTAAGCCCAAGGATTTATATAATTAGCCTTCCCTTTGTCTTAAATATATGGAAAGGTCTGAAATATGGAAGTTACTGAAATTATTCTGAAATTCAGAAAATAAATTGCAATAAATAAATAGGTAAACACGAAATGGTCTCATGGTTAAGTTTACAATCTTGCTATTTCAAATCGTCCAAATTCAAATTTGTGTGTAGAGGCCTAGAATCCACCTAGGAGACATAGGTTTTCCACCTTCTTATATCCTGTAAGTATTATTAGTCTCCACCTAAAAGTCAATGAAGAGTGAATACAGAGTTTAACCGTGTAGGTTTGCTTTTTTTAATCTATATATTAATACGCGAAGCAAAAACCTTGTACCCGTTTTTACGAAAATTGCGCGGACGAAAGAGTATGAAATTTCGCACACTTATAATTTATATAGAGAAGGTTATCCGAATGTTATTTTTTTTTTAATTATGCATAAAAAATACATTAAATCAACAAAAACAACATAATACACACTACCATGTATTTCACACACACGCATAGATATGTATTTGACACACACGTATCGTTTGTCTTTAATGCGGCCGACATCTGTCAATGCCAATCCAAACTCACTATTCTATCTTTTTTAATTTTTAATTGCTTAGGATACAATCCGTGCAGCCTTAATAAAATTACGGTCGAATTTCGACCACTGGGCGACCACTAGTCTAAATCTACCACTAGTTTAAATCTACCACACCGTGATCTATCAGGGTAGTAGTTTCAGCAAATAATCTCAAGATCAAGATCACAGCTACATGTGCTACTTATATCTTTATCTAGCACATGTAGCTATGAAGAGCACAAGTGTGTGTGCGTGCTCAACTTAACTTTTAGTGTGTAAAACAAAGCTTTACTAAAAGACCACACTAACAACGATCAGTTCGGCGAAATATCAACAGCATTTTTAACTTTAAAACAGCACATGTTGTTGAGAAGCTATACGATTACTTATCGTTTCACGAAGTCACGGAATAAATCAGAAACAAAGAAACGATAACGTTGAACGTTCACGTCTTTGACTTCTGCTGATGCGAAGGTGCAGTGCTAATGGGTGAAGCTTTTTATTGAATTACCCACCAAAGCCGTTATGCAATTACCAAGCATTAAAACCTTACCCAAACGTTCCTACACCAGGCGCTTAACCCATTAAAAGTTTAATTATTACCGTCCTAACACAATATTAGGTTAGCGTTTCGTAAAGCACAGTTTTAGTTGAACTCCACAGAGGCACGGTGTGTCAACAGGTTACTTGTACTCCCAGTGAGACTTAAACGATGTAATTACGTTAATTTCCATTGAATAATGCCCTCTTTTAAACATCTAATTATTACATAATAATCATGTTTATTCGGACCTCTATACGCTTGGGAATATGCGCAGAAATACTCGGAGAATGGCGAGATTTAACCCTTTTAACGGGCACAGCATGTTCAAATTTTTCATTGGTTTTCGACCTTATCTCAATTGTATAACGTTCGAAATGTGGTGGCAATATATATGCCACTGCCTTATAAAGGTTAAATAAGACACAGGCTATTCGAAGAGCAAGAATTTGACTAGATAACTTACTAACTGCTTTGGCTCCAGGGACCCGAAAGTAATAAGTGATAATTATATCCGTTATATCAGTCGTTTTGGAATACATGAAAAAATAATTACCTACGTCAGAAGAACTTATTCAAGGCAACCTGTAAATACATCACATCACACTAATATTATAAATGCGAAAGTTTGTGTGTATGTGTGTATATTTGTTGCTTCTTCACGCTGCAACGGATGGATGGATTTGGATTAAATTCGGCATACAGATAGTTTATAACCTGGATTAACACATAGGATACTTTTTATCCCGATATTCCCACGGGAACGGGAAACTGCGGGCGGCCGCTAGTCTGTAAATAAAGAATGGACGCAATAGACTTTTGGCTATCGCACCGAAGATATAATTAATCTTATTTGTAACAAATGAACGGCTGATCAAACTCTCAAACATTGGCAAAGTGTTTATTTCGGTGTCACCCACTATTCATCAGTTTATTACTATAACGTTGGGCAATTCCTTTCCACAACAAGAGCACATGGGAAGATTGGGTCATTATAGTACCCACTACCATGTATTAAATGATATCCCGAGTTTATAAGAAGGTATGTAAGTACGAAGTGTTCCACATAATCTATATGAAAAGAAAGAAAATGCCTGCCTGTATGCCGCCATTACAGTCAACAGCCCTGCGTAATGGAAATTTGCATACGCACCTTAAAATTTTATTCATAAGAAGAAAATTGTTTCACATGCGCGAAGCTCGCGACGAAGACGCACTCACGTGAAAAAATCGAATTATTGCTGAACATTAGGGAATTCGGTAACATTACCTGAATAACGAACCGTAGGTAGCCCTATTTGGGAAAAAGGAACTGCACATACCCATTATACGTCGCACCTCAGTGGATAACAATGTTTACCTGTAACAAGAAAATGAAGGATAGATTAGGTTTATTGTACAAGTTGTGTCTCTTTTATTTGGGTTAACCTTTGCTTTTTCGAAGTAGTGTAAGCGAAAGTATGTGTTCTGTCTTCGATTGAATAAGTACTTTTGTTTTAAACTTATTGAATATTAACAATTCAATAAAGTTCCGAAACATTGTCTTTCATTACAAATTTTAGTTGCCCCTGTGTTTGTGTAGTTATTCCACGGTCTCTAACCAATAGACCAGACCTAGAGAAACCCCGAGGTTGATTCTCAGCGGTAAGTACATATTCGTCTCCGTTTGGTTAGTGGCAGGGCTTTTAAAGCCGCCAGTCTTGCTATCACCAGTCGCCATAACAACAATTAGTCGCATTGTTGTATTCCCCCAGTTGTAAGTGAGAAAGCTAGTTCAATTATTGAGGATTCCATGTATAGTGCGTCTTCACACCTTCGTCACATGTCATCATATACCGTCAGATGAATGAAGAACTTCTCTTCCTTAGTTAAAAAACTGCTTACGTATTTTATTTTTATTTATACTATATGAATCACCATACACCAGTGTCTGCTGTCTTGGCTCTCCTTTAAATTGCTAACAATTTTCGCTATTGTAAAAACAAATGCGAATCCAAATTTTCATTTGGAACCCAGACGAAGAAAGCCTCAGTGTCCCGAACTGCAATCTCCCGCAGTGAGTAACGATGTGAAAACTCTAGTGTTCCTCCTCGTTTAACACGTGTCAATCTATATACACCCACAGTACATTATCTATATATTAATACGTGAAGAAAAGGTTTTGTACCCCTTTTTAAGCACATTGCGCGCACAGAGGAGTGTGAGATTTGGTATAGCTGATGTTCATAGGAAAGGTTACGTAACTGCCTCTGTGGTCTCATACCCAGAGGCCCCGGGTTCGATTTTGGTTTAGTTTGGTTGGTTGGTGGTAGGTAGGGCTTGTTGAAGTACGCTTCCACCTTCGGCCTTGTCATCACGTAACATCAGGTGAGATGAATGCCAAGTGCTTACCCGTGAGGAATTGGAAAAAAAAAAACAAAATCATAATATTGTATAAACATTATCCCCCTTATTATTTAGTTAAATATTGTTTTGCCAACGTCACACAAACGTCTTCTTGAATTTGAGAAAAAGAGACAAAACAATGATGAACAAAATTATGCTTAAATAGTTTTTTATGAATTAGGGGGTTTATATTTAGTGAAGCGGTCGAATTTCGACCATTGGGCGACCACTACACTAGTTTACCTACGGTAAGAGGTTAAGAGAACTTGCGGTAAAGTCCGAACATAACAAATTGATGGACTTTGTGTCCTTCCATAGACTAAATATTAGTCCAGGGACGGACGAATGCGAAATAAATCGATTCTTACTTTAAAAACTTCTACGATTAAGTAGTAAATTAATTTAATTAAATTAGTTATTCTGAGTTCATTTACCAAACATTATTCATGTGGCTGTCGGAGTTGATAATTACAATGGAGAATAGAACATAAATTACAAAATTAATACTAAGAATCGGTTGTTCTATGAAATATGTAACTTGCCCTCGTTTCGACGGTTTATAATAACGTCCGCAGTATTCGTGCAAGTATATACATATATAGCTCTTTACCCGCGACTTCATCCTCTTTTTTTTCAATATAAAATATAGTCTATGTTACCCGCAAGTAATGTAGCATTCTATCAGTGAAATAATTTTAGGAATTGGACTAGTAGTTCCAGAATTTTTTCTTCTTTTCATTGATGGCTTCGTGCGATTAGCACATTTAGCCAGTGTCAAAGTAATTTTTCTAACATATAATACATAAATAAACAATATTTCTTTCCTTTAAGATGATGATGAATGATAATAGAAATGAGAAGTGAGAAATGATTTACCCCTCAACACCTCGAGTATCTCAGTAAAGATGTGGGGCTTTACTAAGTCCTCTAGCGGACTTCTTGAGAGAATTTGAAAAGAGACGTTGCACTGTTTTGTTTCATTTGCCAACACTCATGCACACTCACGAACACATAACGGTTAATAATCCACCATTATTTCACATTAATATTCGACATAACACAAATTTTAGAAAATAAAACAAAACTGCAGACATGACTCTTCACTTTCCCGCCAAGAAGTCAGTTCCAGAGATTACCCTCCTTAAACAATTCATTCAAAATATAGATATAAATCTAAATCGCATAAGTGAAGCACTATTAATCACTAGATTTTTTTAGAAGGAAGACTGACGACAAAAGTCAAGAAAAGTCATAATCCAACAAGTTTGGCTTTTTAATAAAAGGAATAGTCTTCCATATTATGATTACTGTAGAGTTTTTATTGCACACGATGTGTATCGCTTGTTGATTTTGTCAACAGAAAGTTAGATACCTATGGGGTACTTTTATTTTTCCTAATCCATGTAGTGTTAAAACTAGTAGATTTTTTTGAGAAATAATAAATTGATCCACAAAAACATAGTAGGCTAGCACCTAAAATGGTAAGTTAGCATCTAAATAGTAGTTTAGGTGCTAACTTTGTATTTTTAGGTGCTAACTTAGTATTTTTGTGGATTAGGTTAGGTTAGTTTGGTGATCGATTAAATACAACCCGATTTTTTTATAGCGGGGACTTAAACATATTTTTTATAATAAATAAAAATATAGATTAAATAAATAGCATTATATATCGGAAATCTAATCGCCAACAATAAACTATTAACAATGCTTCAAAGATAGAGCTTACTTAAATAAAAGTATTTTTACTTTACCGGAGATATCTTTTTATAATTATGTTTTTAGTAATTGCAAGAGCTATTTAAAAGAAAACAAAGGAAGATTATCTAATAAAAGCTTTATGTTACTAACCGTTAATTCCACTATCTTGCTTTTTGCATTAACGGCTACTTAAACCAGCTAGCCGACTAGATTATACACACGCAATGTTCAGTACCCTTAAAAACACACAAATCAATAATACATAATATTTCAAAATGTTTTTACCTACATAACTGCTATCCTTTTCTTTTCCAATAATGACTGCGTGCTTTTTATCATTTCTACAATGTCCCACTGCTGGGCCAGTCTCTCCCAATTTTCTCTCAATCATTTGTATCGGTATTATTTTAAAACTAGTGACGAATGTCTCAACTAATTGAGCAATTATCAATATTCAAAATAAAATTAGATTATTTTCTTAATCAAATAATAAAAAAAAAAAGATCAGTAAGTTAATTTTAAACTTGTGATAAACTAACATGTACCTAACAGTGCTAATTATATCAAGAGTTCCCCACCCACTTATTCAACTCGAACAGGTCTTGATATTTTCACAGCCAAAGTTCCAAAGTTCAGATTCACGATTACAATAAAATCCTGCACGTTCAGAAGTGAGCTCGTAATATGTCACTTACGAATATAATAAGCCTAACTTCTCCCTAACTACTACTACTCAACGTTGAAGCATCGACCTCGCGGGTTTCTGGTTGACGCTTAAAATTTGATATGCGCCGGAACGATATTTCCAATGCCCTATTCAAGATTTCCACCAATAACAGTAATGGGAAGTGTTTTATCCGCTAGCGGCGGCGTCGTTGTAGCCTTTATTGCAAGGTTATTATGTCATATTTCATAAATTATTTGAAACGGCGATTACCCCGGTAACAGGGCGAGATAACAAGAGGGTCGCATGAGGCCGTGGCTTGAACGATGACGATTTACGAATATGCAAGAGTTCTTATCACAATATAGCTTGGTGTTGTGTGAAATGGAGGAGAATGGAGGAAAAGCTAGGATTGTTTTCTGTTTTAGAAACATTATAAAGAAGAGGGTTTGTCAAACAGCTCGACGAGCTCGACTTTAGCGTGGGCTAAGGCTATCGTATCTTTATCAAGCTAACTACTATCGATAATAATTGTCGTTACACAGAACACGCCACGCTTACGCTAGCATTGCGCAGAGCGTTAGCGCGTTGCGACCGACTTCACCAGCTATTCAAATTCAAATTCAAAATTATTTATTCCCTGCCATATTGGTGTACATAATAATTAAATAAATAGGTACAAAAGGTGTCAAAATAAACAATGTAGCGCCCCGTAAGGGAAACAGTAACTGTAAACAGAGGGAGCTAACTTACTTTCTACTGTATTAGACATTTTAAAATTAAATAAATTAAAAAATCAAAATCAAAAAATTTTATAATTATATTAACTTACGAATTATTATTAAATAATATTCATTACAAAATAATAAAAAAAATAATAAGAAAAACTGAAAATAAAAATTATATCCTATAAGTCAGTCATGCTCATGATGCATAATAAAAATATAATAAACATTACAAGCTGTTGAGCTGTAGAGCTCTCTAAGCAGTGTGACAGTGTGACAAACTTCCAACAGTGTGACTACCGCGCTAAATCGCCGCTTAGCCAACAAAGCAGTAAGCACCCATCACCATCATTATCATTACCAGCTTATATGTCCCAACTGCTGGGGCACAAGCCTTTGCGGATAGTGAGAACGGGCCTTAACGTGGTGGTACCTCGCAGGTCCTGCTAATGCAGCCGGCGCCAACGGCTTCACCTGCCTTCCGAAGCACGGAGGAGCTCGAGATGATACATTTTTGGTCACCCATCCAATAAGCCTTTGCGAAAGTTGCTTAACCTTAGCAATCGTTATATGCACCTACCAATGTTATCTCTGCACCATCCTATGGTTGACTGGTAGAGAATGCCCCAGGCATTAAGTCCGCCATGTAATATATATTTGTTGCAAAAGTTTAAATAAATAAATAAATCAAAGACCGGGCGCCATCGAGCACCTCGAGTAAGCACCTCGAGTAAGCACCTCGAGTAAGCACCTCGAGTAAGCACCTCGAGTAAGCACCTCGAGTAAGCACCTTGAGTAAGCACCTCGAGTAAGCACCTCGAGTAAGCACCTCGAGTTAGCACCTCGAGTAAGCATCTCGAGTAAGCACCCGCTGTCAAAACCAATTATTTTTTATACCAAACAATGTTTAAATATTTCCACAACGCTATAGCAAAGACATAACATAACCATAACCATGTGTAACTATTAATGTGTAATAATTACACATTTGGATAAATATTGATATAATATTTATTAATATTATTATTGAAAAACATTACATTCTCTTCAATTTAGATTATTTATTTATTTATTTTATTTTAATTAAAACGGTATCAAGGAAACCAATTACATTAATTAATAATATTTAATTATTGACATTATTGACATGTACATACATAATCTAAGCTCTTCACTATCTCATTAAGACTTATCCTGTCATGAAAGGTTAGCAAATATATAATGCAGCAGTTAACCCTTCTGCTAGGTAATCGCTTCCATAAGCACTAGCAATCGAACTGGCCTGTTAAATAGCCACAGCTATTTGGTTGATGTATTTTAACCCCAAATTAATGTGGCGGCCGCGGAACATATTATACGCAGGTCCGTGCGTATAGCAGCGCTATGAAAAACAACATTCAGGAAAACTGGACATCGATTCTTATATTTTTAAACTTTTACGAATCTTAGTTTCATCTCCATAGTCCAAATTTCGAAATGTTAATGAGACTGCTGCTTGGCGTTAGAAGTAATAGATCAAGGATGGTAGTCATCCACCGACATACCGTGCATCAGCATTTGCTTTTCTAAAGTTTCGGTGAACACTACATGTAGAAAAAAAATACGCGAAAAGTCAAAGGAAAAAGTGTTGAATAGTTTCGGCGGGCTGGTTAGAACCACGATAGCTCAATTAGAAGAGCACCTGACCCGGAATGTCAGAAGGGTGCAGGTTCAAATCTTGCTCGTGGAAATTTTTTCAACATTTGTGTTCCTAAATCCTTTTCAATAAAATCAATTCAATGGCAGCAATTTGAGAGTCGGTATCTTCTTTTAATCAAAAGAATCATAAAATTATAATGTTGCGCAGCTATAGGCAGCTCTTATGAAAGTCGGTCAAAAATAGAAATCCAATTTCTGTCTCAACAATCAAATTGGAAGTTGTATTAAAAAGAGCTGCACTCTACACCAACCTGAAAACTTTATACAAAATCAAACAATAATACTTTTAATAAACATTTCAAATCGGCATGATATCAAAACAACATTGCTATTATAATGGAATGAGCCAGCCGTGTTACAAAGACAAGCATTCGTCCCTTTTTTAAACAGACAATGAGGCATCGCTCGACGTGTAGATTAAAAAGGGCTTGTTCAATTGTTTGATGAAATTGAAAACTTCTTTATGAACGGGAAGGTCAAACTTTTTATTTTTTGTTATGCACACAATCGGGGGCGGCAGGTTGGCTGTGGTCGAGGCTTGCGTCCGCCGGATTTATAAATCTTATAATATTAGGTTGGGAAAAAAGTCTTTTCGCGTATAGTAGGTATGTATGAACTTTTAATAAAATCTCTTTGGCTATACTATCTGTATCAGGCTGGTTTTGGTATTATTAAAAGTTAAAATGTTAAAGAAGATAATTCCAAATTCAAATCAGAAAAATGTGTGATTTTCATTTGTTTTTCTTACTGTCAAGATGAGTAAATCTAATGAAGAAATTCGATACATTTTAAAATTTTACTACAAAAAAGGTAAAAATGCAAGGCAAGCCGCGAAAAAAAATTGCGATGTTCATGGACCTAGTGCAGTGTCTGTGAGAGTAGCACATATTTGGTTTAAGCGTTATCAATCCGGAAATTTGAATGTCAAAAATGCACATCGCCCTGGTCGCCCTATTACGGATAAAATGGATGCCATTTTTGAAAATGTGGAGCTAGCTCGGCATATCAGTAGTTACGACGTAGCTGAAGAACTGGGAATTGGCCACAAAACAGTTTTGGCGCATTTGAAAAAAAACTGGGTACACAAAAAACTCGATATTTGGGTACCTCACGAGCTCACTGAAAGAAACCTAATGAACTGTGTACTCATTTGTGATTCTTTATTACGACGTAATGAAACCGAACCATTTTTGAAGAAGCTGATAACTGGTGATGAAAAGTGGATCACGTACGATAAGAACGTGCGAAAAAGGTCGTGATCAAAGGCCGGTCAGGCTTCACAGATTGTGGCGAAACCCGGGTGTGTGTGTGGTGGGATTGAAAGGGCATTATTCATTATGAGCTGTTACCACCAGGCAGGACCATCGATTCTGAACTCTACTGCAAACAACTGATGAGATTAAAGCAAGAAGTTGAGAGAAAATGGCCGGAATTAATCAACAGAAGGGGCGTGGTTTTTCATCATGATGACGCTAGACCTCACACATCTTTAGCCACTCAGCAAAAATTAAGAGAATTTGGCTAGGAGGTGTTAATGCATCCGCCGTATAGTCCTGACCTTGCACTTTCAGATTTCCACCTGTTTCGGTCTCTTCAGAATTCTTTAGGCAATGTCAGGTTAACATCACAAGAGTATTTAATTTCATAAAAATTCCGAATTCAGGTATCTATTAAACAACAAAGTCAAAAAACATCAAAATTCGTAAAAAGTTAGGGCATTTGACCCATAAAGTTTATATTTGCAAGTCAAATTCAAATAAATTTAGATTATTTTTTTATGTCTTATAAGACAGCTCTTGGCCTTGATCTCGCCTGATGGTGAGTGTAGATGAGGCCTACAATGGAGCGAGCTGCCCCAGAAGATGCCTATTAACTCTCGCCTATTTTTTTTTTTTTTTTTTTTTATACTAGCACCTCCAACATAATCGGAGCCTATTTTCTTTCTGTTTACTCTTTCATACTAGTTCTCGCTTTTATACCTCTCGTACTTACATTCTTCATACTACACTTTCATACATCATCTTTTTTACTTTTCACGGGTGGGATACCCGTCTATTTAGGCTTCCTATTCTACTCTAGTATATTACTCTACTTGTTTATTTATGTATACTATACTTAGTTGGTCCTCTTCTTGTGGGAACAGGGTGGGAAATATTACATTTTATTTTTCTCAATAGTACCGATTTACAATATTTACAATTACAACTTAACAATTTTACATAATTACATTTTAACACTAAACTTAAAAACTATGTGAAGGTACAGGGACACTTAAATTAATTGTCTGCTTACAGCGCTATAGCTAAGGTTATAGGTGAAGCAGACTTAATCAGTGTCCCTGTTCCTACTTATAGCTATATTACATATTTTCTGGCAGTACTCGATAAAATCTTTATGACTTTTCTTACACAAGAGAAGCTTGTGCAAGTTTCCAGCGACTAGAGAGATCCCTAACTTCTTCTGTTGTAAATTATACCTATATACGCCGGTGGAGGGGCACTCCAACAGTAAATGGGGGACAGTTTCCTCGACCGCAGGATCGCAGATGCACGAAGGGCTCGTCCTGCACTTGAAGCGGTTCAAGTACTGGGCGAACCCTCCGTGCCCTGTTAGGATCTGGGTCAAGGTACCTGTGGGGTGAATCCTCCTCACTACCCTATACGCTGCTTTGGCGTCCGGGAGGAACATCTTAGTGATGTTGGCTGTATGTCCATCACGATACCGTTGGTCCCAGCTGTCAATCGTCATCTCCCGGAGAAGTCTCTTTACGTACGAGACCGGACAAGCGTCGTAGTCGGGCCTCTTTTTCAACGTCAGAGCGGCCGTCTTGGCCAGTTCGTCGGCCCGCTCATTGCCCGGAAGTCCCGCGTGCGCCTTGATCCAGAACAAAGATACAACTTTGTTCTGGATGAAGGCCCCTCGCAGGTTCTTCCGTGCTTCCACCGCCAGGGGGTGGAGAGAGTGATGGTTGGCGATCGTCTCCAGCGCTGCCCTCGAATCGCTGTACACACCATAACTCTCTTCCTTTCCCCGCGCAATCACTTCCGTGGCTTTGCATATCGCTAGAAGTTCCGCTTGGTAGACTGTGCAGTACGCGGACAGACTCAGCTTTATGGATCGGGTCTCGGCCTCACCTTTCCATATGGAAAGTGCTGCCCCGACCTTCCCCTCAAGCTTGCTGCCGTCGGTGAATATACGCACCTGCTGCACATTGTACCTGTCCACTAGGTTTTGGTCTTCCAGGCACACGAACTCCAAACCCATATGCGCCGCCGGATGTGGAGCACTAGCAAAGTCCACCGCACTCTCAGTCTCTCTTCCTCCCAGCATTTCCTGGGATGACCCTCTCTTTGCCTCGTACAGAGCGGCTGCTTCTGCAATCCTGAGGTCGAGAGGCAGTATCCCCGCAAGCACCAGTGCCGAGTGTAGGGAGACTGTGCGGTAGGCTCTGCAGAGCTTTTGCGCGAACCCCCGCTGAACAGTGTTGAGCAGTTTTCTGACTCCCAACTTCTTCGCCGCCGGCGCCCATGCCGCCGCAGCATACAAAATAACCGGCTCCACCGCCGCGGTATAAATGGACCTAACTATCTCAGGGTCTAGGCCCCAGCTAACTTTCGCGGCTTTCGAGAGTTGCTTATAAAAAGCAATAGCCTTCTTGCACTGGTTTGCGATGTGAGCTTTAAATGTTAAGCGATTGTCAATGGTGAGCCCCAGAATCTTGATCTCTTTCGACATTGCTATGTCGATCCCGCCCATGCTCAGCCGTGGTGTGTCGTGCTTCCGCTTCCGCGTTAACAACATAGCACAAGTTTTGTGCGGCGCAAACTTCAGCTTGTTCCGGACACCCCACTGCTGGACATAGGCGAGAGCGGCATTGGCCTGTCGCTGCACGTCGCTAGCCCTATCCCCGTGGAAGACTAGTACGACGTCATCCGCAAATGCCTGCGCATAATCTCCCCGCTCATGCAGCCCCTTCAATAGTGGATCGAGAAGCAGGTTCCAGAGTATTGGACCACCTATTGACCCTTGCACGCATCCTTTGTTGGTGCTTCGCGTGCTTACCTCCCCAGCGTATCTTACTGTGACTTTTCTGCAGCTGAGATAGCTGTCGAGTAGCTTCCTGATATTTACCGGACACTTTTCCTCAGCCAGTCGGATTCTGATGGCTGGCCACCACGCGCTATCGAAGGCCCCCTCTATATCCAATGACACTAGAGTAACCAGCTTCTTCAGCTCAATCATACCTCTGATGTGGTGTATTAGATGATATAGGGCGTCCTCGGTGCTCCTCTGGGGCATGAATCCGTACTGGCGAGTACTAATCCTCGGTACGAGATGGTATTTGATCCGTGCTACCGACATCTTCTCAAGAACCTTGCCCAGCACCGGCAGTAGCCCGATGGGTCTGTATGCCTTCGGTACTGTGTAGTCATCCTTGCCTTGTTTTCTGAGTACCACTACTGTGGCCTCTTTCCAGATGTCCGGGAAATGTCCTAATTCTAGGCACTTATTGAATAGGGCAAGCGACTCTTCGATGTTATGCTCCAAGGCTCTGCTGCAGATGTCTGCCGTAAAGCCATCCGCTCCCGGGGCCTTCTTTGGATTGAAACTCCCCATCGCGGTCTTTAGCTCGAGCGAGGTAAACGGAGGATCCAGATGGTCATCATCTGTCCGATCGTTTACTCTCTCTGCCGTTTCTCTGACCCGGCGATGGTCTTCGTTATCTTCGCTTTCCAGGTCCTCAGGGTAGAAAGTATCGGCCAGTAAGTCCGCTGATTCTTGGGGTTCTAGATATGTACCTTCTTCGGTTTTTAGGGCCAAGTCTTCTTGTCTCCTGGCGGTCGTCCTCAGAACGCGGTATATCCCCTCCCATACCCCTTCTCTGTCCTGCTTCTCGCAGAACCCTTTCCAGCTCGTTATACGGGCGTTCTTGACTTCACACTCATAGCTTTCTTTCTTCTGCAGGTATTCTTCAACGACCTTTTCTCTTCGATGTGGCGCAGCATTTCTGATTCTCCGTTTGTACGTGGCCGTCGTCTTCTTCAGCTTGCTCAACTCCTCATTCCACCAAGGGATGGAGAGGGTTTCTGCGCTCTTTTTCGCTGGGATCGATTTCCTGCAAGCTGAAGTGATCGCTGTCGTGAGCTCTACGACGGCCTTTTCTAGCGAGTTTTTGTCATTTAAGGCTTTTATGCTATTTATATTAATATTGCGTTCATGTTTTTCTAGCACCAATGCGTCTATAAATTCATCCCAGTTGGCCTTCTTTGTATTGTATAGACGTGTCGTTCTCTGGACGGACTGTAAGCCTTTACTCTTACGGAGTTTAACATCGAAGAGAATGGTGTTATGGTCGGAGCTTATCAAACCCTGGTCTACCCTCCAGTTCTCTATAAGCCCCAACAGGTCGTCGGTGCTCGCCGTTATGTCGACTATACTGGTGAACTCCCTGTTACCTCTCACGGTGTCAAAAGTTGGAGTGTCACCTCTGTTTAATACCTGCAATCCAGACAGATAGATGCAACTCTCGCCTATTAATTCCACTCCCTGCCAGTGCGCAGTAAAAATGATGACATGAAGCGCTTAGTGCGACATAGTGGAATTTCTACTAGGTGGGGATGATATCCTGCAGTACGTCTGGAGGTTCGGTGGTAAAAGGGCAATGGTGGTGTGAGCTCGAAAAGCTCCCCGGCATACTCTCCATAGTAAAGTCGGTAAAAGATACACAGGCAGGCGTCACGACGCCAGTGTGCGAGGTGTGTTTTTTGCTGCAGTCTGAGCTTTGGACTCGATGGTTGAGCCGAAGTTGAGATTTGCAGTCAACTCCATGCCTAACAGCTCAAAGGTGCCCTTGATTGGGATCTTGAAACGGACCAGGTGGTCGTCCCCCCGATTGGAATGCCGGAACGTGGATCCACGGCGCCAAACAATTAAAATTCTATTGTGTCTGGTATTACGGTAGCCGACAGGTTAAGGTTACGTCTGCTCGCACAACCATGGCCTCTCTTAGAGAGTGAATGTTTCTCTCTCTGGCTCCCGCAGCCGGAATGTATATTTCTGCAACAGTACTATCGTCTGCGTACCCCAACTATCCCTGACTGAAGCAGGTCGTTGATGTGGAGCAGGAAAAGAGTTGCCGAAAGAACAGACCCTTGAGGAACTCCGGCGTCGATAGCCATGAATGATGGATGAAGAGGAGCAGCCATCAACGACTACTCTGATCGACCGCTCACTTAAAAGTCTGATCCAATTGCAGAAGCCAGTAGGGATGCCGTACGCGGAAAGCTTGCTTAACAGACTTTTATGCCAAACTCTGTCAAAAGCCTTCGAGATGTCCATGGACACGGCAAGGGCTTCGCCGTGTTTCTCGATGGCTTCGCCCCAAAAGTGTGTAACGCATACTAGAAGGTCCCCAGTAGACCGTCCCTGGCGGAAGCCGTACTGACGATCGCTAAGGAGATCGTTGTGCTCTAGGTACGTCAGCAGTTTGTGGTTTAGGACCTTTTCCATAACTTTGCAGATTATGGATGTTATGGCGATTGGTCTGTTGAGTACTCTACGAACCTCTTTGTTATGAATATTGATTTCCGACATGTAAGAGTCATGGTGAGGTATGCTAGGTGGTGATTTAGAGCCCGAATCAAGACGCGAGTTACTTGCGAAGAGGGATGCAAACAAGTTCGCCTTCTCTAACGCGGTGTGGGCCAATGTCCTATCTGGTTTGATATGTGTTCTTTATTTCTTACTCGCCATTTTGTAATTATTCTGCTCCACGGACGCAAGCTAAAACAGAGCGACAGGCGCTCGCGACAGTAGCATCTTGAATGGTGATCGCTCGCCGCCGCCGGTCGCTCTTTTCCGTGGCCAGGCCGTTGTGTCCTGGACTGTTGTAGTTACGTAAGGAAGTGGGCCAGTGGGTTGGGGCGTTAGCCGACTTGCTTTTTCCCTTGTGAAGTCAAGGTAATCCCTTGCCAGCCTAGCACGACTCCATTCGTTTAAGGGAGATGCCAAATAACTATTTCTTGCTAGGTCCTACCCAATTGGGCTGGTTGCGAGGGGACGGCGTTTTTGCTGGCAGAAATGCCTAGAGGCTTTATGTGAGTGTCTCTTTTTCTCTGTTTCTCCCCGTTCTGGTTTAAGCGCGAGTTAGAAGGGAAGGGAAAGTCCGTTAATAACCCGGTAATGACCCGGTCGTTTCCCCACAATCCAACGCTTTTATCCTGTACAATAAATGCTGTTACTTGTATAATGAATATGAATACGATATGCTTTTGAACCTTAGTCGTTGGCTGTTCATTTTCTACTACTCTTCGTCCAAACTAAGATCTGGGTTAAAGAACTAGAAAATAACTGTTTCAATATATATTTTTACAATTACTTTGCATTTGAACAGGAGCTAGCGCGTTCAAATTGCGATATTGTCGGTTAATCAGGATTCGACAATAATGGTCTCCGAATAAGAAATCAATTTAAAATGTTTCAAGCTCCTCCGTACTTTGGACAGCAAGTTAAACAGTAAGGCCCAATCTGCCTATGTGAAAGAGCCTAATGCAGCAGTTTTCAGATTGATGATGATAATGAAATGCATAGAGCTGTCAAATGGTGCCTAGTCCTTAGCTATGGTATTAAGCGGTGAACACTAACGTCAATGGGCGTCGAAGCGTCGCTGTATTAGTAGCCGGTCAGCCCAAGCTCCAACACCGACCGCGGGATGACATCGCAACTACGCGACTCGTTTCAATCTGTACTCTATGCATAAGTAATGTGAAAAGTATGGAGATACGCCTCGAATGCGGAATACGCGCTTCTCTAAAATATCGCTGTTATTTTTATGATACAGCGACTACAGTTATTTGTTTCTAGTGGGGCAACCGCTGTGTAATCTCAGCGGTATGGATAACGCTTCCACGTGAAGAAACGTTCGGGTTCAAGTTTTTGCACTTGGGAAATTGTACGATTTACTAAAACATAAAACTATTTATTTAAGAGGTTTTCGTAGACATCTATCATAAATATGCCTGTACATAATTTACAGACAATCGAGTAAATTTTTAAATATGTAGGGCGAGTCGGAGAGAGTCTTAGTTCACCATCTGCGTCTACTCAGACACAGTAGCAAGATGTTTTTTTGAGGTATAAAAGAAAACGGCTTTACTGCTCCGTCGCTGATGGTTTGCGGCGCGGCGCGGCGCGGCGATCGATTTCCCTCATTGCGTTCTTTCTATAATCGTTGAATAATAATCCCGTATATTATAACGCGCAATGAACTAAAGGTTGACTTGTTCACCGGGGTAGCAATAATAATCTTATCTCAATCTCTCGATATAACAATAATGTTAACAGTTATCAGTACAATAAATAGCCAGTTCTTGAGTGGTTAAGGATTCCGGGTGGAGTGCGCTTCCATTATCACTTAACATTAGATCAGATACAGGTCAATCGTTTCCCGCTTCGATCAATTATGATTCCCGTTGCGAAATAACAAAAAAAACAGAAAACGAAAATATCTTTTAAAAAGGACTTTACCCGAAATAGCGGCAAGCGCACATTACTACAATTCGCGTTCTCAAATCTATTACGGAGCCGTACAAATCGACGTCAGGCTGTACTCATCGCCGCGACGGCGGGCGAGACGTCCACATAACCGAGTTATGGCTTATGGCATGTAAACAAACGAGCGTTTGGCGTGGCTAGTGTCTATTCCGACATGAGCAATAACCGCGCGATTATCCTATTTGAGCTCGGAACAACCAACAGGCGTGACTCGTTCCACATTTTTTGTACTAACCAACTTTGAACACGTCACTGAATCACAATCGGGACGATTCCTTCGACTTTTATGAAGATGTTAATGTAACGGCGGGCGGTAGCGGGCGCTGCTTCTGTATTCCAACAATTGTTTTTGACTACAACACATTTTGGGATGACATTAGGTATGTAGGTAGATACATATTACTTGAGGATTTCCTCAACTTCGCCACAGTGGAGCGTAAATGTTTGTTCTTCAGTGGCTGAAGGAACCTACCTACGTCCTATTTTTAATAAATTACTTTTTCATATACTTTAACTAAATAAACTGTTACGTAATCAGTTACAAACCATTTCACTTACGAATATCTATATAAAGCATATTTTTTACTTTGCATATTTACTTACAAGAATAATCGGGTACCATTTTTTGATTCTATCATAGAAGCATAACGAGAATCAAGCTTTTATAATTCGAAATAACAAATAGCGGTAGTAGCTGCATGAAGACATAAAGAAATAGTACCTAGGTAAATAAAGCTGGTCGGTGGTGGGGTCCCGCTCAGAATGGTTACTGGATGACTATCACCCACATACCTATTTCCGCCGCCAAAATTACTGTATACAGCCACAATAACTAAAGCCGTAAGGTCAGCAACGCAGAAGTTACGCGTATAGGCTGCCGTGACCGCTTTCCATCAGGCCGACCATAGCTTGTTTGCCGAACAATAAAAGTTACGTTATCTAACTATTACAACCAAAAATTCTAACTTTTTTATCATCGTGTCATTAACATTGGAGTGATTGTTAATTATTAATAGAATATTTTTGTTGTCTTAATGTATGCGATATTTCGGCACTGATATCCGCGCCACGATCATCAGATACTCGAAGACAGCAAAAACATGGTAATAATCCCAATAATATTTACTTTTAAAAAGTACTCATCTAAAATACGGGACTAGAAGTGTGAAATACCGGTTTTAAAACGATTACTTCACCACCAGGCTAACAGCTACTTGTAAGTAGTTACGGTATATGAAAACATGTCGTCATCTGATCAAAAGCTGTTCCCATTCAAACTGGCTTAACCGCCAACCTACTTAATCAGAATTATTCAGCAAAACTTTTGTCTCGTATTTTTTCCGGCAAGCGCAGACAAGTTTTCCCTCTACGTATTTGAAGTGACGGGAATGTAAAATTAGGAGAGAAAAACATAAATATTCAGCACGACTATATAAATAAAAGAAGTTTGGGCCATTTATTCCGATACACCGGGACTCCGTGCAGAGACTGGAAAAGTTAGGCGGGAACGGGATTTCCTAATGCGATTTTAATTCGTTCTTTCCGCGACGAAGAGGGTAATTTCAATAAAAGCAAAGTCAGTAGATATTTTGTTACTCAAGAGGGAAAAATGGTAGAAAAGGTACGTGTGAATTCTAATTTGGATATTTGGAAGTTGCGGAGAGTGCTATTCTGTGTCGTTTTTCGCTGGTTAATTGATCGTCATTAGACCGTTCCCAATGACAACTCTGCCAAAAGTGCATATTAAGGTCTCATTTAATTTCTCCGTTTCGGTTAACAGGCTACTTTTGGCAGCGTGATGAACCTCTTAGCGAATATGTTGTGATTCTATTGTTCAAACTATTCCTGAAAGAGCTATAACTGGCCAAAAACAATGTTTCATAATTATTGTGGCTCTTTAGGCGATTATGTTATATTGTTACGTTATTAAAAATACATTTAAACACACGTTACACATGAAAAAATTACGCTTATCTTTTAAAAAGGTTTCATTAACCGAATCCTAGCTGTGATAAATAAAAAAAATGTCTACGAGACAAATAAAATTATACATCGACTTATATTTAATACATTGTACTGGAATTCATATGCACACATGTCATATACCGCCACATACGCATACTACGTTTTATAATCTAACAATGAAAACCATCAACAATAACTCGTGTTTCTTTCGAAGAAGAAAAATACAGCGTTTATAATACAAATGTTTTCTCTTTACTGAGCAACGAATACCTATTACAAAAATGCGCTCTTCGTTCGTCTACTTGCTGAAATTGACTTATCGAGGGAAAGGCTCGACGTAATAGCGTGTATTAAGCGATTTGTTTACGTTTAACTCTATCGTGACCAATTACTGTAAGTAATGTGGAATGTTTCGTGCTATTATGTGTATGTCTGCACAATTCGTTTCATTGCAATTACGTGAATGTGTAGGTTTTGATTATAGTTGCGGTCGTTAAAAGACTATTGTAGCTTTACGCTACTGACAAAATTGTAGCATTGATCCATCGTTTTAATGTTTAGTGCATTGCTATTCATAAGTTTGCGGGTACCTCGCTGATTCCGGGAGAAGCCAGGGATTCCAGAGACATATGGCCTTGTCAGACGTAAAATGGTGAAGTAAGATTTATGTTTAAATCTACGGGAGCGAGCGTAGCGCATTTGAGACAATTTAATATTTATTCGATAGTACACTGTGAAATTATATAAGACAAAGACTGCATTGAAGTTAAACACATAAAAGTCCTTTTTAAAGTTATGAATCGTAAATTGCAAGTATTGTAACTAAAGTAGTAATATACTTTAATAATTAAATAATATACTTTTATTAATATCACAGTACCTACAAGGAACTAAAGTAACAACAGCTTATACCATCAGTGAGGCTTTTTTACATTTCATTATTTTAATGTATCAAAATATTAAAAAAGCTTTTTTTAAACCATCTCTCTTTCAGTTATGTCAACTTTTTAACAATCGTTATATTTTCCGTTTTCAAGCCGTTTGTGTACCTGTAATTATCATTTTATTAGCGGATGACATCGATATAGCTTTTTGATCATCTATTGTTCACGTGGCACTTGTCTGACATTACGTATTCCAACATTAATTATGAATACAATCTTTTAATATTTCTCACCAAAGCTAAGAACAAATGAAAAATATAAAGTTCAGAGCTTTCCATAAAAATGTAAGATTATGCCAAGATACTTCGTTAGCCACCGGAACACTTTACCGTACATAAAGTCTTGCCCTGAACAAATCTCTACGGAATCTGGTTGAAATATTCCGCCTTGCCTGACTTGCTCGCGAAATTGTCTTACAATTTACAATTGAATCAATTTGACAAAAAATTCAACATAAAAATTTAAATACACGTCTTTATAGTAAATTAGCGCGTTCAACTAAACAAACAAACTCTTCAGCTTTATAATATTAGTATAGATATGGTTCCTAAATCCAAACAATATAATTTTAAACCTTTGTTAACATGTTGATTTATTTGTTTTAATGTAGATAACTCATGTTTCATTTATAACTCTTGCTTTATTACTTATAGTACCTACTGAGAAAAGCGTACACAACAATTATGTATCTATACTAATATTATAAAGCTGAAGAGTTTGTTTGTTTGGTTGAACGCGCTAATCTCAGGAACTACTGGTTCGAATTAAAAATTATTTTCTGTTGAATAGTCCATTTATTGGCTAAGGCTATAGGCTATATTACATCACGCTATGACTAATAGTAGTGGAGCCGCAATGAAAAATGTTGCAAAAACGGGAAAATAAAATGATTTTTTAATACACCAGATTCGCCCGGCGTTCGCAACGACAACTCAAGAGCACGAACCACTTCTCCAGCCGTTCCTTGCGAGTGCACACCAGTCGTCGCGGTCCGACCCGGCCTCCCACCAGCGGGTCACACCGTGAAGTACCCACAGCGACCCTGTGCGCGAGCAGTTTTGATTGCTCAGCCCACCGGCCGCCCCCATCATGCCTTCAAGTCCGTGTGTGTGTAAGCCCACACGGCCGAATACCTTCCGCCGCACTACGGGAGTACCCTACTCGGCGAAGACACTAGTGGTCTAGTGTCTGGCGAAGTGGTCTTCGCCAGACAACTCGGCAAAGAAATCAAGCCGGATCACCGCACCCTGCCCGCCCGAACCGAATCCGCGCTCTCGACCACGCGCGCCGCCGCAACCGCGCCCGCGATCTCACGTCACGCGGACGTGCTCGCGAATTCGCGCCCTGCGCCCGCGCTCCGAAACCCGACAGCGCCCGCCAGTGCCCGCCCAGCGTTCGCCCACGCCCGCCCACAGCTGCGTCGACCGCGCGCGCCGCAACCTCGGCTTGAGCACCCGCGCGCAAACTCGCGGACGAAAAGCGCGCACCGGCGAAGCACCCGCCCGCAGTGAAGCCCGCGATGGTAGGCCCCTCTCACAAGCCTTCCGTCAAGGGAGGCCACATCAGGGGGGTAGCCGCCACCACCAACGCGCAGGAAGCAAAGCCGCTTCCACCACGCCACCCCCGCACGCCCAAGACCACCGCTTCTCCAGCGTGGTGTTGGGCGACCACTTCGCCGCTGCTACCATCACCACAGCCCACACCTGCATCACCACCGGCTAGCCCACGCAGCCCGACCAACATGCCCGCCCCGTTCGTCACCGTAGCAGCGAGACGCCCGTTGGATGCGACCTCGCCATCGCCGTCGCCAGCGCCACGAATCCCACGGACCGACGCCACGTCACCATCACCCATGGACGGCACAAGCGCCCCAGTCCCCGATACCGCCAACTCACAACCTCAAGAAGACCCGATACGCGCCCATCGTGGTGGAAGTGCTGCCCAACCGGGCGCAGCACTTCCAGAAGCTACGTTGCATCCTAGGCCACCCGCCCAACACCAGGCCGTACAAGAGAGGAGTCAGATTCCTCCCGAAGTACGATGTACGATGAGTTCTGCGCAGTACAACGGCACTTCGGCAGCCAGAAAGACATCCCGTGGTTCTGCTACTCGTTGCCGGCAGAACGATGCGCCAAGATCGTTATCAGAGGTCTACCGACCAACACTGACCCCGCCGATATCGAGAGCGATATCAAAGACCGAGGCTTCGCCCCTGAATATGTGAGACAGATTCGAGCCAGGACAGGCAGGCCCGGCTGCCTCTATTACGCTCAGCTCCATCGCACCCCCGAGACCATCCCGGCAATATACGAAGTCGCCGAACTCCTGGGAATGCCAGGCGTCAAAATAGAAGCTTAGAGAGGCCGAAAAGGGCCAGCGTCACCGGTGCCAGTCCTTCCGCCACAAAAAACTATAAACAGTTTAAAGTTTCATTACATTTGTATTGTAGCTGGCGTGATAGCATTCTAAGGTAATGCGCGGGCAATTTAAATTGAATGAAGAGTAAAAGAGCTTCATTTACATGTATAATACCTAAAAGAGTTTTTGTATTGTAATGACCCTATAAGCTTGATAAATTCTGCATTAAATAACTAATCTTTTTTCAAGTTTTATTACTAACCACGAGTGGAAGTGTTAGATAAGCGATATTCAAATAAAAGCAACTAGGACAGCTAATAGCTACATAGTGGCTAGATATTTAGCAGTACTTTGTATAACTATAATAAACAGTTCAATTAAAAAGCTTGATTCTGAATATTCTATGTCATGTTCTGTTTAAGCTGAATAGTAGTTCAAATCATACATAGGTATTCAGAAGCTGAATATTTTAGGGGCTTTTAGCAAACGTCTACAAATTGAAAACCAAATAAGGTGTTTTACATAACTTATAGCTCTAGAAGCGGACATAGTACCTACATGTTCAGCTAAAAGTGTTAACACGTGTAATTTTAATACTCATATGCAGTATAAAACTGATTAGTGAAGGAATCCTGCGTTAATATCCAGAAACTAGTGCTATTTAGTGCGTGTTTAGTGTTGCATGCTCAATCGACCAAAATGCCGCCTCACGAAAATGTATTAATCACACTTTTAATCTAATCATATCTAAATATGTAGTCACATGTGACGCGTCATGCAGAATAATGCAACAAAACCACTGAGCGGATAGCTCCTATTCAAAATGAATATGACGGCCATTATCCTAACCTCTTTTTATGTAAATAAACGTTATTTATCTTACAGAACACTTTTTTATGAATGAACACACACACAATTAATAACCTCATTATTTCCCTGCATGAAAATTTACAAAATTGCACTAAATATTATATTCATCCAATTCGAGGTATTTAAGTACCTGTATCAAAGACTAAAAATTACTTTTTAAAATAGTTGTTTGTCTTGTGGCGCCCGGAAATTTTCAAACAAACTGGTATATTATATTCACAGTAAAATATATCTGGCAGGCGTTAAAATAACATTTGAAAAGTCACACTATCGTAACAATATTTACTCTTCAAATTATAATTTCCACAGCGCATATAATAATAACGACCACTGCAATATGTTTTATGTTTATTTGTATTATTTCTTTATAAAATTTACGATAACATCTGAATTCTGTGTTAGACGACCTCCTTGGTCGAGTGGTTTGTGCACTGGTTTTCATGGTGTCGCCATCTCTGAGGTCCCGGGTTCGATCCCCGGTCGGGTCAATGTAGAAATTATTGTTTTTCTAAATTGTCTCGAGTCTGGGTGTTTTCTATGTATAATACATACATACTGTATTTAAGTATTTTAAGTATGTTTAATCGTTATCTAGTAACCATTTAACGAGTTTCATAACGAAGCTTCTCTTGGGCTAGATAATTGGTGTGAGTGTAGGGAAGTTTTTTTTTTTAATTCTAAATTGTAACTGAATATCTGAGCTCCAACATTATCATCTGCATAAAAAAGATATAATTGCTGGATAAAAGGTAGATTAGAGTTTACGCAGAAGATATTCAACTTGTTGTACATTTATTCAGGTACTACCTATGTGGTTATTAATCAGCTGTTATCCAAATTAAAGCTAGTAATTTTGTGCCCAAACTGCTTGAGTATCATCTGTATAATAAGCGCTTACACTATCAAATCTTAATCCATCAATCGAGGCAGCATAAAGTCGCCAGATTGCTTTTAAACAAATATTATTCAGCCAATCCGAGTTGCTTTGGACTGTTTCCGGCGAAAGAATAAGTTTTTTTGAGAGAGTTGCTGATTGCCTCTGGGCATTTTCAGCGTCATCGGACTTTTGAGCTTTAGAGTTTGGACTTGAAAATTTTGAGCTGCTGCAAATGATTACTTACCCCTGATTCGAAAGTACAAAACTCATGTGTTTGAATGGAATTTGTTCCCGTCAGACGTGACTATGGGGGTTGAATTTTCGATTTCTGGCAGTTGACACGAGCATATCCCCGTTGTCGGCTACTGACGCTTGAAAGTTTAATACTATTACAGTTAATGAACAAACAAAGGACATTCACAAAAGCGGAATTTACAAACGATCTGACAACGAATCAAAGACATTCCAATGCACATTAATAAGCAATGGCTTGTGTTTTAACGCCTACCAAAAATGTATCAATTCTACTACCAATAAAATTCAAAACGCTTACCAAAACGGATAAATGCTCACCAAATTGTGTTTCCTAAAATATTAGAAAATGGATAAAATTTATATTTTTATTAAATGCAATAAAAATATATGAATACCTTTTAACTGCATTTCAGACCAAATATGTTAATTTGTCACCAAATAGATAACACTAATATTTTATGCCTCGAGTTTCAATTTGGTAATTTTTGCTTTCTGTTGTCTAATAAAAAACTCGTCTCGTCATATATCACCCGAGAAGTAGAAAATTCGAGAAAATTCGATTTGTTTCAATACAATTTTTATTGTATTGCATAAGAATTAACAGTCTCAATTATCTTAATGGTTTACAAATAATTCAGCAATTTACTTATCCCCTTTTGGAATGCGTGTGTTTAGTGCGTATGTTTGTCCAAGTTTGTTAAAGATTATTTTATGTATGTTTGTATATTTTTATATTTATATTGGCCTCGCACCTTTTTAATTAAGTTCGAACTATTCACATCTTCGATTTCACGGTGTCGCTGTTCAATTCAGCAATTTAGTTGCCTGTAAAAGATCGCCAAATTGAAACTTTGTAGATACAATTTTTTTAAATCTAATATAGCTATAAAAGTAGGTAATAAATTTACCTAATATCTTATACATAGTACTGAAAAAAAATTATAATGTAACAAAATAATAAAAATAATAAAAATAAAAAAATAATAATTTAGTTTTATGAAAGAAAATAAATAAAGGAGATAATAATAATATAAATTGCGGTTTGAAGTTACTTCTTATAGAGACAAGTCCATCTTTGTACGTCATTAGTATATGTATGTTTCCAAGTGCAACAAAGAAAAGATTAGCTTATAAATCACCGTCGACTTTCCTTTTTACTTATAACTAACGGTCCCTGTCCCTGCTTCGCACGGGTGGACTTTTTTTCAACATAGCCTATGTTATTTAGCGCTAATGTAGCATTCTAATGGTGAAAGAATTTTTTAAATCGGTCTAGTAGTTTTTGAGTTTATTTGCTGCAAACATACATACACACAAAATTACAAAGGTTTCCTTTTGATAAAAACTACCTATAAGTACTAATACTATAGTATTAGTACTTATAGATAGTACTTTTACTACTTCTGGACCACCCGTTTATGATACACTTGTCTACTATTAGTGAAAAATTCAATTAGAATTACATCGAAATGGCAAAGTTCGATTATTCAAACCAACGACCCTCAAAATAGAAAAGTTCTTCTCGGTTGAACAGTCATAACAGAAACTTTGTCTGTATTCTTTTTTCGTAGCAATAGTATGAAATCGTTTTAAGTTGGAAGGCATATTGATTCTGATTTTATTTTAATGTGGTTACAAACATTTGTGCATAAACTACAGCCAGGTGACTAACTAAATTGCTGCTATTGTATGTAGCTTTCCACACTTAAAAGTATCATGTGCATATTTATATATCATTAGTTCATTACTTAAATTTTCAAATCATATAAAAATTAATTAATTTGGTAAATGGTTTAACAAAAATATACTAACTTTAAATCGCACAATAAGCAATAATAAAGCTGTATTATTAAAATTATACTTCAACTACTAGAAGTTATTTTTAATTATGTATTTTTAGCCTTTTTAACGATTTAGAAACAGTAAGATAACATTTAAGTGGAAAATTGCAGACACCTGTGAATACCTTATTAAGTAATTAAATAATAAAATATATTTATAACATTTTAATTATCTACTAAAACTTTTAAGAGTTAGCCCATTATTGTATTTCGAGCTTTTGGGATATGGTAAAAAGTTGAGGTTAATTTCGTTATAATTACCTTTTTTTGTGCTATATGTTTATTATATTAGTGGAATAAATTAATAATATATTTTATTTGTTTTCTTTTCAGATTTTAAAACCCGTAAAAAAAAGTAAATAAGTTTTTATGTCTGTTAATTATGGAAGCACCAAAATTTACCTGTTTTTTTTAAATACGAATATTGAAAGTCCGAAAGGATAATGAATTTTCGGTGAGCCAATATGGACCCGTTAATTAAAACAAATACCCCATAACTTATCGTTAGGTCCTAATAAGATCTTTGCCTTCATCTCAAGTGATGGTGAGTATGACGACGATGGCAATCTACATCTGAAACCCTCAATCACTGACGAATTCCTCAGACTAGTTACCTATTCATTACCTATTTATTACTCGGCGATGTAACATTTACATTAAAACGAGCTCAACATTAACTTTTCTGTTGGTTCATAACAAGTTTGTTATTTGCCCTCGGTATACTTTGCAACAAACCACCACACTCTGCCTACGTTATTAACTTTCTTTATACCGTAATAAATTCCACGAATCTGATTATTATCTTGAATTTCCACTAGGAGAGTTCAAATTATGAAATAGGTTTTAAGCTTTAAAACTCACGTCAGCAGTATCGGGTTGTGATTAATTTGGATACTCTCCAAAATTCAATCTGTATATTGCTGAGAGACTCCTCGTTGAAGGTAAGGTTCATCGCAATTTCGGCAAATCGACAAAACCTTTTAAATGTCACTTAAACTTGAACATTAACAAAATATCTTCTTACATTTATTTTACATTTCATTTAGGTAATCCTGACGCGTTTCGAATCATTTGCAAGGCAGAATAGAACGCAAATACGAGGTATTTTATATTAATAGTAGTGTTCGCGTAAACTTTAGAAAGCAATTAATACGAGTATATACTGCGGAACAATTCGTTTCTAAACTTGGAATGAAAATGAAATGAAAATATTCTTTATTGTACACCATACTATAAAAGACATAAAGTTTCTTTTGTTGTTCGGAAATAATATGTGCTCCCACAGCCCCCTTGATCTTGGTATTGTCCTTAATGCTCCTTGAGACTGTCCCGCAATAGGTTTCCTTAAAAGATTGAACATCTTAACTGTTACTTTCTATCCATAGAGCTTTTTTATTTAGATGTCTAACTGCCGCACTCTGAGACGTCCATTAACATTAATGATTACTTAGCATCTATGATATTTCATTGTAAAAAAGTCTTTAATAACAACCTTTTAAGTACTTTTACAGAATGAAAAATTATAAGTACTAAGTAAAAATTAACATTAATTGACAACTCTGAGAAGGTACGGCAATATCGAATCGGAACTTTGTCGGTAATTTACGTTTTTTAATACCCAATTTAACTTATACAACTTTTAAACCTTTATATACCTACTTATCGACTATTCTTCTTGTTTTTTTTACACTGCATTAATATTTAACTAATATCCTATATTATTTCTGTTCAAATACCATTTTGCTACAGGAATTCATTAACCAGTGAGACCCTTGAGATTATGTCTGGGCATTCGACGACGACAACGTCTTTCATTTCAAACTTTTATTACACCATAGAGATGCTAACAACAAGATAAAAAAAACTAAAAAAAAAAACAACCTAAAAAACAAAAAAAAACTTAAAAACTTTTGTATCGTCCAAAAATGTTTTTACCTACAACCCATTCAGGACGGATTGAGTATTTAGCTATGGAAAATAATATAATATACCTATCACTACATACCAGTTCACCGATTAAAGTGTTTAGAGGAGGTTGAAACTCTTACCTCGCCACAGCAACATCGCCGCAAGTAGAAGCACGCGGGGGGCCGCGGCCGCCATCGTGCGAGCTACGCCACGCCACTCAAGCGAACGCTGCCGGGCTCGCAGCCGCCACGGGATATCATCGTACACCACAATCTGGAACAAACGCTTCATTTGAAATATACCGTCTATTTTTATTATTTTGAAAAAAAATTTGAAAAAATTCAAAAGCATTCACAATGCTAGACGTAGACGTAAGACGTAAGACGTATCAAGACGTAATACATTTTGGTCGAATGAATACTGATGTTTTGTATGGAACAGCTGAATATTATTTTCGAGTTAGGGAGTTGGTCCAATAGTAAGAGTTGTTCGTTTGCATCACGGGAGTCATCTCGGAAGGTTTGGACGGTGATAAAAAAGTGACCTCAGGAAGCTCGAGTGGGAATCGAAGGGGCCTCGGTAGCTCAGAGCATTGGACCGGTTATCCAAAGGTCTTGTTTGTTGTTGTTGTTTGTTGTTGTCCATTGTTTTTTCTAGAAAAAATTTTTCTTGTATATCATCTATTGCTCATCTAGCTACCTGGTATTTTGCCCAGAATACGACTGGATGGCGAACACATTTATACTTATTTCTGCCACCAAGCATTTGCATTTGCATTGCTGAACACACAACAAAGATTTAAATGCTAGTGCCATACAGTAAAATTATAGGACATAAAAGCTTGAACTGAGCTTCAGGTTAAAAAAAAAACTAGTTTGACAGAATGACTGAAATGATCACCACGGCTTGAGAAACCTTTGGTTTCGCCGCCCACAAAAATCCGGTTACGCAACTTACGCAGAGAAAACCATCAGCATCAAACTACAAGATCTTTCCAACGAAAATACTGAATGGGAAAAAGTGTTCATTTAACTATGATCTTGATTACACACTTGTAGAAGATGTAGTTTTTGAAAGGATTCAATAAATTTATACCTAGTGCATGACTAAATTACGAAGGGTGACTCATTTTTGAATCGGTCAGCAAAAAATGTTAAAAAACTCAAGGCAGGGGTTCACAATCTATGTCCAATCATCACGCATGGGATCTCCAGGAAACGCCTTGTGCTAACTAGGTACTTACTTGAACACAAAACAGCAACCCTTTATAAATCATATTGCAAACTTTGGACACCGTTCTTAAGTAATTAGAAAAAAGGGTCTTTATAAAAGATTGCATGAGTACATCACAGGCTTAAAAAACGACAGTTGGGCGAAAAACGTCCATAATGTTTCATCTCTTCAAATCGTCTAAATTGAGTATTGTGATTTAGTGGTTTGTGACCTTGAAAAAAATGGGTGACTACATTACAAAAACACAAATGCTGAAAAAATTTCCACGAGCAGCATTTGAACCTGCACCCTTCTGACATACCGGGTCAGGTGCTCTCCCAATTGAGCTATCGTGATTCTAACCAGCCCGCTGAAATTATTTAACAGTATTTACTTTTTTACTTTGAAACAAAATACAACAAAATTTCGCAACAAAATTTGTGTTAAAATTATATAAACAAAACAAAAAAATTGGGTGACTAAAATTAAAATCTCGGTACATGCGTGCTTCGGAAACCACGTTAAGCCAATTGCCCTGGTAGTTAGTTGTCGTAATGTTGCAGTTTTTAAAACCCTCCAAATCGTATTAGGCCAGTGAGACAGGTTATTGCTGGATCTCTCCAAGTCATGTGAGAACACCTGGGCCCAATAGTAGAACGTTTATAGGCTGATGTGATGATGACATCTTCTGAGTTGCGGCCTAATCCAATACTAAAAATATTGTAAATATCGATTCTTTATCATTAATTGGATAAAAACCGAACTTGAACCCTCGTTGCACAGCTGTGGCATACGGGCGCAGTTAAATAAAACGCGAAGCGTCAGTCTTAATTGGGCTTTTTGAAACATTAATCAAGTGCAAACGTCGGGGGAGAATTTTTATTTGAAATAGGCGATAGGCGGCGTGACTGATGACGCGGCAGCGAGGTCGCGGGCCGCCTTGCATCCATCAAGGTTTGGGGGTCGCGCTGCAAATTAAATGCAGCTTACTGCTCGCAACGAAAGGGGTCAATATTCTACAGCATCTCTTTTAAGCTTTTAAGTCTTTTTTGCATACACACAACTACGGTGCATTTTAAATTGGTATAAAGTCTGATCAATGGGAAGGGATATCCGCAACTTATTGACCATGACTTTAACTTGCGCTGTAGCGACCTCGGGGCTTTTGCCATTACGCGTATATGGTAATTGTATAAATCTATACCATACAGACACAGATATCCACCACTGATATATTCTATGAAGCTAAATGTACCTTAATTACTGACGTATATTTTTATATTATTGAACATAACTTACAAAGGAAGTGCCTGACCTAAATACCACCACTAGTAACCTAGGACCACTGCTGGGCAAAGGCCTCAATTTAATGTCACGGTCACGGCTACAACTGATGGGCATTGGCTTAATTACCACACTGGCCCGATGCGGGTTGATGATCACAAACCCTTCCTAAAGTCTAACGGAGCTATTGTTAGTACGTTAGCTAGGATAAAACCAACTATTATTTATCTATAAGTACATTCGGCTACGGACGCTTGAAATTTACGTTCAAGAGTACAAAATCGCATCGCTGAAAAGAAAAGATATTACCTACATAACGCAAAGCACAGTACGAATGTACGACTTTGCGCTTGCTAAAAGATATAATAACATGTAAGTGACAGTCTTAAAAGACGAGATGTCGGTTCAGACCCAACATGAATCGGGGGTAAAATATACTCTCGTCAAAACCCTGTTTATAGTACACTTGTGGCAATGTCATTGCAAAAGCACAGATTCCAAAAGCTTTATATAATATATATAATTGTACTAATATGATAGGTTTTAATTGCAAGTTCAGCATATATTTACTCCAGAAGACTTCCAAGCTTAGCGAAACAAACTCCAATTACGTATGGACATTAAAAAAACTTTAAAAAATGAACCGGTGACAGATCTGGGTCATATTTTATGTTAAACTTTGTAGTATTGACATGCTTTCAAACGTCATCGGTGGCCGTTTGTGTATATCAACTGCACGGTTTCACCCGAGTTCTACCCGTAATAACACGTGTTGTGAGACTCCATTTTAATTTCTATTTACCGTACAATTGTACACTTACTACTAACAATAAAAAATACTTGAAATTGGCTGAATGCTAAAGGCGAAGCCATTAATTAAGATAAATTAATAAAAAATATTAACTGCACATTGTTACTAACGAATCCCAAAAGAAATAATAGAAATTACTAGCAAACACTCCAATGCAGAATCAGTAGCCTATAATGAAAACCTGAGCACTTAAGCAGGGATGTGCAGGTCGTCCCGGCGATAATCGTCTGTCTTAGAACGAATAATATGGGAAGTACGTTCAACACCTGCTGCTACCATGGTAGGATCTAGGAATACTCGTAGTCGTAGCATGGCTTAATCTGTGTAGATTTTCGCCACGATGAGGTGGAATAGATCGTTAATAAGTAATTCACATAATACCTATAAAGTGAGATAATATCATTATTTGTTGTTTTTCGATGGTTTTCCTTTTTTTTATTGAGTTATGTTATTGAGTTTTTATGTTTTTTTTGTTTTGCGTCTTTATTTCGTTTCCTATTCTGTTTCTGTTTGTGAAGTCATTAAATGTTTTTACTTTCTTTTTTTCATTCTAATTATATTCGTTGATTATTTTTGTTACAAGTAACCAAATTGTTTGCTGTTTTCTGTCTAATTAAAGAAACAAAAGTTGGTAAGTACCAACGTACTTAATTTCAGGTATCGGAACATTTATAGACTTTCTCTTTAAACGATATGTGATACTTAGCTAATTGCAAATTAAGGAATCTACGACAAAGATGACCTTTACTCACTTCTAAAATGTAGAAATATTAAATACTACCACTACTCGCTAATTCGTCAGCGTGGTTTGAGATATTAAAACTCTTTTTTTAAATATAGTTACTATAATAGCCTATGTTACTCGCAAGGAATGTAGCATTCTATCAGTGAAAGAATTTTTTTAACTGGATCAGTAGTTCCAGAGTTTACCCTCCACAAACAAACAAACAAAGTCACAAACTTTACCTCTTTATTAAAAGTATACTCGTACTTGTAGATTTAACTAATAAACTGCGGCACTGCGCGAGTCCGCCTCGCACTTGACCGGCTTTTTAATTACTTACGGCTCACACTATACAAAACCTTAAAAAAACCCTATGAAACCTATTTTACTTCAAACTTCCGAGTTAGCATTTTCACTAGAATACACAGATGCGCCCGACGCGATGATACTTTTAATTTGCATCTACCATTGCATTGCCTCAAAGTACAACTAAAGAGCTTTTTTTCCGGTCCTTAGTCAGAAAACCATAGACAGTTGGTATATTTAATAGATATAGTTTTTATGGGGCTGAGCTGCTCCAAGACCTGTCACAGAGCTTTGATTAATTAATTGCCTACATAGACGTTGGTAAACTATTTATATGTAACTAAGGATAAAGAAAATAATAGTAGACAGTTTAAAAGAAAAAGGAAAGCAAAGTTAAATTAATTAAAAAAGAAGAAACAAAATCAAGAAAACCATCATCATCATAATCATCAGTCTATACTCGTCTACTGCTGGACATAGGCCTCTCCAAGTGCACGCCACTGAGCACGATCCGCGGCTACTCTCATCCAGCTCTTGCCAGCCACCTTAAGAAGATCGTCGCTCCAACTAGTCTGAGGGCGTCCTACACTACGTTTACCGATACGCGGTCTCCACTCGAGAACTCGTTTACCCCAACGATTGTCGGTTCTGCGACTAAAATGACCGGCCCACTGGCACTTCAGCTTGCTGATCCGATGGGCTATAAGAAAACCATACCATATTAAAATGCATTTCAACGATGAGAAGAAGCGAAGAAAAACAAAAGAGTGTTGCCTGTTGGTAAAAAAATATGTTTGTAGTTGAATACAGCAATGCAATGGTATTATATTATTTAAACTCGATAATGAATAGTTACCGAGAACATAGGTGGCAAAGTGAACTAATTCCCTCATTTAATTGTTGACTATACGGCCGTATTACGTACGCCTCGCAGCTCACTACAAATGATGAATGGCACCGACACGATGTAACACTAACAAATGGAGTTGTTGAAACAATTTTGGAACTCAATTACGCGCCCAAATTTTCACATAGTCGTCAATTTGTATTTACAATGGTGGATGGAGGCAGCAGCGCCTAGCCAATAAGCCGTTACCAATGCCTGACAAACGTGTCCCGGTTTATTGCAGCCTTAATAATCAACAATTAACAACGTTGACAATGGCAATGGCCGGTTGAAAATTTCGCTTTAGAAGTAAAGTTTATAGCCTTTATACTGACCCACTGCTGGACAAAGGCCGCAGTCGTTGTGATCATTGCTTCTATTGGTTTAACCACCATAACCACCAAATGCGGGTTGTGGATGATAAAACTGGGATATGCATCAAAAAAGTCCAAAACACTTCTTGCTTGACATAGGAATTGAAACCAGGATCTCCGGATAACGGATGGAATGCTTGGCCATTCGAACACCGAGGTATTTCATTTTACGATTTATCTGGGGGCACGGCACCGGCCTTTTCTCGAAACAGTTCAGGCCATTTTCGACCCCCTATAACTTCGCTGTGGATAGAACTAGAAGCCTGAATTTTCAGTAATGAAGCAAGCATTGTATAAACACGGTATATTTCAAATTTCACTCAATTTGAACCAGTAGTAATAAATAGATTGACTTGGCAATCGCACTAAACAATCTAATTTAATACAATATATGTATTACTTGTGAATACATTGTGTTTTCATGTTTTTTTTAAATATTGAAATGGGCACTATAAGATGTTGTTAGGTTAGCTAGTTACGTAATAACTTAAGACAGAAAGTCCTATAAGTAGGGACTGGTATTACATGGATCTCACAACTTTTTACGGTAGAAGAACTGAGTTGCGAGACTTGGTTTTTTTTACAAGTATGTTTTTGATGGCTAAGTATTTATGAGATGATACTTAACGGACTATCATCATTTTAATAACAATAGATTTCATCATCATCATCATCAGCTCATTTATGTCCCCACTGCTGGGGCACGAGCCTTCCCTATGCATGGATAGGGAGAACGGGCCATGAACCACCACGCGGGCCCAGTGCGGATTGGTAGTTGTTAACGACTGCTAATGCAGCCGGAACCAACGGCTTAACGTGCCTTCCGAAGCACGGAGGAGCTCGAGATGATAAATTTTTGGTCACCCATCCGATGACCGGCCTTTGCGAAAGTTTCTTAACCTCAGCACTCGCAGACCGGGCGCGTTAACGACTGCGCCATCGAACTCCTCACAATAGATTTAATTTATTTTATATATAAATAATATATAGATATAACAGCAGCACCACACATGGTGGATTGACTAGAATTTGGTAAATGTTAGTATTGTGAGTGACCTACATAATATAAAAATTACAATTACTTATGTACTTGTTAACATAAATATGCTTATTATGCAGCTTAGGATTGATTCGGATATGGAATTAAAGTTTAATAAACATCGAACTGCACTTACATGCAGATATTTCGATTAAATGCATAACTTAGGAGTAATTGGAGCTCCGACTAACAATGGTTCGCTCTGTGGTCTGGCGCTACTGCACATTCTAGATTGACAATACTATCCCGATGAACTACATTTTCAAGCATTCATTAATTCTCACATCCTAAAGGTTTTTCTTTCTAAAACCCACTCAGTAAAGACATCAATTTAATTAGTAAAAGCTGTTATTATAAATTGTTATGTTGACTAACAATTCTTTTTCACCTAGGCAACCGCTATTTTAAAGTGTTTCACACACATTTGCTTGCATCACAATATCTATAGCTTTGTTATGTCTAACTGAGTTTTGAAAATTTGTTGCAGTACTAGCGTGCAAAGGACGAGTAAACTATCCTATTTTTGCAACTATTTTGCAAGTTGAATGATCTTATTTTATTTCTGGCAGCCTATTCGGTAATATTTAAAATTTTATTTCATTTGCGTATCGTTCAAAAGTATTCAATATTTGACTTCTGCAGCTATAAATATGGCATATATATATATGAGAAAACCATTCATTAATCTTTATTAACTTTGTAGCTACGATTTTTTCTTCCATTACAATAAAATGATCCTAAAATGAAATAGAGTCGAGCCGCATTAAAAATATAATTGATTGTTCCTAAGACAGTTTCTCTGTATGTCTATGGTTTCGGAATTCCTAATATTGTTCCAGTTTAAAAAAAAACACTTTGTATAGTATCACAACTAAAACTATGGAGCATCACTACACATACTGATTAACTGCTTTCTACATATACTCGTACATTTACAATATGTGAACTAAACCTTAAGCATCCCTGGAGACTTGCCAGTTTAAATACCATACACTGCTGCCACCAACATGCATTCCATACGTCACTTAGAAGGATTGGCATTGTTATTAGCAAGCAAAATGTCAAATGTTTACTCTGTTTTTATAATCGGTGACAACTTAGCCTATACATAAGGTGATAAAAAGTTTTTCAGAAACAGAAATGGAGAACACTTTACAATGCATAGGTACCAAACAGCATGCACTGCACTACCAAGCGCAGAGCTACTAATTAAATCGATTATATCGATGAACAAGATGCGCAGCTCGATCAGTCAACTCCTGAGGATGCGCCGTGGAGGGGCGAAACATCTTTTTGGTGTGCATGATAGAAGATAGATACGTACTTTTTGGTGGATTTCCCCACGTCTAGTAATCTACAATAATATGATGAGGAAATGCTATAAATCTTACATTCGGGCTTAGACTTTCAGACTCCAAGTCGTCTATGAAAAAATACGGTTTGATCAGATCACGTTGGTCTCATGAAGGGTTGGTGGTCATCATCTTCAGCATTAAACATCAGCTCAGTCAGGCTTTCCACATAGTCGTTAATACTTGAGCTTCCTATTTTTAAAATTGCAAAAGCTGACACCAGATACCCAGCTCAAATTATTGTTTTGTAAATGTTAGGTGGGGACTTCAAACAAAATCAATCACTGTGGGCGTACGCTTATTTTAGAGTTGACGCGCAAGTAAACAGTCCGCTTACTGAATTTTTTTTCGGATTTTACCAGCAACGATTGTCTTTCTTTATTGTCAGGGGGGTTTCTCTTGTAATCATTTTAATACAGAACATCTCCTCTTCCTTTATTTTATGAAATATGTAGCCGTATGTACACGAGGTCCTTAAAGCGGAAGAAAGAATATTTTAGTTATCGGCAAACCCGAGGGAAATCCACCTGAATAAAATGTATCCAAGAGAAGCTATTACTGTCGGATATTCCATGCTTAAATAGTTATCTACGTTGCTGCGTTTGAAAACAAACTAACCCAAAAGAGACAGTATTTACTAAGATATTACGATCCACAAAAATCGATTCAGTATGAACAAAGTTTTACGTTTGGCGACATCGTTCTGCATCATATTTATTTATTTATTGCACATTTTACAACATAGAATGTGTGTTTTAAGTTTTTCAATTCTATAAATTACTTTTTCCTTTATTTCCAAATAAGCAAATTTCCTTTTGTAATAAAAAAATACTAAAATATAATGAAACAACTGTGACAAATGTGTTTGTTTGTTTCTTTATTTCTATCTATCAAATCCTATTGAGTACTTTCTACGTAATAGTTGAACAAAAGGATAGATAGACAAAATTCTTTGAAAAATGTTTCGACCTTTAAATAAATATTATTACCCACTATAACCTTAAATGTACCTACCTACAGACAGGACCAAACTCCAATTTAAAATCATAATGAATAAAAAGTGGAATAGCACCGTTTTACAAATACATTAATTTAAGCGTTACTCTTTACTTATTACAATTTTGCCTTTTAATGTGCCGTTCACGTACCGTCTCAAACTTAAAAACAAATTGTTTTACTAACCGTAGAATTCCCCCCCCGTGTGGTGCCGGGGATAAAGAATTGCACCACCCCATCTCTTCCCGTGGGTGTCGTAGAAGGCGACTTAGGGACCATTTCAGAGGATGGGCAGCAGCGTCTCTTTGTGATAATTCTAACCATACTGCGATCGCCAACCCGCCTGCCAAGCGTGGCGATTATGGAAAATTCCCCTCAATATTGAGGGAGGCCTTTGTCCAGTAGTGGACGTCTATTGGCTGAGATGATGATGATGATGAACCGTAGAATTTGATAATACAATAACGGTCAACACGATGTCTCGTCCGTAAAAATTAATCGGAATTTGAACAATTGAGACCGGACAGTCGCCCTTGTCATTCACACCCATATCTCAAAGAGGTACATTCATTAATTGTATCAAAATTGTCAGCTGTTTATTCAATAAAAATAAATCTTGCCGCTGCACTTTCGTGTTTCGTGTTCGGGTGGTCTATACAAAAAAGTATGAGGCACGCGGCGGGCGGGAGTAAAAATAAATGATAATAACAGTAGCGTGCGCGCGCGCAGGGAACGTTGCGGTTTGGTAACGTAAACATTGCATCCGTGATGTGGCGACTTCCGACGATATCGCATGATACAAACCACTCTCAGCACAACTCTTTGATTGAATGTTTAAAACAAGACGTACGCACTTTTGTTTAAAAATAAAAATTAAATTATGTTGGAAGATCTAAACTATCGTGTAATGTAATTAATAAATAACATAAATAATTTTATATTGAACTGCTTTACCATAAAAATGCTGAATAAAGACTGTAATATCATTCGCGGAAAAAAAGTACTGCAAAAGTTGATCAATTAGGTAATGTCTGAGTGAGCTCTATTCAGTAGTTATTCGAGCAATTTGGAAACAATGCTCGGTCAATAGAGGCTTTGTATGGAAAAGTTTTAAAAAATCTCGTTTTTTGACTTATGTTTCTTGGGAAAAGTTGTTCAGTTTCATGGTCTGATCCCCACCCTGATTCATCATCATCTCAGCCAAAAAGACGTCCACTGCTGGACAAAGGCCTCCCTCAAGGATAAATCATTTTGAGGGGAATTTGCCATAATCGCCACGCTTGGCAGGCGGATTGGCGATCGCAAAAAGGTGAGAATAATCACAGAGAGACGCTGCTGCCCATCATCTGGAATGGTCCCATAGTCGTCTTCTACGACACCCACGGGAAGAGATGGGGTGATGCAATTCTTTACCCCCGGCATCACACGGGGGACCTGCGGGATTAAAACGATCAAAAAGTGACGGTGTATAAAATGCACGCACAGTATGCATTTCAAAATGTTTCCAAATTGCAACAGCGTAGTAAAACCTATGTTGCTATAGACATCCATACATTTCTGTGTAGTTAGTTTAGTTAGCTTAACGCTGTAAATTGTCTTGTTCTTTGTAAATATTTACTTTTTACTTTTATACTTTTTTAGTTGTCAACCTTCTTTTGTTTTGTTTCACTCATCTCCTCATTGCTTATCTACTGATTTCTCTTTGTTTCTGAATATTACATTCTTGGCCCTTATACGGTAAATCTATAAATATTAAATGAAACGTTATTCATCCTAACATATTACGAATATTTCCTAGGATACAAGTCAATACGAACTTTTTATCTGAATATTCAATATCGTAGTAGAAACTTACGATGATATGATCCTATGGCTCGGCTGATGGTAACGTGTGGACATGGCATCAGTAATGAACAAAACATCTGCTGTAAATATCAAAACATATAGAAACATATGTATGCAAAATTAATGCATCGGTATTTTGGGTTCGTGGTTTAGGCCCCAGGTGTGTCGCCCTGTGGCGGAGGCACCCGATTTCGTTTTAGTGCGATAAAAATTTATTAGTTGATTTTTGTTACAAAAGCCTTCCAAATACCACCAATTAACATGTTATAACATGTATAACCTAAATACTAATCTTTGGTAAAACATTTCTTTTTATTATTTAGTTTGCGTTCTACATATCTATACTGAATTATACCGGGGATTCGATTTTTAGCACTGATCTGCGTGTAAAATGGTTGTGACATACAGACAGACGGATAGACATGACGAAGCTACGTAAGTTTCTAGTTCACGGCAGAACCCTTAAAATGATTCCTTTAGTGGTTTAGGCACATGTCTGTTTAGGAAAAAATCATGCATTCTTTTAAAAAAATATATTTTAACTAATTTTGCCTTACCCAAATACGAGTATAATGGCCTATATTTTGATGTACATACGAGTTGGTGTTTTTGCCATTTACTTATACTAGTGGTCGCCCAATGGTCGAGACTCGTAATTTTCGACCTTCGACTTTCGTAATGTTCGACCGCACTAAATAATTGAATTTACATGTGTTTTCAGGCGATTGAATTTACACGTGTTTTCAGGCGATGGCCAAGTCTCAATATATTTATATAAAACATTAAAGAATGTTATGGACCACGATCGTGGTCTTAGAGACTGGACGTATTAAGACAGAAAGTCGCTTAAGTAGAGACTGAATAAATTAATAATCGACTTGGTATTACATGGATCTCACAACTTTTTACCGCAGAAAAACTGAGTTGCGAGACTTGTTTTTTTTGACAAGTATTGTTTTTGATGGGATCTCATTTCTTTTTGTATTTTGTAGAGACAGTTCTACTTTTTTCCTTTCGATTTGGCAGGGGCACTACCATGCGCCTATATTTATATGGGACTAGCTTAAACCCGCGGCTTCGCACGCAATAATAATAATTGCCGTAAAATAAATAAAATAAAACATCGTTACGAATAAAGCCAATATTGAAAAATTTAACTGAACCTATTATTCCATTATATTATACATGAATCAGTGGATTCATTAACTGCACATGTAACTTTGTAATCCTATACATTTATATGGGATTACAAAGCTATTTATGCAGTTGGTGTATGTAGAAAACTGGACCGAAATTGCAAAATATTTTAGTTTTTTCTTGATTCATACACCAAACACTACTTATATTCCAAATTTGAAGCTTCTAGGTTTGCTAGAAGTGCCTTAGAATTTTGATGATCGGTGAGTCAGTCAGTGAGTGACAAAATTAAGAAATTTGACCCGTTATAATTCTTAAAATACTGGTTCAAATTGAATGAAATTTGAAATATACGTGTCTTTACAATGCCTGCATGGTTACTGAAAATTTCAGTCTTCTAGTTTTATCCACAACGAAGTTACAGGGGGTCGAAAATGGTCTGAATTGCTTCGAGAAAAGGATGGTACGGCCGTGACGCTTTTTGCTCGACTTGGTGGGGGCACGGCCGTGCCCCCAGATAGATGCACTGTATGTACGTATGCATGTACAAATTCGTATTATTAGATTATAATATTTACATTCGATTATTAGATTAAATTATTAGATTTAGATAAATTTTTTTTTTACTATTATTATTATGAAAGTATTAGATTCAGAAAGAATGCAAAACATCACGTGAATTTATTTGAAGAAACTTTGTTGGTAGAAAGTACTCACCCTTTTTAAAGGGTGACCGAAGCGTCCACAAAAAAATAATCGTAACAAAGAGAAATTAGCATTTTGTTTATTTTTTACAGACAATTATATTTCCGCCGTGAAACGAGCTAAATAAATAAACTTAATGAAAAGTAACTTTATTTAGCGTAACTTATTTGAAAACTGTATAAAGACCATGATTATGATAATAAATTATAAGGAAAATCTATAATTAGCTAGTTACACAATTAGGCTCCATAGTCATGAACCACCATGTCTGATTTTTGTATTTAAACGATTTACATTCTTTAATTTATTTATTTTATAAAAATAATTTCTAAAGAAATACAAGTATATTTTTCCCAAATAGCGGAATCTTACAAACTACTGAGCCCATTTTAAAAATGATTTCATTGTGAAAAAGCTAAACTAACTTTCGCTTAGTAATTTAAGAAAAATCTTATCGTGATCATAAACAAATTTTCAGAGGGCACGCGCTACAAAGAGTTGTGTCGTGCGAATAACGCAAGTTCGGGCCGACGACGACAGCTTTAATAAATATCTTGTATCGTGTGTCAGCGTTATTTGTAAAGTGATAAGGCATCTTCCTAATTAGAGTTCTATTGTGATGTCATAACATAATATGATGCGCGTAATCCCATATACCGCCGCGGCCCCAGAGACGCGTGACAGCCGTTTCGATATCAAATAAGTAATGAATTGAGTTCGTAACCCACCTACATTATTCAACCCGTAATACGTCTTATTTCATATTCATAGTCTTTTGGTTACTAGTGATAGTTCAATCAAGATAAAATCAACGTGTAGTTGATATACTGCGAACTGCTCTGCGTAAGTACTCGTATATACGTAAGGATAGTTTGTAAAACTCTTTAGTACTTAGTTTAAATTACAAAAACAAATTAATACATGGTTTTAGGTAATCCCTTAAATATAGTTATCCCAAACCACATTATGTGTGTTCGCAAAACTCCTACGATAAGTTTCTTAATTAGCACTAATTAAAGATATAAAGATTTTATCACAGTTTAGACAATATTATCGCACTAAACAATTTAATTAAATGTTCGTTGGCAAGATACAGTGAACCAACAATTAGAAATAGCAAAAACGAATAAGTAAGTTTGTATGTTTTACTTAAAATACTTTCATTAGGTACTTAAAACATTAGAAAATTGTTTCAAATAAGACTCGTACCCACGACCCCTCGCAATCCGAGCGTCTACATGTGGGAGTCGCTCGTACTTCAATAAAACCAAGTCATGAAAAGAAAAAAGATAGCAGATAGATAGGTGACTGTTAATATAATTATTTAATTTACTGTAGGATTCTTAGTAGTTACTAAAACTGCTGCTTATTCGACGTGCCAGTCTCAAGAACTCTTGCAACACTCTAACAAACAAAAAGCGAAGCACTCTGTTAACGTTTTATTCAAATCGCTCCAGAAACAATTCCTGTGTACCGGGGAAACAACAAAAGAAAAGCGGCAAAATAAACGGGGACGAGTGAGCCTCAACATTTATCATAAAAAGTCAGTCATCAAAAGATTTGCTTACACCATATTAATGACTTAACCATAAGGGAAAAGTCGCTCGCTCGCATGTCTAATGAAAAATAATTTGGGCGCAGACAGCCGTTATTAATATTAATAAACAATAAGGTGACGGTTCGCACGGCAGTACATAAATCCGGCACGCTGCTACCCGTCACAATAGTAATATATTAGGACAAATGTTATTACAAGCTCGACTCGTTATGTTATTTTTGTTCCCCCGAGTTGCGGCGCCGCCGGCGAGCAGGCGCGGGCCCGTCGCCGCCGCCGCCGCAGACCGCGCTCCGCCAGCTGGCCGGCTCCACCAACTTCTATTAATCTACGCTACAACTATAACGCAAAGGCTCACAACAACCTCCGACGACCGCTTGACGGACCGGACTACCGACATCCAACAAACAACTGGCCAGATGTTATCATAATTAATTTCCGTTGAACCGTATATATTTTCCAGACTGTCAGAAACTTCGATTGTTCAAATAGTATTGTTAAGTTGTAGTTCAAACCTGCCTGGGATAGATAATTGTCTTTTGATACTTTTTGCGTCATAATATTACAAAACACAGCTAGAACAACTACCTACCTCCTACTATTCCATAAACTTCCATAGTTTAGTTTAATTTTTCTATCATAAGACCTTTTTTTTGTACCACATTTTATGCAAAATAAATTTTGTTTCATTTCATTATTTCATTTTATTGATTAAGAGCAAAATTGAATACTAGTTCAAACTGAATGAAATTTGAAATATACCGTGTTTATACAATGCCAGCTTGGTTACTGAAAATTCAGGCTTCTAGTTTTATCCACTACGAAGTTATAGGGGGCGAAAATGGCTTGAACTGCTTCGAGAAAAGTATGGTACGGCCGTGCCGCTTTTTTGCTCTACTTGGCGGGGGCACTATCGTGCCCCCAGATCCTATTTAAGTGTAGGTCGGCATCGACCATTGTTTGCTGTAGTAAACTTAACCCCCATAGCCAATGATTTATCGATGTGCCGTAACGCTGAACATCATTTGTGACTCTTTAGCAATTGTTTGCGCTTTAAGAGTTAACTTTTTATTATTTTTCAGTATCAACAGGTCCATGTTGGTTGACATTATCTATTCACAAAACAAAACTAAAATTATGCATACCAAAAATTTACTGCCGTTGGAATACACAAAACAAAATTTCAGCACGCTACCGTTATGCCTCTATTATAGCAACAAATATTTTCCAGCATTTCGTCGGGGACTTAATTTGGACCAACGTTTCGGCAGCTCGTACGTACATTTTATTTATGATTAATTTTATTTTCATCGCGTCAAATGCGCCTTGTAAAGTAGCTTACACACAAATTGAACGAGTTAGGAGCGTGGAAGTGTGTTTGGTGAAGTAATTATTTTTTGTTGGGGTGTTCAGTTTAATGGGCTGCCGACATGTGCCAGGGCGCGCGTCGTCGCCCCGACACTCATTCACTGTTTACAACGCGGCCACTGCGATGACCATATGTCAGAATAGTCAGCTGATACACACCCCTTATAAAACGTCCCACGCTGCTTCAATTAAACAACAACATCTAAATAATGAAGCATAGTTCAAAAAACAGCTCCATGAGGATTTGACAGGCATATCTCTACACTTAAGTTAATGAGTTTGGCAGAAGCAATTTCACTATCCTGTCGCACTTCGCAAAATTATTTGAGTTTTTACGCTGCGCTATAATTACGCTAATTGACGTGTGTCGTAAATAAAGATATAACGGGCTTGATTAATTAACATAACGCGATGGTAAACGTTTGCAGTTCGTTCGATTGTGCGCGAGGGAGCTGCAACATATTTCTGGGTTGTGCGCCATTCATTTGGGCTTCGATTCGTAGTCAATTATCCAATATGGCGCAGTAAAGCGATGGCGCGTCGACGCTCGTTCTCGATCACTTTGATCGGCCGGATGTCACAGTCGTTTGGGTCGTTTCGAACAGTTTCGCGAACGGTCCAGCTAATAAATATCGTTTAATTTTAGAATAATTCCCAACAGATCTGCCACTCTGTACCTACGATTCATGGCTCTATAAAGTTACCCTGTGGCTTGTTTATTGCGTTGCCGATTCGATGCGAAATATGCTAAAAAGGATATGATGCTGGTGGAATTGGGATATGTTATGATGACAAATATGACTCACAATTATTGTATATTTTAATAGTAGCGTAATAGCAATCCCAAAATAATCGAGTAAAATGAAGTAATGAATTCGAGTGTAATATAGAATGCATATATGCATAAATTTTATTTGGTCGGAAGTTGATCAATAATACTTAGTTTTTAACGGAGAGTAGTGCTGGACGTTTTACAGCAAATTGTGTTATTTTCTCCATAAATCACTACAAGAGAAAATGTGATAAGCAATTTTAAAGAGTTCCTCTGAACATTAGTGGGGGCAACACACGGGTCAGACAAAGAGCCTAATTGGAATCGCACCTGGATTGGTGTCGCACCTGACTGGGTAGTCAAAGGGTGATGGTTCGAATCTCGTTCGTCAACATTTTCCAACAGAACAACTTTCTTTAATTGCAATTTGTTCGCACCAAAATTAGCGTAAAATAAATAGTACACAAACTCTTACGTCTCTAAACCCTATTGACATACCATTAACTACGGTGAGTGAGTACCCATACAACACATTACATTTTAAAGTATCATTTTACGAGCTATTCGATATGATAATGACCGACAATTGGATTCTCCGGACGCCGCGGAGGACCGACGCAGACGGATTTAAATAAAGTTACAATACATTTGCCGAACGTATTGGCAAGCGCACCCACTTAACTGCACATTTAAGCTGCAATATCTATTCAGTGGAGGCGATTCTTATTTACAGATTAAGTATCTGTGTGCGATGGGTTGAAAGTAACGTATTAAGCTTTAACATGCAGTAGTTCTCTTTTATTTACATCCTAAAACTAGGTAGTTGCAGCGAACTAAAAGAGGAAGACTATACATTTAACAAGCTTATGTTTCCAATACGATTTTTTTTTTTGTTATTTGTACTTTTGTTCAATGCTAGCTAAATGCTAATTAAGTCCGTATGTACCCTACATATTACTTTATTTAAAAAATATATTAGATCCATATTGTTTTTTTCAGGGTCATATCGAGAAAAACTGTTTTATTTGTTTCATTATTTGTGATATTAGACTATTCTATAATAAAACAACCTTTCTATAAATAACTTGGCTAGCTCTAACCGAAACGCTTTGTGAGGTTGAGGCTATTTAATAACGAAAGTTATTACGCAAAAGCTATTTTGTTTCATTTAACTTATAACTATTAGTTATAGTCCATTTATACAATATTTAAGTTGTGAACGCAGCGCCAGATCTATGCAACGCCTGCGTTATTGTAAAACACATAGGCGGTACTTACTAATACTAAATTAGTAAAGTTATAGTTATGCACTTACATCGAGGTATGATTTCGCAGCGAACTTTTTACAGCGCATCGTTATACCATCTAGTAGTCGATAACAATTTTAAAATAATAAATAAGTAAAAATACATATCACCTTAATAATAACAGTTTTTGCGTAAGTACATTAAGAAATCACAGCGGAAAATAGGTAAGTACCTTTAGTGTTAAATCACCGTGGCCAGCATCACCAGTGACTGACAAACAATTAGTGCCTTACAAATAAACAAAGATTATGCTCCGAATAGTAATTCCGTGTTTTGTTCCTGTCATGTAAACGTCATGTCAAATTAGAGTAAAAGAGACAAAACACGGAATAACTATTCGAAGCTTATTCTTTGTTTATTTGTAAGATCCTTAAATTCCTATTGTGTCTGGTTTTGAAGCCGTCGACGTGTAGTTTAAACTAAAATTTTAAAGCCAATGGCAGTTTGGAAAATGTAATTTTATGACAAATACGACAACGGCCACACCTCTGCATTGAATGGATATCGTCGCCAGACGTGCATAATTGATGGCTGACTGGCTGGCGTGACTTTAGCTTTACATTTGCTTTTTTAAGCAAATAATCTATACTATTAATAAAGAGGTAAAGTTTGTTTGTTTGTTTGTTTGCGAAGGGTAATCTCTGGAACTACTGGTCCAATTCCAAAAATTCTTTTACTGATAGAATACTACATTCCTTGCGGGTATCATAGGCTATATTTTATTTAAAAAAAATATTTTTAAATTCTCAAATCTATGCGGACGAAGTCGTGAGTAAAGTGCAAGTCTAAAATAAATTAAAAAATAAACAATAATCTTAAAATCATATTCACAACAATGGTTTTTTTTAGGGCTTAACGTTATTATGGGGGTTAATGTTACTCGCGTCCGTAGGTTTACCCTTGAGACCCTACACGTGACCCCTGGGTGGTGCTAAATGAGTGACACTGTCTGAGTGGTAGAGCCACGCTGCGTTGCAGCACGAAATAGGCCGGCTCGCTCGGCGTAACACAGAATATCGGCGTGAAACAATGGCAGTTGCTGTTGTGTTTCATCCGGTGAGTGAATTTACCGGAGGCGCATCTCTCACCCCTCCCCCCTCCCAATTCCCTTCTCAAGACCTAACTCCTTCCTCAAGGCCGGCAACGCATCTGCGATTTTTTTGGTTTTGCATGCCGCCCATGTACACCCGTCCATGGGCAGCGCGGGCGGTGATTACTTTCCATCAGGTGACCCGCCTGCTCGTTTGCCTCCTTTTAACATTAAAAAAAAAAGTTAAGTTGATTTGTTTAAAATTAAGTAACTAAATGCTTTGTCACATCATCACATCATCAGCTCATTTTATGTCCCCACTGCTAGGGCACGAGCCTTTTCAATGGATGGAACACCGCGGAGAGAACAGGCCATAAAGTGCCACGCGAGCCCAGTACGGATTAGTGGTCGTAGGGCCAACAGATTTCAAAGCACGGATGTTAACTAAATGTTTGTTTCAGTTTAAATATAGACCCATTTACAATAAAAAGTTTGTTAGTATGGTATTATTTACAATTTATTAGTCCCGCATACTTGTTTATTACACCACAGCAAGGGTTGGCTGGAAGAGATCTCTTCTAGAGATAAGCTCACCTTTGTATATGTCCTGTGTTACGTGTGTTTAAATGTAATTTCTTTGTACAATAAAGGATTAATTAATTACAATACAATTTTAAGTATATATTAATACGTGAATAAAAAGCTTTGTACCCCTCTTAGCACATTGCGCTCACGGAGGGGGGTGAGATTTGGAACATTCTAGTTAAAAAATATATTTCTTTATTTCTGACGGATAAGTGCATGGCCTTCATCTCCCCTGGTGTTAAGTGATGATAAAACTAAAAGCGTACTATAGAGTTGCGAAAATATCATTTGTGTATTATACATTGTCTAAACATTGTACCTATAAATTTTTACTTTTTTATTTTAATTGTCAATTGTTACACTTTAGCTGAATTAAATATTTATATAAAATACAGTGAAAAAATTAAATGCCTACCCGACCCAACCAGGAATCGAACCTGGGTCTTCCGCAATCCGGGCGCCTTTTAATTTTTTCACTGTATTTTATATTTCAGTTTTAGTGTAGCAATTGGCACTTAAAATAAAAAAGTAAAAATTTACTATAGCGTTGTGCTATCAAAATTATGGTATTCATCTGTAAAGATGAATCTGCATGCCCATCGGTTGCAATGATCGTTGGATAGATGGCACTAATGTCGCTCTAAAGCATTTCAAAAAATCAAAAAGCTGTGGAAAAAATCTGTGCTTACGTCAGCCTTCACGGTAGCACAGCGGATTGCGGAAGACCCAGGTTCGACTCCTGGCTGGGTCGGGTAGGCATTTCATTTTTTCACTGTATTTTATATAAATATTTTGTGAATTACGGTCGTATTTCATATTTCATCATATTTCATCAGTATATAACATTGAACAATTACCGTAATATCAAATTCCAATAAAGAAATTCAATTAATTATTATAAGTTCATACCACATACAAGAACAACAGTAATTCAACTCCGAACAATTCGTGCATATAGCAAATCTGTGCACAGCACAGCGTGTGTGCAAATGAATGACGTAATAAGCGTCCGAAGTTACCAAACTAATATTAGCAGGACGTGGAGCAACAAAGAGGCGCCGTTCTTAGAAATTCGGACAGCTTAAATCCCTAGCGCATGTGAGTAACCGACGCAGATGTCGAACCCGCACTCATTTGCGACAATCGGCCTCAGTACGGCTGATTGCTTAATTGCTTCGTTTAATCAATTGACCGCTTGAGAAACGCCGCACGCCCGCCCCGCCCGCCGCCCGCCGCCATGACCAAAACAAAATAATTTAAAAACAGTACTTCAACTTCAGAGACGCATTTTTAATTGTAGGGTAGGTGGCACCTATGTTCAAAAAGGACCATCGATTGGAACTATTTTCATTTATTAAAATAGGGATCAGCAACTGATATTTGACTTTGAGGAGCTCGGGTTAGTAATTACAAACCCTCGAGGAGCTGAGGAACTCGAGAAGGAACCCTGAGGAGCTCGATGGCGCAGTGGTTAGTGGTTAACGCGCCCGGTCTGCGAGTGCTGAGGTTAAGCAACTTTCGGAACGGCCGGTCACAAATGGGTGACCAAAAATTTATCATCTCGAGCTCCTCCGTGCTTCGGAAGGCATGTAAAGCCTGTTGGTCCCGTCTGCATTAGCAGTCGTTAACAACCACCAATCCGCACTGGGCCCGCGTGGTGGTTTATGGCCCGTTCTCCCTATCCATCCATAGGCACGTGCCCCAGCAGTGGAGACAAAAATGAACTGACAATGATTACATACAGACCACCTTTTTTTTGGAGGGTTTGCTGATCGCATCAGGCGGCCTTTTCAGCGTCACCAGATTTTCTTGGGGAGGCAAGAAAAGGTTTCACAAGCCGTGTGTTCGAAACACCTTCAGAGGTTTTCTAGGGGAATGACTGAGCGGGTCTCCGTTCTCTACTAGATTCTCCGAGGGGTTAGGATCGGGAGATTACAGACCACATGCTTGCTAGCTGTCATTCAGTAAAATATCAACGAATTTCTATATTATTGTTTAGTGACGAAAATTGGTGTCCATCACACACGTCCACTGCGATAGTTTAGTTGTTTGCGGTTATTACTCGTTTGAAAGTAAATGTAACAATTGAAACTTGCGTGAATGAAGCACTTTTCAATAAGTTTCTTCTCCTTCTTCCTGCCCTGGTCCCATGTTACCTGGGGTCGGCGCAAAACGTTTCATTCACTCTCCTATCAGTCGTCATCTGTATTACTCGTATTTTGGAACAACGAATGCGTGAAGATGAGTTCTCTTAAATTACTTCTGTCAATTTGTCAAGTATTTGCGGCGCTGTCTGTATTCATTTCCATACCAAATTACTTTAAATCTTTAACGAGTTCGATGAAACGAGTTAAATACTTTTTCGTTCTAGGTTTGAGTTTGAGTAACAAATCATGTTATTGTACAGCACTGTTTATTGTTTTATTAATAGAACCTATGACAGACATCTCACGTTAGTGCAAATATGTCATTATAAAGAAAATTTATATGGGTTCATATTATTATTGTTTTTACTTTATGCATTCACGATGCTTATGTAGTTACAAGATATTTTTTTACTAGAAAAAATCGACCAGGTGTAAATGTGTTAAATCTAGAAACCCAACAAAAAGAACTGTCTGTGATCTGAGGTACTGTATTGCTTTTCGTCATTCACTAGCTCGCCGAACGCAGAGTTATTGGTATACCAGTCCGGGGGTCAATAAATCTTTCGTTTAGAGGGCGTTTTTATTAATGAATCCAGTGACATGTTTGCCCCGGCGCATGTGTAATTGCGTTCCAGTCGGAACTGTTGCGTCCTAAACACACAGTTTAACGTACTTCTTTTGTTAAAACCGAAAAAAGAACAGATTTTTTGCTTAGTCCTGTTTTTTCATACACCATTCTTTTGTTTCAAGTTCGAAGTTCTGGTTCACACGCGCGCGTACTAGGTAGGTACAGACTTGTATCTGGGCACTACTCCTACGACGAGGACTTTCCTGAACCGAGGTTTTAGTATCTTTCCACCAGAGATATGTGAGGTAACTAAAGGTATGCCAGAAATTCATCAATTTAAAAAGAAAGAACATAATAAAATCCTATTAGTGGATAATTATTTCCTCGCGCACCGCTTATTTACCAGTCACCAGTGGCGCTGGCGCTGGCGCTGTCATCCAGTAAAATGCAATAAGTAAAATGTAGTAAAGAAGTAAAAAGCCTATGACTGTCTCCCTGCTGAACAAAGGCCTCCATCATTGAAATCCAATCATCACTACAATTGATTCGTAATGGTAATTATTTAATCTAAAAGAGGTTTGTTTGTTTGCGGAGGGTATAATCTCTGGAACTACTGGTTCAATTCCAAAAATTCTTTTACTGATAGAATACTACAATCCTTGCGGGTAACATAGGTTATATGTGATTAAAAAAAGTTTATTTTTAAAATCTCAAATCCACACGGACGAAGTCGCGGGTAAAGTGCTAGTACGTAATAAATTAATTCGTAATGCATGCTCGTTCGTAATGCAAGCGTGGTGATTAACCACGCTTGCCAAATGCGGGTCAGTAATGACAAGCCCTCGAGGAGCTGAGGAACTCGAGGAGGAACCCTGAGGAGCTCGATGGCGCAGAGAATAACGCGCCCGGTCTGCGAGTGCTGAGGTTAAGCAACTTTCGCAAAGGCCGGTCATCGGATGGGTGACAAAATTGTATCATCTCGAGCTCCTCCGTGCTTCGGAAGGCACGTAAAGCCGTTGGTCCCGGCTTTAGCAGTCGTTAACAACCACCAATCCGCACTGGACCCGCGTTGTGGTTTACGGCCCGTTCTCCCTATCTATCCATAGGGAAGGCTCGTGCCCCTGCAGTGGGGACATAAAATGAGCTGATGATGATGATGAATTACAAACCCCGCTTTGCCTTCGCAAAACACGCTTTGCCCGACCTGGGAATTGAGTCTGGGACCTTCCGTTATCGGGCCGAGCTATTTACCACTTGGCCATGAGGCGTTAAATTCAATGAATTTTTCTATAATATTTTTTGGCGACGAAGTCTGATGTCGAATACATGGTGCCACAAAATACCTTGCACATCACGTAGAATGTCACCCTTAGCCTTTAGATCCGTCTTCAGGCCCCCGCACTTGATATCCGACTAAAACATTCCGGATCGGTCACTAGTTCTCTAGAGCTTGAACAACAACATACTTTTACCACCGTCCATAAACCCTTACGCTTTTTATAAAATAAGCACATACAAATTCAAAAGTTACAATCTAATTGTTCTGCTCATTTGACAATGCAAAGTTTTATTGTATGGAATTGTTAGAAGTTAATGAGTCACTTAAAATACTATTTCGCTCATATACACAGTAAACATCGTTTAAAGATAGTTTTGCAACAATTTGAAGTGTTGAAAACTTACATATTAAATTGTGCAAAACCTAACAAACGAGAAAGCAACTTATACCCTGAGGGTAACCAACCCACACAAGCAAGCGACCATCTCCATCAGAGTACGAAGACGAGTTATATTCATCATTCGATTACGTTAACAAAAACAAGGAATCGTATGTAAGAAGAAGAGGAAAAACATTTATTAGCAACACACACATAATTAAAAAAAATAAAGAGGCCGACATACACACAAGAGAAAAAAGGTGAAACAGAAAAGAGAAGGTAATAAAAACATACAACCGAATTGAGAACCTCCTCCTTTTTTTGAAGTCGGTTAAAAAGAAAACAAACAGTGTGAAGTTAATGAAGCGCCTCCTGATGACAAACGAGGTGAGTTGCAATAGAGCCATACAAGTTTTCGTTTTCGATTAAAAAAACTGACACTCAGCCCTTTGAGCTTAACCCAAGATCGGCACGGACACACGTTCTTCATTCGGTAATCTCGAGACTCGTGTGTTAGACGAATTTCTTCATAGACACGTCTAGATCACTTCCTTTTTTCCATATAGAAGACCGCGATACAATACAAATATAATATTAAATTTAAATTTAATTGTACAGTTAAACCTGTTAGCGAAACATAAAGAGAACATGGAGTGGACCTAATGAAGTTTTGCAGATTCCCAGATAATGCCGGCCCTTCTCACATCAGTATTCACTTAGCGTCTTGCGCTTTCCTTCCCTAATCCATGGACTTAATTTAACTCCGGATCTTATTATAATGTCAGAATTTTAGTCGTTGCTACTGCTAATTCAAACCTGAAAATAAGACGACTTCTCTCAGCCACAACCGCACTTCCGCAATCTGAGCGACACCTCTTGTAACTGAGCTATTTCAGTCGTAGGCACTCGCGTTGCCACTAGCACCTTCTAGGATCTGAAACGCACGTTTCACTTCCATTGTTTGTCCAATTTTCCAATTTTCTTTTTTTTTTATTTATTCGTACACTAAGATCGTCTTTACACATTTCGTACGCAAAAACTTAATTGGTAGGTAGATAAGTACAGTATTGTCTTGAAGGCGGTAAGCACAGAAAAATCAGAAAAACAACTAGGCATAGATACAATAAACAAAATCTTACGCGCATCTAGCTAGACGAACATTGCCGACAGTGTCCGAGCCGCCCGTCGTGCGATCACAAACAAATAGATAAGCCGTAGGTTAGGTCATCCACTCAAAAGCGAGTATACAGTATGTTACAAATTACAATGTAAAGAAAAATGTAATGCACTTTTATTTTCGAAGAGATAATTTTAGAACAACAAAATATAAAAATATAAGTCGGTATTACTGTGCTAATTTTGAGATGATACTATATATTACACTAAGTGTGCAAAATTGAAAACTTGGACTAGGCATTCGTGTGGTGAGAGTGAGAGAAATACCTACATTTATGGCGAATATAACTTGTAATCAAACGTACAATAACAGCTTAAAAAGAATGTACAATTTTAAAACAAACTTTGGTTACTGACCGCCATTAAGCCAATTAATTTTAAAACAGATATCTAAATTCAATAACATAAATTCGGTCAGCCCTTTAAAGTTACTATAGTCATAACTCGTCCGTAGTAAAACGAGACGTGCTCGTTTGTACACAACGAGTCAACAATCAATTAACTTGACCGTGCCGAGAACTTATGTCATCGAAGTATCAAACCGTGTGAAATATTTCGCATCATACACGATACTGAAATATTAATAGCCAGTTTCATCCCAATTTGCCTTTATAGGCTACATTGCTGTAACGGTATTAGAAGTATGTATAGTTACCGAACTCACATGGAAAACGACAAAATGTTGAAATGAATAGAAAACCCTATTTCGGTATATGTCGAGCTGACGCACGGACTCATCGCAATAAAACGCGGAGTGTATCTTGTTACAAAGTGTTTTTTAATCAGTTGCACGTACTATATATACGCCAATCACAGTGCATAAAACTTTGATTATTCAAACCCTTCTTGAGGGTCAAATGGAACGTAAGCCAAGAGCAACATATTTAGGCCCAGTTTCACCAACGGACATTAAGTTTTATGTAATGTCTAAGTTATTTTTGAGACGGTTTAAATCTAAAAACCGTCACTAACATGGTTTAGAGGGGTTACCTAGATCAAAATCAAATAAAATGAGGGGTTAATCAGCGAAAATATATTGAAGCATTGACAATTCACTATTACGCCATCCAGCTCACAGGACATCAAACATTCTGTCAGTATTCTCATCCATTCATCCGCAAACAAATCACAATCTGGGTTAGCTTCCAGGAGAGCTTTGAGTGCGGTGAGGGTGCCAAGGTATAGGCGAATTCGCTCGTGACGCGATGCGACACGCTGGCACTGCACATAAGTAATTACTACGAGTATATCGACGATATTTGAGCCAAGAAACCTGCGCAACTCATCATACTCGTACAATAGTTGGAGACGTCTTTCTTTCCTTGAATGATCCTTACCGCCTGTGTGGTAAATAATTATAAAGAGTTGGTCGCCCAGTTGTCGAAATTCGACCATAATTTTATTAAGGCTGCACGGATTGTATTAAGCAATGAAAAATTAAAAAAGATAGAATGTGAGTTTGGATTGGCTTGACAGAGTTCGGCCGCTCCTCTTCAATTTTTGAAATTTTTGAAAAGAGTATCTAATCTATGCGTGTGTGTCAAATACATGGTAGTGTGTGTAATGTTTGCGAAGTATATAAGTATGCGTGTGTGTTATGTTTGTTTTTATTGATTTAATGTATTTTTATGCATAAAATATATTAACATTCTGCAATCCTTCTATATATATTCTTCTTCTTCTATATAAACTATAAGTGTGCGAAATTTCATACTCCTCCGTCCGCGCAATTTTCGTAAAAAAGGGTACAAAGTTTTTGCTTCATTTATTAATATATAGATTAACTAGCTGACCCGGCAAACGTCGTTTTGCCATAAAAAATTTAAAAAAAATTTAGGGGTGGACTACCCCTAACATTTAGGGGGATGAAAAATAGATGTTGGCCGATTCTCATAGATACCGGATAAGCACAAAAAATTTCATCAAAATCGGTCAAGCCGTTTCGGAGGAGTATGGCAACGAAAACTGTGACGCGAGAATTTTATATATTAGACTAGCTGACCCGGCAAACGTCGTTTTGCCATAAAAAATAAAAATAAAATTTAGGGGTGGACTACCCCTAACATTTAGGGGGATGAAAAATAGATGTTGGCCGATTCTCATAGATACCGGATGACCCGGCAAACGTTGTTTTGCCATAAAAAATTTAAAAAAAATTTAGGGGTGGACTACCCCTAACATTTAGGGGGATGAAAAATAGATGTTGGCCGATTCTCATAGATACCGGATGACCCGGCAAACGTTGTTTTGTTAAAAATTAATGCCCACCCAGGTTGCAATAACCGTTGGATAGATATCACTACTGCTGCTAAAAAGCAGTCAAAATCAATTAGTGAATAAATTCGGTGCTTAGGTCAGCCTTCCCGGTGTGCAGCAACATGAATTTCTCGAAATCTAAAAACTTACTTAGAAAGATATATCTTCCTAAATGTCAGACAATAAACGGAGTTCTAATATGTACCTACTTATTCAATTCGTTTGGCATATCGAACATGGATTTTTAATGAGATAACTTTTATTATTTAAATCTGCGCGTTTTTTAACAGTGTCAATCTTGACGACGGTATTATTATTGAGACGAAAAGGACTCCACACCCTAGAGGGCTTTTAAAATATATTGATCTAATTTCAAACAAGGAAAAGTACTTTGTGTTAGAAAAATACAGAATCATTGAAATTATTTCGACAAAAAAAATTACCCGTTATCGGCGCCCCGTTGGAACCCGATCTTTTAATCTTAATCCTTAAGATTAAAAGATTATAAGATTAAAAGAAAGAGAAGATTAATCTTTTGCCTATATACTTTCCTTAAAAACTATAAAATATGTTTTTTTTTCTTTTTTCTATTCGTACTTTTAACTCTGCTTTAACGAATTTTATCGCTGTATTTTATAGTATTGTGCTGATGTTTTTATCTTAAGATGTAATTATCACCTTATTTATATACAACCCTATGTTATGTTAATATATACTCATGTGTCTTGAATGGTTATTTAGTGTTTTACGAGAAAGATGAGTGTGAGTCTACCTAATTCTGATTTGTTATTTATTCTTTGTTATTTTGTCTTTTTGTTTCTTTTATTTTCCTGTTTACTTCTGTATTATTTACTGTAATATGTGTTAACCGTTTTAATTGGTAATAAATAATTTTTTTAAGTGTGTATGTTTACTGTTAATTGTAAAACAACGCTTACCATGATTTTTCTTGACTGGATATATTTCAGTAATTTTTTTTTATTCCTTATTGGCAAGATTCATTATTATTATTACTTATTTACTTTGCTTGAGCTGCGCTTCCCTCTTACTCCACAGAAAATCAGCGCCATGGCATGCTAATGTCACGGCATATCGGCACGGCCGGCGCGGCGGCGTTGACGACCAATTCGGTTGTTTTGGTTTATTTATGCAATGAAAGCTAAATAACATGTGTAATTGCTACTCAGTCTTCAAATAACGACAATGTTTAATTAGTAGCCACAATAATAGTAGTAGTAGCAATCAATACATGACAATAAGATACAGCATTCTGGATTCAATTATAGAACAATTCACGTCCAGAAGATTCAATGTTTTTAAAGACTCACTTAAAGTTTGTTTTTCCAACGAAAGCATCTTTCTTATTTGAATTTCGAGGGTTATTGAAGCATAGTTATCTTTGTTTTAAGTGCTGCTGCTGTAGTTGTTATTTGGTAACTAATAGTTAATCTGTTAAGGCTACGAAAAGGTATGCCAATATACCAGTCCTAAGAGAAGAAACTGCAGATGAAGCATAATTAATAATGAAAAATTTATTCAAAACATCTCAACTTACAACAAAATTGAATAGGTATATTGAATTGAACGGGCTTACTGACTAAGTACCTATACATGTAATAAAATGTTTACAAAAAATATAAATATATATTACTTTCGTTACTAGGATAAAAATGTTCTCGAAGTGTGTCTATTCAAAGATATTTCAGTGGAAATATTTTCTTGATCGAGATAAGAGATATTCTGAATGTGGAAATAAATAAAGTCACACACATTTTAACGTAAGAATCTTGTCACTGCCAGACAGGCCGACCTTTAGCCATTGCCATAAGAGTCAGTTACGCGTACCTACGCTTCGCTTGACCTGCTACCATCGCACTACTAACCTTTGGAAATATTTGATACATTAAACGTTTACACACTTAAAAGGCGTACACGAGAAGCATATCTACTTAAATATTACAATGAAAGATGAAAAGTGATCGTACTCGATAAATTCTATATTTTTAAAGATATTGTGTTTTTTATTGATATTGGCAAAAGTCACAAGCTTAATGTCTATCTTGAGAGCTATATGTTAGTAGAGTAACCGCCATTGCTCTCTCCTCTCCGCCATTGTTATCTTCTGTCTGCCATTGTTCTCTTCTGTCCGCCATTGCTACTACTACGACAAAATAATAATAACTTTAATTGATAATTTAAAGCAACGTTTGCTTTTTGCAGTGCCCTAGTGGTGTGTCAAATGTGTAATGTACTTAATAATCGTAACACCTAACGTACCATGTAACCATGCGATAAGCAAAAAATAAATAAGGTAATCGAATGTAGGTCTCCCATTTCCTCTTCTCCTTTCTATATTAACCTCACAGACCACAAAGCCACCATATTAACCTCTATGGTGCATTTCATGATCATAGCCATACGGTGGTAAGCTGACTTCTCATTTCCATTTACTATTGCCAATACTTTTTCACTATAATATAAACAAATTATGGTGTTAAAAAGAATTACATAAAAACATTTACTTAAGAACTTTTATCTTATTATAACAGATAACTAAAATAACTTAAAAATTAACTTTACGCGATCAATTTAATCTATGCGTTATTTTTAATTGATCCTTTTTAGTGCAGACTATATCGTGTAATTTTCTACCTAACCCTAAAGCTGGTTTAACCAATTAAACTGTACGTAACAGCTCAAATGTATCTACCTAAGATTACAGTCATTAGAGGTTGGTATAAATTTACTAAGCCGGCTAATTAAGCGTGAGATAATAAGAGCAAGCAAGACCCTTAGTCGTTGTCATGGATATGTAAATCTTAATCCTAAACGTAGAGACCTTAAAATCCCTTAAAATATCCAAATTCGTGAAGTTAGCAGCGGATTAATAAGCCCTCTGCCCAAATTGGTCGCAACTAAGTCAAGTAAAGGCCCCTCTTCGTAACAAATAATTGGTTGTTTTCGGACCCGAAAAGACAGAATTAACAATTGAACTCTACAAATAGATTACTCTTTCATATTTTTTGAAAATAATCAATCTTTCGTATAATCGTAAATATAGATTTTGCCTAAGGTTTTAAACACTTCAAAAAATTCAAAATTCAAAATGATTTATTCAGTTTAGGCTACAAATAGCTTTTGTGAAACTCAGCAAGTGTCAAGCTCTTTTCTCCCTTACAGCGTCAAAAATATTGGAAAATGCCTTATCATAAAAGGACACTTTCCATCACAAATAAAAACACAAAAATATAAAGGACAATCACAACATGTAAAAAAAAAGGAAAAAAATTAACACCTAAGTTTGCTTTACATCAGTTACCAGTTTAAATTTTCACAAGTTATACTTCTTCATCATTCTACATCTTCATACAACAGTTTTTGAATTTTATTAGTACTGACTAATAAAATTCAAAAACTGTCTAAGAAAAAACAAAGTTAAAATATAGTTAATAATAATAAAAATAAGACAAGAGCAAGAGCAGACCAGCCCCCACCAGATTTTATCCTAGGCAATGAAAAATTTAAAAAAAAATGTGAGTTTGGATTGGCGTTGACAGATGTCGGCTATTGTGTCAAATACATGGTAGTGTGTGTGATGTTGTTTTTGTTGATTTAATGTATTTTTTTTTGCATAATTAAAAAAAAATATTTACATTCGGATAACCTTCTCTATATAAACTATAAGTGTGCGAAATTTCATACTCCTCCGTCCACGCAATTTACTTACTTACGTATTAATAAATAGATGAGGATTCCATTGAAGTTTTGAGTCAAGGGTTATACCTAAGAAAACTGTTGAATCTACCAAATCTAATCGATCACCGTTTATTCTAATATCAGTTGGTTCATTCTTGACATTAGGTAGTCCAAAATTAATACATTTTGTTTTTTTAGCGTTAAGCTACAAATTATTAACAGTAAACCAACTGAGTAAATCTAGAGCTTTGTTTACATCGATCTTCGTAATTATTCTTACACCTAGTTACATTAAAAATGCAATAATACGATTTCACATAAGTTCTCTACTTAGTTACTTTAAATTTTAGTTAGAGCTGGTAGTATTGAAATGGGTCTATAGTTACTGGGGTCTTCTTTGTTTCCTGATTTGAACTTTATAAGATCGGGAAAAATACCTTTATTCACACAGTTATTAAAAATTTCAGCAAAATATGGTGCAATAATATTCATAATTACTTTTATAGAGTTGCCCCACAAATCACTTGTGTTCTTCATTTTCAGTGATTTAAATATTTTAATAATATTCATTGAATTAATATATTTAAATTACATATATATATTGATTCAATGGATATGAAAAGAAACATTACATTTTGGTACATATTTTTGAAGTAATGTTTGTGCAGCTTCTGGTGATGAATCTGAATTTGAGATTGTCATAGTACATTTACAAAAAAATCATCAAAAATATTTGCAATTTGCATGCAAATTAACAAGGTTTTCGTTTACTTTTAAAATGAAAGTATTATCCCGTGGTTTAAATTTACCTGTTTTACGGTTTACAATGTCCCAAGTGGCATTAATTTTATTGTTTGACTTAAGACTAGTTAATTTTTTCTTTAACATAATTAGATTTTGCTACTATGCACACTTTCTTAAAAATTTTCGAATAACTCTTTACATATTCCGTAAAATTTACTTTTTGGTTGTATTGTTTTAAACTATATATAAATCATAGAATTTATTTCTACTTTTATATATATCAGTCGTGGCCCAGTCACAGAACTTAAGTTTATGAGTAATTTTTATTGTTTTTAGTGTAAACACTTGGTTGTATTCGGCCTTGATTAAGTTAAAAAGATTTCTATAAAGTAGATCTGGATCGTTTTGTACAAAGGGCAATGCATCAATTTTACAAGCTATACTATTTTTGAAACACTTCACTCGCTCTTTTTTATATATATATTACAGGTAAGCACAGTGCCTTGATCTCACCTGATGTTAAGTGATAATAAGGCCAAGTGTGGAAGCGCACTTCACCCGGGATCCTCAACTAGTGAGGCGCTGGCTATCTTATCTCTAACTGCCAGAACACAACAATGCTACAAACATTGATGTTATGGCGACATATTAACTGGATTACTGTTCACTATTATTGGTTCATCCCTAATCTCAAAGTCATAAGTCACCTTCAAACCGTTATGGTCAGACGTAAGATTAATAATAAGTGACTTAGAAACAGGATCGTAGTCTGAAAAAATATTATTGAGACAAGTGACCGAATATGAAGTTGTTCTAGTGGGTTCGAGAAATAGATTAAAAGATTAAAACATTTAAATAAGGCAAAAAGGCGAACACTCGTTGAAGTGTTTTCTAAAATATTTATATTAAAATCTCCACACACTAAAACAAATTTCTTTTTTAATTTTAATTTTCTAAGTACGTCTTCCATTACTGATTCGAAAATACCGAAATAATTGCCCGATGGGGGTCGGTATACACACACTGTTACAAACTATTGAACTCCACACACGATAGTTCAATGTTACGCTCCACTGATAGATCTACAATATCGTTGCGATTTTTGTATTTAATATTGCTTCTTATTAATAATAAAGAACCGCCGTGATTAGCTGAGCTTCGCACGTACACGCTTGCTAGTTGGAAATCATTTACATGGAACCATGTGTCATTACTTCTTAACCAATGCTGAGTTATATAAAATATATGAATTACCTGACTTTTTGCTAATAATTCTAATTCTAAGTCTTTGCCAGCCAAACCCTGAATATTTTGATGTATAATAGTAATGGATGTGGGCTTGGCTTTTGTCTTAGACCTCAGTTTAAATCTGAGGTTGTAACCTTATTACTAGTTGTAAAAGTTGCATTAGTAGAACTACTAATGATTAAGTTATTATCATGAAAAGACTTAGTTATACCACCTGGATATTAAAAGCTAACAAATTAGCTATCTGAGTCCTACGTTTCTTAGAAAGATACATAGTATCTGACGTCAAACTAAAGTTATTAATAAATTTATTAATATCGAAATATAAAATAGTGTCACTATGACGACAAATTAAATTAAATAGTAATAAATTTAAGTCATAAATGCGCTTATTTTGTTCCCAGATTAAATTTGTACAATAGGGAAAAGCGCTAATAATTTACCTGCAATTCGTATATATATGATTGGAATTTTATCAAAATATTAAAATTATTTGTAATGTCACGTTTCCTAGTATGTGAACTGTCACCACACAATACAATAACATTAGTGGAACTATTCAGTGAATCCTGTGATATGTTATTTACTATAGTATTAAATGATTGAATGAATAATGGTCATTGAATGGTTAAGATTTACATTCATAAGCCATAATTCATAAGCCAGCCCTGACCAAGTTTATCTGAGTACATACCTAAATCAAAGCAGTGAAATAATTCAGTGCTTACGTCAGCCTTCCTGGTAGCATAATGGTCAATGCAGCCTCCCGGATTGCGGAAGACCCAGGTTCGATTCCTGGCTGGGTCGGGTAGGCATTTAATTATTTCACTGTATTTTATAAATATTTAATTCAGCTTAAGAGTAGCAATTAGCACTATTAGCACAAATAAAAACTAAATTTAAAAACAAATAATTTATAATTATTTTTAATTTCAATCGGTTCAGTGCTAAAAGCTTTTATTACTTCTTCCAATTCCAAGTATCTATGAGTCAATGCATGCAAAATGTATTTCATACACAGACCAAGTATATTCATATAAGAATTTTCAGTATCAACGGTAAAGGTTATTTGATGTGAATAGCTACTTAATATTTCTTTTGTTAAACATTTTGCGAATAACATTTTTTCTCATAATTCATATTTTTCTTAACGACGACGCAGATGACATAACTACAAAAAGATGATGTTATGAAACGCTGATCTCCGATAATACTAGTTTTGTTAAAAGACAATACAATCTTTTTCTACTCTCTCCTCTTAAATTGGATTCAAAATGAATTGATTCGTCCAAACTGTTTTGCTTTCATCTCTTTCAAACGTGCAATTTAGGGGTTATCAAAATCGTAAATATTTGAAACACTTATTATGTTTTAATAAACCTAACGATTTTTTTTATTTGGCTACGGGGAAACGCTGGGTCTTCTTATCATCTGATGGAAAAGTGACCACGAGGAATCTTTGACTACTGAAAAGCTGTTTTACTACAGTAGGTGGTATTTTCAGATCACCAGTCATCTTGAATTCACAAATTTTTAATTCACTTTCTTAGATGAATTGTTTCGTATGTATTGTCACTGGTAAGAACATCACATTTCTTATCTCTAACTGTTTGACCACAACAATGCCACTGACGTTATTGTCATGGTAACAGTCTTAGTAAAGATGGTGGTAGCTACCGTCTGCAAAAACCGTGAACACTAAGTCAGAAATCGGTGGTACAACCACAGACGGTGGAAGGATGCATAGTCATTTCTCCTCCGCCCTGGGGGAGTGTGGATTTTCAACGTACAAATCTAGTAAGAAACGGGGGGAACACGCACTAGTGTGTGATATGATTACCTCTATAAAACCTCTGACGGTGTTTCGTTTCACTCAGCTTGAGGAACCCTTGAAGTTTCTTGCCGCCCCCAAAAAAGTCCGGTGACGCTGAAAATGCCACCTCAAGCAATCAGCAAATTCCCTCAAAAAATCGTGCCAAGCAATATCACTGTCGCATAATGTAGGAACGAAGAGGAGTCTCTGTAAGTTGCATACACGATGGTTCCCTTTATGACTCTAGACCAGACCCTCAAGTGGGTGTTACCACCCCACTGGAATTAGTTCCAAGTTTTTCCTTCGCGGTCACTTGGCATCACCCTGTGTGCACCACCCTGACTGCTTAGCTATTACCTCCATAAATAACCAGGTATCTCTGGTTGTGAGGCCGGTAGCTTAGAACCACTGATGTAGTTGAATATTAAAAATATTTTTTCTTAAAATGTAGCGATTGTTTGTGCTATTTTTGAATTGATTCACTAAAACACAATTTTAATTTGGCTGGCTCGATCTAAAACGAATTGTCTCGCTTTTGGGCGCACGCTCTGCCAACTACGATTTTTTAAATCATTCTTAAGTGGTAGTTATTTTTTAGGGTTCCGTACCCAAAGGGTAAAACGGGACCCTATTACTAAGTCTCCGCCGTTCGTCCGTCTGTGTCTGTCTGTATGTATGTATGTCTGTCTGTCTGTCTGTCTGTCTGTCTGTTTGTCTGTCTGTCTGTCTGTCTGTCTGTCTGTCTGTCCGTCTGTCTGTCTGTCTGTCTGTCTGTCTGTCTGTCTGTCTGTCTGTCTGTTTGTCTGTCTGTCTGTCTGTCTGTCTGTCTGTCTGTCTGTCTGTCTGTCTGTCTGTCTGTCTGTCTGTCTGTCTGTCTGTCTGTCTGTCTGTCTGTCTGTCTGTCTGTTTGTCTGTCTATCTGTCTGTCTGTCCGTCTGTCCGTCTGTCCGTCTGTCCGTCTGTCCGTCTGTCCGTCTGTCCGTCTGTCCATCTGTCCCATACACAAACGTGATTTTATTCCAATTTTTTCTTGGTCTTAATAACGATAACAGGTAAAAACATGAAATATGTTTATAGATAATGGCACGGAACCCTTCGTGCGCGAGTCCGACTCGCACTTGGCCGGTTTTTTATTGTACTCGTAGATTCATTTTACTGATGCCATTAAGCGCGTACCTAAGGATAATTTATAACATTATATTTTGATACTCGAGACATGATGTAATAATAATAAGTGTTTTTTTAAATATACTAAGGACACGAGTGCAAGGCTTACTCAATATTTGTCTAATTCTATTTACAATTTTTTTCATGTGAAACTTAGCAGGTTTTCTTTTGTTACATACAGCCCACACAGCTTCCAAAGTTATTACTGACGTCTGACAATGTTGTTTCAAATAAAGTGTATCAAAATATCGTATCTAGACCTAATTAACTTACCTACTAACCTACTACCAAACGTTAACGTTACAAAACTTTCTGTAACGCCCAACTACCGAAGACTAAACCACATAACAATAATACAAAGGCTAATAAAATAAAATATTACCATTCCAGACAGTAGCCGAATGAGCCGAGGAGTCAACAAGGAGATAGTTAAAAACATTGCCTTCCTTTGTGTTGTGGGAGTAATGGAGAATCTGCAGGGTAGATACGAAGGACCATTAGGCCAAATGCGTTGGGTGGAACCAAATGGCGAATGTAGTCGCGCTCCTAATGATTCGGCGAGGAGATCTAACGTAAAATATGATACTGGCCAAATATACTTTTGTGCGCGCTATTACACTCACGTCATGTGAAATATTGCATCAAATATGTGCTTTGCGGGTCGATTTGCAAAATTAACATCCGTATTTCATTTAGATTGCATGCGACGGTAAATATCTATATATGTTATGGTTACAAAGCCTGTCAATCTGATATTTGATAGTGTCTCTAGAGCTTAACTTATAAAAACTAAATTAAAAACTAGACTTCCAAAATTTAAGATCCGTATATTAATTGAGTATAGTGAAAAGCTATAGTAAAAAATTAGATTCAAAATTTTCATTTTAAGATTGTTGACTGGGCAGAGATATTAATAAGTTAAAAATATAATTTATCTGAACCACCTACAATAAAATCAAATTATGCATTTGCTATTGGAGACATGTTAAGAATGTAAGGGCAGTAATGTCTTGTATTGGGCAAGCTTATATTCTTCTAATACAGCTTTCGTGGCATTAGGGGAACCGATCTGCATTAATCCCGCTAGTATCCCGCCGCCCCGCCGTATAGACATTTTATTTCAACTTGCGTCACATATAAAATACACAAAATCACTAATATAGAAAGAACTACTTTTGTAGAGAATTTTATTATATTGTTCATATCTTTCATGGGTAGGTTTGTTATTTTGTAAGTTTCTAATATTATACCTTGTACTTATATGTTTAACTAGCATTTGTTCGCGGCTTTGCTCACGTGGGTAATAAAAGCCAAATTTACTAAAGGTAAATATCATAAGAATATAAGTAAAAAGGATTAGACAACTAAACATGTCACGTCATTTCAACATTAAGATTTTCATTTTTTATCATTAAAAAGCCCATCCATGCATAAAAAGTGTCTAACACATAATAACCTAATAAAGATCACTCTGTATAAGTAATTTTGAAACCTCCTGTACAAATTGTCATCCCCTACCTAAGGGATCATCACTTCATACATAATTTCTCACCAGGCCAAATACCGAAATTTAAGGAATGACAAATTTCCATACAAATTTTCCACCCTTATTTTACCCCTCTAGGGGAGGTTTTTTGAAAAATGCAGAAACACGTCATTCTTTATTTTTATAGAAAAATCTATAGATCGATTAAATTATTCATTTTATAGATAATACTTTAAAAATAACAATTTCTCCAAAAAAAAACCTTCTTCCCCTTTTACTTATTTAAAGGAAAATAAACAAAATTCCTGAGACATGTCATTCTTTATTTCTTTTCAAAAAGCCAAATACCAATTTTCATGTTTTTTACTTCAAAACGGACTTTCATACAAACTCTCACCCCCTATTGGGGGGTCCAATTTTCATCTAATTAGCTCCAGCGGTTGCAGCTCGGCGATGATGAATCAGTCAGGACAAGTCATTCATAAACTTCATTCATAAACAAGTCAAGTCATAGATGAAATTATGTTTTTATGTCATTTATCTAAATAAGATAACATCTCTAGTTATTTATTTTTACACGTAGAACTGGATGCATATCATCTAGATTAGCGCACTGCAGCGACGACGGACGGAAAAAGTGGAAAAAATAAAGAGGCCTTTGTATGGGGGGACAAAATAAGCTGATGAAAATAAAATTGTTTACGTCCCTCATACCTCAATCTTCTTGTAAGTATAGCTTCTCTTAAGTAGGTGCACAACATACACATTAAAATATTTATAATTACTTAGCTGACCCGGCGGACTTCGTACCGCTTTGACTGTTTCCATCATTGAGTTAAATATATCAATGGTTTCCATGACAACAAAACAAACAAATTATTTTGTATTGGAAAATTAAATTGTCGTTTTTAGTATTTTTTATATAGCCTATGTTACTCAGGGCTAATGTAGCATTCTAATGGTGAAAGAATTTTTTAAATCGGTCCAGTAATTTTTGGGTTTATTCGTTGCAAACATACATACTTACTTACATACATACATACATACATACATACATACATACATACATACATACATACATACATACATACATACATACATACATACATACATACATACATACATACATACATACATACATACATACATACATACATACATACATACATACATACATACATACATACATACATACATACATACATACATACATACATACAAAAATAGAAAGGTTTCCTCTTTATAATATTAGTATAGATTTATCCAATATTTTGACACTGTAAGGAAGAAAAGAAACGCCCTCACTGAGTTTCTTGCCTGTTCTTCTCAATACAAAGTCTCCCAGCCCAGAGTAGAATCACGAACCGGTGGCATAGTAACATTCATAGGAGCAATTTGTAGCCTAAACTGAATAAAAGATTTTTAATTTTAATTTTTTTGATCTCTGAATTGTTTCAGCTAACCATTTTGGTAAAGCATCAAAACAATTAATATACGGTTTGCCAAAATAGTCAGGAACTTCTCTATATCATCATCATCATCATCATCAGCTCTTTTTTATGTCCCCAGCCCCACTGCTGGGGCACAAGCCTTCCCTATGGATGGATAGGGAGAACGGGCCGTTAACCAACACGCGGGCCTAGTGCGGTTGGTTGGTGGTTTTTAAATTCCCCACATAAAAAAATATAGTTATGACAAATATAACTAAATACATTTTTGGTATCATTATCATTATCATCATTGATTACAGAAAAGAAATACATGATAATATACTTTTTTAAATTTGTTTACACTATGTAAGTAACACCATGAAGTGAAGTAGTAAATATGCTTATTTATTGATTTATTTATTTATTTTCAGGCAACAAAGTTTTTACAAACAGGCCCATAGATATATACCTTACAAACTAACATACCAATCTAAACAATTATTGTTAGTAAATAAAACTTATCCTTGTGCTGGTCCGGTGGTGTTAGGTGGCAGTCTACCTTACTTTAATCTCCATCGTTTAAAGACTCTTCCTTAACAAAATCTGCGTAAAAAAATAGGTACGAAAAACGAATTATCACAAACTAAAAATTAATCATGTCCATAATTTTCAAGAAGACTGTTCCCGAGTGATTGTTCCCGGTGGTACAGTCCTGCCGGCCGCTTAGCTCAGGCATCAATCTCTCACAACCTAATCTTTATTTTATCATTTATATAATCGTGTTCCTTTCTGTAGATAAAAAGTAAGGTTAAAGAGAAAATAACATAGGTACTACTTACCTACTTAATTTTCTATTTAAGTCGAAGCCGCGCTATTCAGTTTTTCATTTTTAATTTAAATATTCTTTAAATAAAACCAATATTTCTAGGATTTCTGTTTACTTACAAATTAAAATTTAATGGCATCTTTCAAGTTTTGATCTTCACTATATTGAGGTAGGTAGGTGGGTACCCTAATTATAGTATCGGCATTTCAATGATGTCAATTTTAGAGCGTTTCAATGTTTGTCTTTGAATAGATTTTATCGATTACTAAAGCCAACGTTAGTAACATTTACATGTTACTATAGTAAACGAATGAAGTTCGCTTAGACAATAACACCGAGAGCAATATAAAGTTCCCAACTCACCCATTAGTCGGCGTTTAAATCCGTCATTAAAGTTCCAAAGCCGAAAATGTAAAAGAAACAGTCACGAAACTTTTCGTATTCACAAAACTCCGGCACAGCACTGTGTAAACTGCACAAATTGCATCCAATTTTCCAACAGAGCACTGCACGTTAAGTTCGCAAGTTCGGCAAAGTTTACGCGGGAGCGGCCGTGGCGTGCGGAGTCGTGCGGCCGTTACGGCCAACCGCGCGAGAATGACTCGTATAGCAGCACCACAGTGTCAGTGCCACCGTCCACATCCTTCAGTCGCGAAGCTCGCCTTGCCTGCCGTTCCGCCCACGGACCTCCCTCCGTCCGTATCACAACCCCTTTAGTCGCGTTCTTTATTCAATAATCGTAATTACTTCAATGATCCCCGATACGCCGATACGGAAACTGCGATCAACGTGAACGAATTGACCGCTCTGGTGTCGTTAATTTTCATTATCGCTATCAATTAGTTGGAGCAACTTAAGTACCCGAGTGCACCGAGCACATTTAGTATTTTACTTGTTGAAACTGACTAAGGGTAATGGTAAGTACCAGTGTTCAGCAGGAACCAGTGATTGACACTTTCTTCCTATAATCATTAAAATTATGTGTCATCAACTGATTTTTGACTTTAGGAACAACTGAATTTAGAGCACCTGCTTCCTAGCTGTCGTCCAATAAAATTTCAATTAACCCTATTCTTGGCTCCACTATGGATTACGTATTTGAGACATAAAAAATTTCGAATAGTGAAAAAAGAACATTTAATTCAAAAAAAAATTATAATTCCACAAAAAAAAACTCTGCCAGTTAAAGGGTTAAATTCTACATTATTTTTAATAATAAAATAATAAATAAATAAAAACAATTTATTTCAGACACCTGGTCCATAGAGTGTTAGTAACAATGTTTCTTAAACTAAGTTAGTAAGATTATTATAATTGTTTATTCTTATAAACACGTCACCAAATCAATTACTTAGGAGCAGTCACAGTTTGGTAATTTCGATTACTTGAGACGATCATTGGGACATTCTAAATACTCGATAACTGCTGTCAGAGAAAAGATAATCATGAGTTTTTTTACAATTACCAATTTTTAAATAAGACGTGATAATAAGATTTTATTTCGCCCGATCCGATCCGAACCCCTTGGAGAAACTAGTAGGGTACGGGGTCACGCACTAGTGCGTGATGCCGTTTCCTCTTGAAAACCTCAGACGGTGCTTCGTTTCACACGGTTTGAGGAACCCTTTAAGTTTCTCGCCGCCCCCAAAAAAGTTCGGTGACACTGAAAGGCAATCAGCACTCTCTCCAAAAAAAGAGATATTTATTTCACTTTCTTAGTTACACCGGAAAGTTATTGGCTTGCATATAACCTTATAACGACGAAAGCGAAGGAAGAAATAAATGGGTACGCTACCTACCCACAAAATGCCAAAGTATTGTAGTAACCGAGACTCCTTGCTCGGGCATACATGCTGGCAGCCGCCGTGGCCTGAATTCAAACGGTGTAGAATAAAAAGAGATGGAAGAAAAAAGAAGAAGATCGCGGACTCGGTGACGGGCCGCGTCAACAATTGATTGTTATTATTTTAATGTGGAAAATAATATAATAGTTAAAGCTTTTAAAGCGTTATTATTAAATAAACCCCCGGTACCTCAAGTAACGACCCAGCCGGGTGTTACAGTATGCCGCTAAAACAGTTGTAGGCCGAAGAGAACTTCATTAAACAACAACACTTCATTTCAGGATACCGAAATTTAAATTTACCTACAAATTCAAAGGCTATTTTAACCAGGGGCCTCATTAATATTTAACTGTAGCCTTTTAACATGTCCGTGCAGATTGATATATCTCGAGTGTATGTGCGATTGTTAACATGACTATTAGCAGGGTCCTGGGTATTGGGTCGTTATGTAGCTCAACGGTTTGCTTCACGGAACCAAACTTTGTCGGAACCTCATTGAAATTCAGAGGGGCATATGCAGGGAAAGCGGCCTTGGACTGGGAACTTAGTCTAGTGGAAATTATATAGCAAAATTTAAATTAATAAGGTCATGGTGTGATTTTTATTATAAAATATACTAATAGATATACTTTACATTTTTATTTATTAGAAATACATGAAATTAACACAGCTAGTTACAAAAATATTATAAAAAATGTTTTGTTTTTGGTAAAAGTTTCATACTGATAAATGAGGCCAACAAACATAAAGTTTATTAAATTTGTTGCTACGTTATGTTATTAACATTAAATTGATGTAGGCCTCCAATGTGGGAGCGCTTAACCCACGCTTAACCTCACTCTCACCTAATGGTAAGAGACGTATTGGTGGCGTTAGTATATTAATTTTAAGACGACCAACTCCTCCGTCCCCTGCTACCACGACCTCGCAAAGGATTCTCGGGCATATACAACAAGTAACATAATTTAAAGACTCGCCCCAAAAGTAGTTGGGATTTTTTTATATTAGATGCTCGTTAAACAGTCGAAATAAAAGGACAGTCACGGATTTAATTGACGCTTCATTTTGAAAGTCTTTTTGCCTTTACTATATGCCTCAACTAACGTTTTAAAATGGCTCAAGTCGATTCAGTGGCCATTTCGTTCATTAGAGCTAATTTGTAGCCTAAACTGAATTAACGAGCCCACAGCTGGAGGACATATTTTATTTATAGCTTTTATTTTTTCTTTAGTTAAGTTATCTTCGTTTTTTTTTTGCTTATTTTTTCTTTAATGTAGTAAGTTATGTAATGTTTCTTTACTGTGAATTGTATATAACACACTAAATTACTTTCTATTAACTGAATAAATGATTTTAAATTTTGAATATCAGAATAAATTAAATTTTACTTTTTATTTTTAAGTGCTAATTGCTGCACTGAAGCTAAATTAAATATTTATAAAATACAGTGACTCACTGTATTTTATAAATATTTCAGAATAAATTACTTTCAGGAAGTGAGTTTAATATGCATGTTTACTATGTTAGTTTAATAATTAGATATTTGATTAAGGCACCAGATGGAGATGCCTTTGTTAATCTATACAAGAAAATAAAATTGAACTTCCCCTCTGTGATTTCTGAATGCCTAATCCTTAACAAAGCGGGATAATTAAGATGCCTGCCTTATTGATTTTTTGTCTGTCTTTCACTTTGTCCAGAACACGCTTCTAACAAACAGATGGGTATAATGAAATGATGAATCTCATAAAAGACAATATTAATTTGCGAATTATTAATCATCACTTTGTTTTAGTTTTAAATCGATATCATAATATCGATAACACAAAAATACAAAATACATACCTACTTCATCGGGACTGTGGTATATACGAAACTGTTGGAAGTCATTAACTAATAATAATTAATTAATAAATAGAAAACAAAGCTATAGCATATCTTTTCTCTACAACTAATGTTGTAGAGAACCCATTAGGGAACTTTGTATAAGCAATATGTCACTAATAATTATACAAACATTCGATTACAGATACCCAACTAATGGGTGATTTAAACAACTATTACATATATGACAGAAGTGTTTTGGCCTAAGATAACTGGCTACAGGCAGCAGATTTGCTGCTATTTACGACTCGGGAGGGATCGGCTTTAAACTGGGATCCTGTAGGAATCAGCCGCAAATATTCAAATCAAGGGTTCGATTTTGAATTACCACTTATTGTGGATGTGCCCTTGGAGAATTTCATATTTTTATATTTTATGACAGGGTTAATGTGAAAAGTAGCAATATTTAAAAAGGTAGGTATAAAAAAAATATGTATGTTGTACTTTTACAAGACTGATATTATTTCGGTTTTGTGTTTTGTTAGTGTACGATTTGACATCGTACATAGTTTGTAGCAAGCTATGCATAATATGAAGTAGGTAGCTAGCGGCGACGCGTTTTGCAACTGCGTGCAATTTATATTTTGTGCATTTCAATAAAACGTATCAATAAATTCATTTGGAACTCAACACTCAATATGAACGGTTTCAATTATCATCCCCGGTTTATCAATAACATATTTTTAGTGTAAAGGGAATCCTACCCTTTACAGTTAGTATTGATTTATAATTTTCAACAGAAATACTTTCTTAATTCAAAACATATCATTACGCCACAATCCGTCATTTTGTTTTGTTAGAGTACTGTCCTCTTCTCGAGCATCCAGCTTTTCCTGTTGTCATTACGAAGGACCAGCTACGTGAGCTGAATCTCTCAGAACAGGATATATTTCCCAAAATATGTTCTACGTAACGTAGTGCCCACGAATCATATACTATACATCACTTTTTGTATGACTATAACAACTGGAATGTCTGTATAGATATAGATAGAGAATCTAACGTAGGTATGTCGTATGTTAAGATGCGGGTAGATAGGGAGTAGGTACATAAAATTCCGTGTGCAAAGCAAATCCAAAAAAATGTGATGGACAATTATTGTTACGATTGTGTATATTAAAATCGGCACGCAGTTTTTTTCTTAAATATTTTTTTTTTATAATTTGAATGTTTCATTTTTAGGTACAATGTTTAGGGCCATCTGATTAATTAAACACATATATCCACTATATTGGATTGAATTGAAAAAAACACTTTTAACGACCAGAGCTGGGTTAAGGCAAATTTGAGATCTACTGCTACTATCGAAAACTAAACAACACTTAAAATAAGCGCTTCGGCGGCGCCTCAACTCACAATACTCGATCCACGACCTTTCGCATCTAGGCGACTGGAGCTATCGATAAAATGGTTTCACAGCATTCCTAAAAAGTATGTGGGTTCACAGTGCAATGATTATTACAAAGATGGATACGTCATTATGCCTACAAAACAACGGCAAAGAACGAATTTCGAAAGCAGCAGTAGCACAGATACACATAATTAATTAGTTGCTCTTTTAAAGCGATTTATTTTTAATTACTGTGAATACAAAAATCAATGAAGCATTTAAAATACTCGACAGAGAAATAATTGGCATTTTGAATGTAAAAGTCACAAATAATAAGTAAACTACTTAACATAAGTACGTAAAGAGCGTTAGGTCTTCCAACAAACTTCAAATCCAATATAGTAAAACAGTATTAAAAATGAATATTTTCATCTTTGTGCATCATTGATTTTTTAGCTGTGATTAGTCATTAAGTACCAAAGCCCCATTAGAAAATTCCTTGCAACTGTTTTATTTATGTTTCTTGATTAAGCACTGAGTCTCGCTACAAGCCACATGGATCCATTTAACAAACTTTTTATAACCACGTCAGAGTGTAAACGAAAAGACATTTTTATCCGACGACATTCAGAGTTTTATTGAATTGTTCATTGGATAATTATTTGAATTTTATATTAAATTTAAATTTAAATGCTATTTAGGTAATACGTTCGTATACACGGTTAATTAACCGTGTATACGGACGCATGTAAAAAGGAGTCCTAACACAATTGTGTTAGGACTCCTTTTTTATCAAATAATCATAAAACTTTTTTACAAGTTGTTACCAAGGTCTGATGGACTTAGTAAAGCCCCATATCTTTACTGAGATACTCGAGCGGTTGGGGGGTATATCATTTCTCACTTCTCATTTTTATTATCATTTTTAATCATCATACAGAAAAGAAATATTGTTTATTTATGTATTACTTGTTAGAAAAATTACTTTGACACTGGCTAAATGTGCTAATCGCACAAAGCCATCAACAAAAAGAAAAAAAAAATTTGCAAAAAGATAATTATGTCTTTTAATGTAACTTATTGAATGTTTAACTTATTGTTGTATTTAAATGAAAATAAGTATATACTGCAAATATTTATTTCTAGTTTCAATAATGTTACGTAATATATTTTATCTACTACGAGTAAAGTGTTCTCGCTGCTGAAGTGAAAAATTATGTGTGTTACACGAGAGCAAAGTTTTTTGCATCTCGTGCCTTTAAATCCCTCGCCACACTCAGGATTCAACTTTAGAATCACTCGCTACGCTCGTGATTCAATCTTTGAATCCTTCGCTTGCTCAGGATTCAAAATCAGCACTCGCAGCAAAAAACGACTTTGCTCTCTTGTTGCACAAATAACTATTTAGTATTTGAAATATACAAAAAGGAAATAGAAAATCAACTGGATGTTGGAATATAGATTTATATGAATTTTATATCTATGGTTGTTACTGGCTGATATTTGGTTTGTTTAAAAAGAAATACATGTCTGGAACGAATTTGAATATTTTCAGATAGATGTAAAAGATAGTAAAAATATTGAGTCTATGAAAGTCTATTGATTTGATTACTTACTGTGATTTTTCTATTTTAAATTTACATAATGTTATACCTTAGTTATTCTATGAAGAAAAGAAGTTTTTGGAGAGAGAAAAAATAAAGAAATTGTCAGAAGGCGGAAAAAAGCGAAAAAAGGAAGATATAGAGAAGTTAAGGCTAGATTAGTGGCAAGAGGGTTCAGAGATTGTACGGAGTGAAGCAAGCGCCACTTATGTGGAACAGGAGGTTGGTGTTGAAGGAATTTTGAAGAAATGTTGGAGTTGGTGTTGGAGATTATTGTTGTTGAATGAAGTATTGGTGTTGGAAATAATTTAGTGAAGGATTTTGTAGCTAGTGTTGAAGTAATAAGTGATGATGGTTTTTGTAGTTAGTGTTGAAGTAATCATCGGTGGTTTCTGTAGTTAGTGATGAAGTAGTTAGTGATGGAGTTGATTAGTAAGTTGGTTAGTGATGAATTGTTTAGTATCGTTGGTGGATTAGTTAAGTTGGGTTTTTAAAAGAGTAGATGGAAGTTATACAGGTTGACTTTTTTATCATCGTCCAAAACTACTGAAATGACTCCCGTGATACAAACGAACATATCTTATTATTGGACCAACTCCCTAACTAAAATAAAATTCAACTGTTCCATACATTTTGGTCGAATGAATACTGATGTTTTGTATAGAACAGCTGAATAATATTTTCGAGTTAGGGAGTTGGTCCAATAGTAAAAGTTGTTCGTTTGTATTACGGGAGTCATCTCAGAAGGTTTGGATGGTGATAAAAAAGTGACCCTGTATAAGAGTTGTTACATTAATTTTATATCTATGGTTGTTACTGGCTGACATTTGGTTTGTTTAAAAAGAAATACATGTCTAGAACGAATTTGAATATTTTTAGATAGAATATGTCATGTAGTGAAAATATCCGTCTATGAAAGTCTATTGATATGATTACTAAGAGCCACCGCCGACATGCTACTTTTAGCATCGGCGATCGGCGATTCAACCGCTTTTTAGAAGCTGAATGCAGCGACCACACATTCCACACCGTACACTTAAAAACGCCAAACGCGGCGATTGAGTCGCTTTTCGGGAGCTCGACACAACTTCTGAACGTTACACTCCGCACACATTCGGATGCCCGGTCGCATCGATTTGCATCGAGTTGCCGATCCAGCATCGGAGCAGTCGCTAAAACGTGCGATTCCAATACCGCGTCCGCACCGATACATGTCTCTATCCAGCTGCACTCAAGAGACTATGTGGCTAAGACAGATGCAAGAGGAGTTTTGGCCTAACTTGGCCACTGTACTTATAACTCTTTTATGCGATAAACAAAGTGCCATTAAAATTTCAGGTTCTGAAAACTATCATTCCAGGACTAAGTACATAGATATACGTAATCACTTTGTACGTGATAAGGTGCACTTGAAAAAGATTGTCATCAAGTACATTCAGACCGATGAGATGGCAGCCGACGCGCTGACTAAATGAACCCCTCATCTGAAGCTTGATTACTGCTTAACCAAAATGGGTTTGTGTCCAAGGGAGGATGTTGGAATATGGACATAAACCATAGTGACAAAACGCACCCAGCGCTTTGCGTGTCTGTGGCTTTTTGGCAGCGACGACGTTCTTTTATTGTAAACCGTTCCTCCGTAAAATAAACTAATACTTTAATCTATTAATTAGGTACCACAAGTTTCATTTCAACATAATTTTTTTTAACATATGTTTAAGATTACGTAAGTAACGTACTTTATACTATATGTATCCTATGTTAGTCCAATTAACTTTTATAACAATTAATCTAAACATAAAAACGAAATACCAAATACCTACTGACAGACTGTCCAATCACGCAATCTTAGCTATAAAATAAGCTTAAAATTATGCTAGGTAGAAATCTATCTACATTCTAAGACTTTCTATTATTAAAATAAAGGTACTTCATAAATGTTCAGATAACTGTGGGAATATGCAAACTTCTTAATAAGAAGTAGGCTGAATGCCTTTTCGACCTCTTCGGCGATATTAAAAAAGATAGCATACCGCCTATCTACGGTCGTGTGTCGCCCGTGCTCAACAACCCGCTCGCATTATTTGCAGCTTAACGACCGGAAAATTGTTATTTGTTATGCTATTTACAAACAAAAACACGCTTATAACGACATTATTATTACCTATCCTATTGTCTCAGCGTATAATAGGTATAACAAACCGTTTTTTATAAGCATTGTTTAAAATAGGAACGCGCTGTAAGTTGTAAGCTTGTAAGTATTTATACCTTCATATAGGTTGAGAATATGGTGTAAGAAACATTATTATAGAGTAATTTTAAGGCATTATGATTTATCCGAAAAAGGCTGAAAACATCTATCAATATAACTTTTACTATGATACCACACTATGATACTACGATATAAAAAACACCTTATTAATACGAAACTGCTTGACCCTAAGAGTGATTAATTTATTTCGATTTCGAAAATATGAATATTTGTATAAAAATTCCCGTGTTTGCAACATTTTTCATTGCTGCTCCACTCCTATTAGTAATAGCGTGATGTAATAATATAGCCTATAGCCTTCCTCAACGCATGGACTATTCAACACAAAAATATTTTTTCAATTCGAACCAGTAGGTAGTAACCAGTGATGGGCAAAAAGTAATCAGATTAATGATTAAGGATTACGACTACAATTTGTAATCTTCAATCACGATTACAGATTACAGAAATTAATCAAAAATGTAATCATATCGGTGATTAATGATTATAAATCTGTAATCGTAATCTTGATTACTTTTATGATTGATTAATAAAACCAACAGTCGGAACGTTAAAAAATAAAAGAACTTTATTGAAGTGAAAACTTCTTTAGCGGCGTTGTGCACTTTTTTTGGAATAGGTAAAAAATGTTAAACTCGCGTCAGGACACGTGACCGTCAGGACACGTGACCTGATCGAAAATTCGTAAGACGGGTGGAGAGTAGACAGCTGGCGCGGCGTAATATAAATTTTTAATATAGCTTAATACAACTTTTTAATGTAATATAAATTGTCATGTTTGTGTACGATAGCCCAATAAATAAATATTGTATTCTACCACATAAATGAGAGTACTTTTATACTGATAATTAAAGCAATTCGTGCAAAATTATTCCCTAACCATTCCAAAATATCAAAAACGCACAACTTAATATTCAAGTTTTCACTTCTGCCGGCACTCCCAGAGTGCAACCCGTCGTTTTTTTTATCAGTCTCATACACTGTGCTTTTAGGAGACTTATTTTACGCAAAAAATCTGCTGAATGGTAATTTTTATGGTACTCGATACTTTCAAACTTAAAAAAATACTCGATCACGTACGATAAAAGAATTACGTCGTCTCGTATCGTCTCCTTGCGCTCGATTCGTTTGACTGATGCGCACTGAACAAAATGGCGCGCCAATCGCCGCGTCCGCATTGTCGATAGACGACATATCGACAATGCGGACGCGGCGATTGGCTAGCCGGTGATCGTACAATACCCTGTCCTCCGCACCCTTACCGCGCGTCTTACGTAGTAGGTATAATTTATAGTACAATAAAGCCAACCACTCAATTTCTAGATGCATACCTACAAATTGTGATAATTAATTGCAAATTTCTAAACCATAATTCCTATAAACTTAGTTAAGAATAATCATGTAATTTAGATTACTGATTACTGTAATCAAGATTAAAGATTATATGTTTAATCTTGATTAAATGTAATCACGACTACTTTAATCTGATTAAAAGTAATCATGATTACTTTCAATCAGATTATTAATCTGATTAAAAAACTAGTTGATTACGCCCAACTCTGGTAGTAACTATTAACTAATCTGTGCCAGTAGTTCCTAGTAGCGCGTTCAATCAATCAAACAAACAAACAAACTCTTCAGCTTTATAATATTAGTATAGATTGCAAACTAAACGTTTTACTAATAGTGTCACTATTTCTTATTATGTCTCTCAGTTAACAAGATGTCCTAGAGACCACGTTATTTAATTTATCCCTCAATTTAAAGCAACAACCAAACGGTTGCAGCTATACCACAATTAAATTTGAACTTTAACGTTGTCACTGAAAGCAGAAATAAGCCAATGACAATTATCCCTCCGTTCTAAATCAACTTGGTATACTCGCGTGCATCCTGCAGACGGAACTTTCAGTTTATCAGACGCAAACTTTCTTACAGGCTAAGAAACTATATCCATGCGGCTCGCTTTATAAACATGCTTTATCATGAATTCATATTCCCATTAAGCCTAAAACAGATGCCTTGGCCTAATTAGTCCTAAAACTAGGCCTCGAGATCTGCCAAAAGAAATTATCTTTGCCATATTATAACGCCCCAGTTGCTGAAGTCTATAGCAGACTGAATATTCAAATAACTAATTTGATTAACAGCACATAGCATTTCCACTTAACTTATTGTACAATATTAAAACATACATATTGATATTGTTTTCTAAAGTTTACGCGAACACTACACATACAAAAAGTAATGTGTAAAATAAACGCGAGTAGATCCGTAAAAGTTGTTTCATTTCATACATATTGATTTGATGGTTTTAATGTTCAGCTCAAAGTAAAACACATTATAAGTAACCATTAATCGTTTACCACTTAATTGCATTGGGCAATAAAATTAAATCAAGTAAAATCGATTCTGGAATAAAATGTATGGACTCATTTCCAAGCGGGCGGGCCCCTCGCACGGGCGGCGCAGTTTTTATCATCACAAAGGCAATTTCCATCAAAATGCACGAATTTGGGACTTGGAGCGTGAAGCTGTGTGCGCCGACCGCCCCGAAACGTACACAGAAAGTAGCCCCAGCATTCAATGTATTTATAATATCTTCTCTTGTGGGTCTGGCGAAATATCTTAACTAACCATAAATGAATTTATTTAATCCCAATGGAATTACGAAACGTTATTCGGTTGAGTAACAAAGAAAACATATCTAGTAATTAGAGATAGAAAATCAAATATCATCCATCATCATCATCATCATACGGCGTTATAGTTAAAACTGGCCGTTTTTAGCTGTAACGTCTTATTTAGCTAAAACATAACATGTCAGATGTTCATTAGGTGACGTAAAAATGCTAAATTACTTCATTCAAATAGTTTGTTGAGCATAATTTGATTTTCTATCTCTAATTACTAGATGTTTTTTTTTCATTGGTGTGTGTGTGTGTGGTAGTGTGCGGCGTAAACGCTCTTAAACCAAATATACTTTTTTAAAATATAGAGGTACACGATATACAGACAGACCGGGATCTATGCTATGTATTTTAACAAATCATAGCTTCCAAATATTGAAAATTATCTATTTGGTACATTAATGTTAGTTACTTAGTCATTAGTTCAATTAATTAGTTAATAGCGCGGCTAGGATAATAGCTTCTGCATAGAACCTGCGCAGTATAATACTCGTATGTATAGCCTATATCCCATTCACGTCTGAGCCTCTTAATTCAGCAAACTTGGCTGTTTATTGTACTACGTTGATCCCAAAAGGGGTGGTCCCAAATTGTCATCCGTTGTGATGAACGTTAGGAAACTTGCCAAGTTGGAGCCTAATATACTTGAATTATGCTAAACTATATCCAATACGCTCTGTTATAAATATACCTATATATATTTAAATGTGATAGCAAGTATTGGGAGTTGGCATCGATAGCTATATTATTTTTAAGTCGTTGTTGTCCAGCGAGTATATATGAGGCTTCTGAGGAATTAACATTAACAACCAATAAATAGTTCTGACTTAAATGATTTCGACTGTAACGCAACCATTGAAAATAATAATCGAAACATAATTTAAATCCATAGATATTAATAGCAAAGAAAACTGTAGTTTACGAATAAACATTTGTGGTTTTTATACACTATCAAAATTAATAAAAAAAAAGTTAAAATAAATATATAAAAACTCTCATAGTCGATTTCCGTTTTTATATCGTGTTAAAGTCGTTTTCCAACATATATTTTAAAATTTCAAAAAGTGTTATTTATTATTTTATTTTATTTTTATTTTTTATTATTTTATTTTTTTTGTTATTTCATGATCAGGGTCACTCATCAGTGTACCTACCGTGGTGTACCGCCACACTGAGACGATCGAAATTGGGCTGTGCTTTTTTTTTTTTTGAGAGAGTTTGCTGATTGCCTCAGACGGCATTTTCAGCTTCACCGGGCTTTTTTGGGGGCGGCGAGGAACGTATAGGGTCCCTCAAGCCGTGTGAAACGAATCACCTTTGGAGGTTTTCTAGAGGGAACGGCATCGCGCACTAGTGCGCGTCCCCGTGCCCTACTAGATTCTCCGAAGGGTTCGGATCGGATCGGGGGGCGGAACCACCCGAGGGCGCCTCTAAAGGCTCGGACCTCGGCTCGGGTAGACCGGGCCGTGGAGGAGGAGAGAAGCGCCCAGGTACATGTCTGTACCTGGTATAGAGCGCGTGTAAACCGGTTCTTCGTACCCTTGTTCTACGAGTACGGTGTCTTGGACCTAAGCTAGTGTGCATGTTTGGTGTATTCTGTAAATGTGTAGTGACATTTAGAGGATCGGGCGGGGTTGGGCTGTGCAATTGGGGCACGGGGCATACGCTCCCACAGACAGGGGTGGGTGTACGGGGTGCTCGCCCATACTCTAAGTGCCTTACAAATAAACAGAGAATAAGGTCGGAATAGTTCTATTCGGACCTTATTCTCTGTTTATTTGTAAGACTCTTTAACTCAAACTTTACTGGGATTAATTTATGCGTACTTAAGCAGTGTTTGTATTTTGTCTTCCTTGGTTTTTTCTAGGGAAAGTCGAAGAATCATCATTAATATTGTCATACTCGTATGTCAATGAAATTTGGATTCAATCATAACGCGCTAGAAGATACATCTCCTTGAACGTATTTTCATTGTAAAGTCTTAGTCACAGTCAGTCTTCTTCAGGTTTTGGTATAAGGGAAGATTTTTTAGGAAATTGTCTGAAAACTTACAGTTTTGAAATCTTTTGTCGAAAGACTAAGGGCTGCGGTACATTAGTGCTTATTTTTGATGTGTAACATCTTTCCGCTCGCTCTCTATATACGTAATTTATGGAAGTGATTTCGTGAAATGGGACGGAAGTATGTGTAACAGTGTAACAAGAAGTCGGGGAAGCGCGCAAGCGCGCGCCATTTTGTAAATTTAAAATCGATATTATGAACATGACATATTATTATTATATGTGACATATTATGTCATTTGACTATCAAAGGTCATTTTAATATGTCAAATGTCTTCCAATGAGTATTTACTGCATTTATTTTATAGTTATAAAATGATGTAATACCTGACACATTTTTTTCATAATATAATGTTAAAATTGCTTATTACTAAGGTGAGATGTCAAATGTTACGCATCATATGCGACTATGATTTCTGTAAGGCTCGCTCGTTTTTTTTTAATGTTTAGGATATTTTTGTCCCTCAAACATGTGCATTTGCATGCAGGTACATTTGAAGACCGCATTTTTCAATGTGAAACACGTTTTGATATTCATAGAAACTTAGAAAGAACTTAGGACCGCGAAACGGAAACGTAATAATCACCTTAGGTTTTATCGCCAGTTACCATCAGATGAGAAAGCTAACAACTTCGCCATTGTTGTTTAAAAAAATATAATATAATATTCTAGCAAAACACACAAGCAAATTAAATCACATAAAATGTACCCTGATTTCGGTTCCATTTTTAGGAAAAGGGAGATTTAATTGACATTACAAACCATTTATCATGATACAAACATTGCGTGTCAATTCTTCGCCCTGTGATAACGGTGATATCAAAGAGGGCTTAGTCGAGGGCATGTGATCCATATATTTACACGACAGAGACAAATCCGAAAGGTGGATTTCGATAAAATATGTCAAAAACATCTACTTGGCAGAGTTATCATATCTTTTAATTCGTAAAAGTTCCTAAAGGATACATCAGCCAAGAGATCTAGCTATAGTTGTTTTTAAAATCTAGTTCTGACTTTTGTTAAACGGATACCCGTTGAACAAAAGTCAGGGAAAGATATACTATCTTTATTGACACTATCTATTAAGCGAAGATTGAAATGAAACTCCTTCAAATTCAACTGATTACAACAAACTCTCTAAGCTCCGACGATGTAGGGTCAACATCATCCGTAGAAGCTCAAGATATTTGCTGAATTAGGTCATCCATTTGATGATACATTGTTATGAAAATTGCTTTACTTGCAAAATCGCAACCCGTACGCAAAAGCCGGTGCGCCATTAAGCTCCTCAATTCCCTTGAAATTTACCTAAAATCGTATTAATAATAGTAACGTCGCGTGCGGGCGCGCCGGTCGTACGCGCACGCGCACGCGCCAGGTGAGACCAGAAACATCTGCCGTCGACAGGCGGCCTTAGCGAGCAACCCAATATGGCCAGCCGCGGGGTTTATCAGGCCAAATTGCCTTTACAGTCTGCCGGGCAAAAAAATTTGCATGTTCATCTGTTAAAAGGTGTAAAAAACACAATGAGTAATTAATTTGAATTAGGTAGGTACTCTTTGCGTCACGAACACTGCAAGCACATGTGCTGCAAGTGGTTAGAAACGTCAGGAAACAATATGTATAAAATAAGCGCGAGTATAGATCCGTTTAAGTGTTGCAATTTAAAAGTACTACATAGGTAATAGACAACAACAAACACTGTGTTGTATTGTAATTTAACATCTCACTGTGTTTATATTAAGTATACGTGACATCGCAATATTTCTAATTATTAACAATTCTATTGAAAAGTTAAGCCATAGACAAAGAAAGCTAAAGAAAAATCTATACATTTAGTAATTTGTTTGCATTGATAAGATGAACAACAATGATAAGGCTTATCATTGCTGTTCTAATCGCTATTTATTTAACACCATCCTACCTATTATTATGTAAGCGAAAGTGTTTCCTTACCGCCTGTGGAGGCTGGTCTGCTCTTGCATACTAGTCTTATTTTTATTATTATTAACTATAGTTTAACTTTGTTTTTTCTTAGACAGGTTTTAACTTTTACTAGTACTGTATGACATTGTAAAAAATTAAACTGGTAATGATGTTTTTGCAAAGTTAAATATTTAATTCTTTTTTTGTGTTTTTATTTGTGATGGAAAGTGTCCTTTTATGATAGGGCATTTTCCAATGTTTTTGACGCTGTAAGGTAGAAAAGCTTGACACTTGCTGAGTTTCTTGCCGGTTATTCTCAGTACAAGGTTCTCAAGTTTCTCATCACAAGTATTCAATCAAGAAAATAACAGAAACGTGAACCAACATAACTACACAAAATTCTGTCAGAATTAGTGTTTGAAAAACCTGTGGGAGCGTTTAATTTATATTATTTTATCCTGACGTTTCGAGCGCAGGGATAAATATTTAAATTGTAAAAATCATGTCGCCTTTGCCAAACGCACCGCAGCCCGCTAGTTATTTTTAACATTGAATTTTGTCAGTAAAATCATCGGTTACACAAGGATTTGTTGCCCCCGGCTACCCGATTCGCCTGACCTAGCACCATCGGACTCACCCGGTTCCCAGAGCATAAAACTATTTTAGATGGGCAGAAATTGTAGACTAACCTCCTGAGTTTGTTGCTCTCCCAAAATCCAACCTGGTGGTAGATTCAGTAGTGTAGTCTAAACTATTTTTTTAGTTTTTTGATTTTATAGTTTTGTCCTCCTTCGTGCTTCGGAAGGCACGTAAAGCCGTGGGTCCCGGCCGCATTAGCAGTCGTCAACAACCACCAACCCGCACTGGGCCCGCGTGGTGGTTTATGGCCCGTTCTCCCTATCCATCCATAGGAAAGGCTCATGCCCCAGCAGTGGGGACAAAAATGAGCTGATGATGATGATGATGATGATAGTTTTATCGTCAATAAGTGCCTGTGAAGGCTTATGTTGAATAAATGATTTGACTTTGTTTTAACTTTGAGACGTTACAAGTAGAACTATTAATTATTCTGTGGTTGTAGCTGCTTTAGAGGACTATTTTGAATATTTGTTACTTTCCTTTTTTGGTTGGCATAACTACTTTGGAGCCTAGGTGAACTTTAGTGCGAAAAGCGTAAGTAAAGGTGGTGGTGTATCGTACTGGGTAATCGATTTGAAAAAAGGAAAAAAATCTGTTATCAATATTGTATCAGTTAATGCTTTCAGTAGTTTTATTTTTTTTTTAAATATATTTTTGAGAATATAAAACAGTGCAATAATACTATTAATATTCACTTATTATCATTAATAACATTAAACAAAATTTACATAAAAGGTTTATATAAACTTACTAGGTTGAAAAGCTAAAATATCCAACTGTGAAAATAAATAAGTTTCATTCTGAATTGCTCATTTAAAGTTTAGCTCGGGAGCCTATGTTATTAATACCAGAAAGTTTTCCACACTAAGTACAAAATTACATAAACTGAACTGTGCATGTCTTTAATCAGCTCTATTATTATGTGGGTATATTACAATATCATATTTGTTTATTGCTATGTTCTCAGTGAATTCGTTTCAAACATAATTATTAAACAACGAAATTTTATTCTAAGTGCCTTACAAATAAACAAAGAATAAGCTCCGAATAGTTATTACGTGTTTTGTTCCTGTCATGTAAACGCCATTTTAAATTAGAGTAAAAAAAACAAAACACGGAATAACTATTCAGAGCTTATCCTTTGTTTATTTGTAAGGCACTTATAATAAAATTACGTTGTTAAATAATTATGTTTGAAACGAAGTCTAATGATAAAAATCTTATAATAGGTACAGCATATCTTGCTGCCGAAAGCATTTTCAAATAGCCGGTTCACCCGTGACTAGTGATTCACGTAACCGCATTTCTCGAAGTTGGTACCTTAGCATACTTATACTTTAGTACCATCTGGGTCAGATTTATCATGATATATCAGATGACGTTCGTGCTTCGGAATGTTCGTTCAACCGTTGGTTCCAACCGTTCTTGTAAGATGGCAGTCGACAACTGGCCGGGCAGCGTTAATGGATCATTGCCCAGTCTCCGCATGTGCCATTTAGGAACGGACAGAGACGTCTTAAGGCTGTTGATGATGATAAATATAATACAATAGTATATAGTTTTTTAACGCTGATACTGAACGGCGCTGATAACCATGAAACAATGCTCTCTCTCGGTCTGCATACAAGCAAAAGAGAATCAAATAGTGCGTAAAACCTAGATTTTTTTTTAATAGCGTTTTTCAATAAGTTTAACGAATAAGTTTTGTTAATTTCGTCGACGTACCTACTTTAGTAAGTGAAAAAGATAATCATTACTGCTTAGAGGTTAGAGGTGACTTTTGATTTTTTTTGATCGAGGAAATTTCAAATCAGCATTTTAGAAATAATAACATTGTTATAGATATAGTATTACATAACATATATTTTTTTTGGCGTTGTGTGTTGTATACTTTTTATATAAACCATGCATATGTAAGCGCATTTCAAAATTGTCAGCGCCTTAACAGTAGTAAGTTAACATGGGATTCAATGCCCGTTGTTTGTTACTGCCTTGTTACTAATATAATTATAGAGTTAATACAATTAGTCGAAACACGCTTACCTAACATGTTTTGCTATTAGAATTTCATTATAAAATATTTCTATTCTCAAAGGCGCGTAACAATAAAATTTTTGCTTATTACAATCTATTCCATAAAGGGTTATCGTGGTGTCCTATCATAATATTGACTCTATCTCCCCACACAACTATGTTATAGATACCGTTCGATTGGAACACATATACGTACCTATCTACCTATGAACTTTGTAGGAAAAGGGAATATTGTTACATAGGGCCCTCAATCGGACATCTGGACAAACACGGAGATAGCCATTGGTAACCAAAAAGTCAGCGATGAATAACAACTGTTATTAAAACGGTATAGTCACAGCTATACATACACCTAGTTCAAAGAAAGAAAATGAACAAGAAATTATAAACATGCAAATCGTTATGGAGTTCTTAATTAAATTCATTTATTTTAATTATTTTTTTTACTTTTTACATTGTACTACCTATGTCGGCATTATTGCCTCCACGAGAACGAAATCGTGGGAAAGGCTAGCCACGGCTCTCACGTGTGAGTTGCTGACCCTGTGAAATTAGTTGAAGGTAGTTTCAGTAAAACTAGGCCATTGATGAGACTCACATCTGAATGTTCCGGTGTCACTCGAAGCATAAAAGTACATTTTGCAACAAAAAATAACTAAAACAACCAAATAATAGGCGCTAAGAGGCGGTTGATAACTTCTAGTAAATCTTTTTTGGTAATAAATTATATAAAGTCCGGTTACGCTAAACATGCCGCCTGAGGCAATCAGCAATCTTTCTCCAAAAAACAGAACTAAATTAGTCAGCTACTTTCGCTGCTAACTCTACAACCTAACATTGCAGTCAGACAAGTTTAGTACCTATTTGGCGATTTGTCCTAGAACTAAGACATTCATTAGAACTTATAATTTATCAACTGAACCACAACAATATCCATTGAATTGTAATTATTTATAATAAATTACGTATTAGCAGAAATGGTACTAGAGCTGGCCCAGCATAGAAAGTTTTTGCAGTACGAGTTGCTGTCTATATATGGACCACAATCCACAAAGCTTTGTCAGCGAGTTCCCTTCATTTGGTCAGCGCACGGCGCACGCCAATAAAGCAGCCAAGCAGCGCTTATTGTTTCAAATTGCTTTACAAATATTGAGATTTCATAGTAATAACATATTTAATCGAAAACACAAATGTTGAAAAGTTTCCACGAGCAGGATTTGAACCTGCACCCTTCTGACATACCGGGTCAGGTGCTCCTCCAATTAAGCTATCGTGGTTCTAACCAGCCCGCCGAAATTTTTAATTTTATTTCTTTTTTATCCTTCAATCCGATTCCTCCAATGTTTTGTTATGTTTTTTATTTTATTTTTTTGTAATAGCTTCATGACCACAACACCTCAACAATACTATATGAATGAATTTTTATTTTTAATTTTTATAAATTTTCTATATTCTGTATTTGTATTTAATATTGAGTCGTTTAGTGCCTACATTTTTCTTTTTTCTTTTTCTACCCTCTTCTGGGTAATAGCAGAATACCAGCGCTTTGCTATACACTTAGAACACTTAGTGTATACACTTTTGTATTTTCATGTATAAGCAAAATCAGTCACTGAGCTATCTATGACCCTTTTGTGCTTCTGCAGCACACATGTATAAAAATGTATACTTATTTGTTATTATTGTTATTTTTGTTGGATTTTTTATTTTATTTTTGTTATGCGTGTGCATGTATAGTACAAATAAAGTATTTCTATTCTATCTATTCTATTCTACTATATTATATAGTATTGTATAGTATAGTATTGGCTAGAACCTTCGATCAATTATATTTGCTTAGAACTTAGGGATAGCGCAGCTTTTCATTAATGATATTTATTTAGAATCAGCTAAGTAGTTTACGTTTTTACCTACAAACAAACAAACTCTTCTTAATGCAGATGTTTTGAGGAAGGGTTTCGCCGTTTGTTTGTTTCCCTACCTACTTCTTTTACTAGCTTCCAGGTCAGCAAACAGTACCAGATAGTTTTGACTAACTGTCTGTTAATCAATTAGTGTCAAAATAGTACTTTTTTTAAATGCTTGAAATGTTTAAAAAAAATGGATGCCACAGTCTTGCCATTTGTTATGATGCGGTACATACATAGGCTAACTTCCACTAATATTGGCAAACCCAATTTATACGGACATACCATACCTCTTTTGTATAATAAGTAGGTAAGCAAATGACTCGGCTCTATCTGATGTTAAGCAGAAGCAGAGTCCAGATGCAAGGACAGCTAGTGAAGCTGGATTGTCCCTTACTAGCCGTCCTCACCTTGTCGTCCGCAAATTGCTACTTCACACCTTGTAAAGGTAACCTTTACGTTTGAATCAGCATTAAAAACAATAAGAACACCTTTGAACAAATCGAGCACGCGCCGCCGCAAGCTTCCAAACTCCTTCACTTTTTAGGGCAAAGACAAAAATTCAATTTACATCTCCTTGCTTGCCTCGCAGTTACTTAATTCTTTCTCTCCGTGAAAATAAATCTCCCGTAATTGATTCCGCTTTAGTTCAATTTGTCTTCGTTAAAACTCAATTTCCGTAGTCTATTTGTGAATAATAAATTGCGTACTTCAGCAATGTGCCAGACTGGTTGTTTTGCGTACGCTCCGTGCAGAAACAATTTTAACTGCGCTCGAAACAAGTCAATCTGAATTACCGCGTAACACTTTATAACACACTTGGCATTGCTCTCTTCGTTTACATTGGGCCCCGTCTTTCCACTTTGCTTACCTTCGGCCCCAATGGATGGCCAGGATTCTCTGCTTATTAGTGTGGAAGCGAGACCCCAACTTGTGGGTATTTGCGTCGGCAAGCTATGTGATAACACGTAATTTTGTTGCTCCAAATGTAACCAAAACATTATGTGGACTACGTGAGCAAGCTTGCTTAACGCACACAGAGCGCTCCGACTTCGGAGATATCTTCGCCAAAGATATATTGCTAGTATGTACAATAAAATTGACGACGCGGCGACAACTGGAAAGTACTGGAGAACTGTTTTCTGTGTCTTTATTATGTTTGTTAGGCAACTTGGATTCGTACTCTTTCTTCCACTTGTAATATAAAAATTAATAAAAACGAGCGAGCCTTACAGTAGTCGCATATGATGTGTAACATTTGACATCTCACCATAGAAATAAGCAATATTAACATTATGTTCTGAAAAAAATGGGTCAGGTATTACATCATCTTATAACTATAAAATAAATGCAGTAAATACTCATTAGAAGACATTTGACATATCAAAATGACCTTTGATAGTTCAATGACACAATATGTCACATATAATAATAATATGTCATGTTCATAATATCGATTTTAAATTTACAAAAGGCGCGCGCTTGCGCGCTTTTCCGTCTTCCTGTTACACCGTTGCACATACTTCCGTCCCATTTCACGAAATCACTCCCACAAATTGCTTATATAGAAAGCGAGCGGAAAGATGTTACACATCAATAATGAGAAGTTGTACTCATTGTTTGTTTAAAATATAGCTATAAATTTGTTGGTAACTAATCAACTGCATAACAATTTAACCATGCTTATAAAACAGGGTACAGTACAAAGCCATTATCTTGTAAAAAGCTTATTACATTTTAAATTATTTGATGCAACAAAACCATTGTGTAAGTAGTTCTAGGTGAATAAATGGAAAACCAAGCGTCGCCTTTCCTTTTAAGTTAATTTGTCTTTCAGCGTTGAATTTATGAGTAGGTGCCGTGCAGCTACAATAGTATGAATCTTTTAACGATGGCGAAGTCAAAAATTGTTCCTCTTACGTTTAATACAAAGGATTAGTAAAGTAGTTCCCAAAGGTTGGATAACAACAGAGTATATAAAAAAGCTAGTTTAAATGAAACAACTTTTACGGATCTACTCGCATTTATTAAAAAATAAACGATCCGTAAAAGTTGTTTCATTTAAATGTGTAGTGTTCGCGTAAACTTTAGAAAACAATAAAGCTAGTTTAATTACACAAACTTTTTATGTTGACCCTCTTTTCTTTCCCAAAACATAAAGAAAAGCTAAAGCATGATTTTAAACATGTAACAAACTCCAGTTATCTGGAATTGAACAGTAAAAAGATAAGGCTCTATGGAGTCGTCAATGTAACGGTCCCACATATTGAGGCCCCTTGGCACGTCTCCGACCCTCCTCTTATCTTCGGGACATCGAGGCTTGAGGGTAAACATCTAATCTACCGCACAAACAAGCTGTCTCAATTGCCTCTAAGGTTATCCAGTACTAAATTAAATTGGTTACCATGCCAGGATAAACCCGCTGCCCCGGCCCGGAAACGGCGTTTACACGCACTTCCGCGTAATCGGAGATGTAAAGCCGGATTCACATTACGACAACAGTTTCACGCGATCATAATTACTTGACAACTGCGAACAATAGTCAATAACAAACGTAAGTACGTAAAGCTTGTTGTCACTGCTTTACCGACTATGTAACGCACACAATAAAGCTTAAAATGCTATTACCGTGATTTGCTCTTTTAGATCCTTCAATTTTGAATTAAGTACATACGCCAAATTAACTGAAGCGTTGTAGGATTAAAACAATTAATATGCTCCTAAAATGCTATTTTCATTTAGATATAAATAAAGCATTGTAAATGCAAATTAGCAATGTAAAAGTAATTAAAAGTGACCGACCGAATATTCGTTTTCGTTTTCGGCCGTTTTCGGCCAAAAAATAGATATTCGGCCATATTTTCGTTTTCGGTCATAAACCAGCCGAAGCACAGAATAAGTAATAGTGCCGAAGCTTCGGCCAAGCCGAATATCAGAGGTCCGTGAATATGACCTTGACGTATAACGTTCGACTATCTTTGGAGTGAGTCGGGTCCGCTCGTGGTTCCAATCAAACTTAAACAGACGCGTATAGTCACATTGTTTTGAAGTTGTGAAGTGAGGTTATGTTGTATTTTTTCTCTACATGCATAAATTAATGGGTAAGTAAGTAAGTAAGTATCTAAGTAAGTAAGTAAGTAAGTAATTATTTATTCAGTGCTTCCAATACAGTAATTACTTTTATTATTTGTCCTCGACTTTTGTTTTTATTTTCGATATGCATAAAAAAGCTTTTGATATAATATGTAGGTATTGAACTGTTTTCTCTCAAATTGACAAAGGTTGTGTTTTGTTTTGTGTATATTGTGTATGTAAGTAAGTATTTTTTAATTTGATTTTTAATCATACATCATACATAAAGTGCCAAATATATAAGACAGATCTCATTTACTAATCAGTATTCGCGCTTTAGGTATAATTAGCGGGCCACCTTACGTACGACCGACCGTGCGTACATATGGCGCGCGAGGGTTTAAGAAAATCTAAAAGAATACATGTTTCGTTATCTTCATTTAAGATTTATAAGGATTATATTAAATAATCTGTTTAGTTTACCAACGTTGATTTTTGACAAGGTTTAGTTGATTTTAATGGTGATTATCGTAGTACAACTTGTATTATATTATACTAGCTGACCCGGCGGACTTCATACCGCTTTGACAGTTTCCATCATTGAGTTAAATATACATCAATGGTTTCCATGACAACAAAACAAACAAATCATTTTGTATTGGAAAATTAAATTGTCGTTTTTGGTATTTTTTTTTTTTTAATATAGCCTATGTTACTCAGCGCTAATGTGGAGCTCGATGGCGTAGTGGTTAACGCGCCCGGTCTGCGAGTGCTGAGGTTAAGCAACTTTCGCAAAGGCCGGTCATCGAATGGGTGACCAACAATTTATCATCTCGAGCTCCTCCGTTCTTCGGAAGGCACGTTAAGCCGTTGGTCCCGGCTGCATTAGCAGTAGTTAACAACCACCAATCCGCACTGGGCCCGCGTGGTGGTTCATGGCCCGTTCTCCCTATCCATCCCTAGGGAAGGCTCGTGCCCCAGCAGTGGGGACATAAATGAGCTGATGATGACTCAGCGCTAATGTAGCAATTTAATGGTGAAAGAATTTTTTAAATCGATCCAGTAGTTTTTGAGTTATATCAAGCGGTTATTTAAATTATAATTTTTCAAATTAACACATTAAATTCCCCATATAAAATTAGTATGGCCGCGCTGGATCAAATAAATATGGACGATGACATTTCAAATAAAATATATGACACTTGTCTCCCCTAGGAGAGGGTGGCAAGATGGGGTACTTAAGGTTTAAAGATCAATAAGAGAAAAATTACATAGTGAGACAATCACATGTTTATTTTTTAAATAACAACTAGTTATTACTCTTCTCATATTTGGTGACATTAAGAACTTTTAGTTAACCATTTTAGAAAAAGAAATCAAAATAAAAAAACGGTGTTTTGCCCCGTCTTGCCCCATGATGCTGGTAAGATGGGGTACCCCCCTGAGGTAAGATGGGGTGATGAGAATTATCAGAGAGAAAGATTATTTTGACTTTGATTATTTTGACTGGAAGAACAAGCAGACGTGGATGGCTTCGTCATCCTCATCATCATAAATTCCTGCATAGCTATTATGCGACCATCTTCCCCAATGTGAGCATGATATCCAAACTTTAATGGAAGCGGAATATACTGCCCTACAATACATGCATGGTGTGTCCTCCTCTTCTTCAATTCATTTTCAGATGTCACGAACCATTCCAAAAAGATAAACTATGAAAAGCACACAAAATACAAGCCCATTTCATGTAAAACAAACAAAAACAATATTTTTCTCAACCAATCCGGTATTTTTCTACCAACAATCAAACAAAAAAAACAGTTGGCAATCTCAAGAAAACACAATGCCTACCTTATTTTAGATTAGTTTAAGTGTCAATCCCTCACCAGCTAGCATTATTTAACAAACCACAGTCACGTGTCAAACCAAAAGAAAATATGATAAGCAATTTGAAGTAAAACAGTTTTTAAGATTATTTCTGACACTAGTAATTGATATAATTAACTATGCACTGAAACAACTATGTAGTTGGGTTGATAACATACTGAACCATTTGAATACTCAATAATGCTCTGCCAAGTCTCATGATAAAAACCCACGTCTTCACTTCGGCACTCAATGCTCAGTATAATGTATCCGGTATAGAGCACATGCTACCGAAACGACAGGAAAGCGTTGTAGCATAAACCGAGCCAATAAATCTGGTGCATATTGATCTGTCAACGGGTATCGTTAAGTGAAGATATTATTATTGAGTCACTTTCATTAGCTTATAAACATCCCATTCCTGGACTCAGATAGACATAGAAATGTCGCCAAAGCGGTCAGATATGACAGACCACGCTGGCCTGGTAGGGGCTGGTGAGTGTGAACTGCCAGCTTACGACAAAACACCGGGTTCAACAAAATATATTTGTCTTGATCACCCGTCTGGGGCCCGGACTTGAGAAAGCTGATTAGCTATTACGATGGTAACCCCAACGCGCTAGCCGTGCCTACGAACTTCAATAGGCAAAGTATATTAACTTGTTGCGGCGCTAGTTCCGTGTTCGGAGTCCGTGTCATTAATCGGCACCAATACCTGAGTACGCGCCGGTACATATGGACGACATGCTAATACAACGGCAGGAAAGCGATTTAATGAACCTATTTACGCAGCGCACACAGACACAAAATAAAGAGTACCCAGAAGGTAAGCTCAGTCCATACAGCGCTCGAGCAACTCACACATAGACCCCTTGCACGGACATCTCGGAACAGCTCGGAACAGTCCGAGCGCAACTGTTGCGCGATTCTCTGTGTTGTCCGTGAGAGGTTGTCTATACACCGTGACTGGCTAGACGACGGACGCGTTAAAGGAGGTGTATAAGAAGCCGATACCTGTTCCATTAAAAATGATATAAAAATCACCTTAATTTTTAACTTTTTTCCTAACTGACCATTTCCTAAAGACCATTTGTCTTTCTGTTTATTTACAATTTACTACGCGGGCGAGCGAAGCGACTAGCGAGGCGTTGTCCGCGCGTGCGGTTGACCTTACTCGTGCGTGTAGTACATGCGAAATGCCGATAGTTCACTTTTTTAAAACGCGTAATATTTCGCGAGTTTTAAAATTTGCTATAACCTTTTTTAACTAAAAGGGATGTAGATAAGTTACTAGTTTACCTCCTTAAACGCGTCCGTCGTCTAAACTGTCACGGTGTGTGTGCGTTGTTCGAGCGCGTTTATATGAAACTTACCTTCTGCAGTCTCCTTATTTTGAGACACGGGTGAAAGTTCACAAATTAGCGTTGGCAGTAGCGCGTTTAATAAGCAGCCTCCGCCTCCGCCGGGCCGCATGACAATCAGCCGGCTCCGGCGCAGCACGCCGCGCGCCCGCCGCCCGCGCTGCCGTCGCCGCGTCACGCGTGGACTTAACGCGTCTTCTTTGGAAAGTCACAGCGCGTCTCTGTTTTAATGAGTTTTCGTCTAATGCCTTCCTTGCAGAGCAAATTTATGTCATGAATAATAATAGATGCTAACAGAGCACCGTTTAAATCCCGCACAGACACGTCCGATGATAATCCGCTGAAGAAATATCTTAATAAACACCGTTTTAACGAGTTAGCGACAAGAAAAGCTACGTGGGGATTTGGTTGGGTTCGGTTACTTGTGTATATCTTAGTAGATACCTATATAAACGCTCGGCCACGAATACGGGCGGTTTGCGACGAAGCAAAGCGAATGTCTAGTTGATTGCGCGTTATACTAAGTAAGTCTTAGTCAACGGAATTTAAGACACGGCAATGAAACTGGTCTGGTCTTGCGTTGCCTTTGACGGAGAACAATCACACAAACGCGCCACAAACTGTATCCGTGCTCGACGTTAATTATTATGACTCCTTCGGTAGTAAATACCGAAGGAGTCAAGTCAGTCACTAAACTTTCAATTTAATTTTAATCTTAAGAAAACGTGCAGGCCTTATTTTCTGAACACTTATAAAAAAATACGTAACTCGACAGCTGGTGTGCTCATTGTTTTTAAAGCCCAATTTGCAAGAAACAGACGCAATAAGAACAAATAAACTAAAACGACTTGGTACAATAGAAGATTTACATTACCGTAAAAAATAACTGAGGCAAAGTATTCTGAAAGGAAACATCAAAAGTGGACGTGGCTTAGTCATTTTTAAATAATAATTCTAATCGACAGTTAACGAGCAAAGCACTTGTATTAAAAGAATTTAAAGCGAACCCGAAGCGAATGTACAAAAAAACAATATTCTATGTTAGCTAATACCTGAAAATTGAATCTTTTAAAAGAAAGCTTTGTACCTATAGCTTTGTTTGTTAATGATTATTTAATATAATATACAAATAAACCACAGCAGAGGTGTTATGGTGGCTGCGTGCTACCTCTACATGGCTACGAAGGTCGTCAACTATTGGATTTAAAGAAGGCAAGTACAAATATGTGCACTGAAACAGTAGTCGTCTGCATGTTAACGATCCCGACGCTTCATTTCAGAATTAAGGTATAATTATGCTCATTTACCAGTTTTATGCATCGCACATTCATAAAGCAGTAATCTAGCAATGTTGAGCGGAGGGTAGTGTGGCGACCGTACCTACGTAAACCAGTTAAATCTTTTGTTTTAAAATTCACACCAGCTACTTTGTGCAAATACGAGCGCCGAGCGCTGCGGCTGTTTCAAATCTCTTCGGGCTAGATGTACATTTTTAATAGTTATTTACATTTTCCAGTCATAAAATTAGTTATTTGGTTATGTAAAATGTTCAAATATTTTTAACGCAAATTTTTTTGCGAACAAATTACAAAAACACAAATGTTGAAAAAATTTCCACGAGCAGGATTTGAACCTGCACCCTTCTGACATACCGGGTCAGGTACTCTTCCAATTGAGCTATCGTAGTTCTAACCAGCCCGCCGAAATTATTTTTTTTTAATTTGGTTATGTTTTTAAAATATTGGTGACTTTGCTTTTGCAAAACGTACTCGTAATTCAGAAACAATGTATACTATAGAACTTTTAATCGATCTTTTACAATTTGAAAAATATATACGTCAAAACCAGACCGTGAATCAAGAAGAAGCCGGAATAAATTCGGCCAAAGCTCTTTGTTTTTTATGATGTTTCACAATACAATTAAATCATTACAAGAAATATTTTGAAAGGGAAGCTAAAAATAAGTTTGGTTGGGGCTATTTTGTTAAAGTCGCATTTTGTAGGAATTTTATAGAAATTCCAATCAAATCAAATTATTTATTCACTGAAAATAGAGCTTACTCTACAATGATGGAAGTTTGTATAATTTCACGTTTTTCTTTTTAGTTTTCTCTGCAGTAAAAGGATTGTTTAATGAGATCATTGTTTTAATAATTTCACGATTAATTGAATCCAATACCCTTGGAAGTAAGAATTATTTAAGGCTAGTACTTCACTCGCGACTTCGTCCGCGTGGATTTAAGATTTAAAAAATAAACCTTTTTTTTCAAACGCCATCTTATAATTACAATTTATATACACTTAGTTGGCAATAAATACCTCTGACTTTGACTTTATATGCGTATATTCTTCGCATTAGTAGGTAAAACACATTGGTATAAGCTTAGACCCTTAGGTATGTAATAAAACATAAAATTCATTCTGAACTGTTAAGGAAACTTATAACCAACTATTAACTATTCTTGCAATATTTCTGGGAATCGTATTTCATTTTAAAGGTGCTATAAAGGGTCAGTTTTTCGTCATATTTCATGCGCTCAAGTGGAACTGAAGGAAAATCGATTTAAGTATGCTTATATCATAAAAAATCGCCAGGCAGTTATATTACAATCGAGTTCTCGATTCTCGCACAACTCGTCTTTATTACGATTATGAGTTGATTGTAGGTACTTCGTAGCACTGAATTCTTAGAATTCTTTTGAAGTTATACTGTTTCATGGCAACGAAGAACAGTGGCAAGGGACTGAAACGTCGGTAATATTGAACTCGCCTGTGCACATCTTGAAATCTGTTATAGTAAAAGTTTGTACATTATTGAAAGTTCACAGTACCAATATCGTTTAGAAGCCATACGAGCAAAATGTGTGAGTGCGCCTCGGGAAGATACAATGAAAGTGAAATATGTTTTACTTCCTCATTGAGTTTTTCATTTTATTTTAAATCAGAGAAGTGCTTGGCCTTCAGTAAGTGATGATAATATCGAAGGTGGATTCGCACTTCACCCAGATCACAGATTAAGTAGTCCCAGATCCTCAATTTTAAGAAACTGACAATCACCTACAACTAACCGAGTACATATTGGTATATTCTTCGCTGGGAATCAAACCCGAAACCTTTTGGCCTGTCTGCGGTGGTCTTAAGACTTCACTAGAGAGGCGGTATTAAAGTTAACATCGATGTTTTGATAAGCAGCTGCCAATATCTTCAATATCGCTATCATAACCCGAAGGCTGTAAAAATAGACCGAACAACTATTTAACATATGAGCGTGGGAGCGAGTGACTGAATAATCAGTTTAGAATTCATGGGCATCGGAACTATTGGGCGGGCGGGTGCGGCGGGGGCGGGCCCAAGTCCAAAGTTTTCCCAGGGAGTGTTTTAGCGACATAAATTGCCAGCGCCTATTTACATTACGCTCTCGTAAATTAACATATCCGCGGGTATTCCCAAGCCAACAACCTGAATATCCCCGCAAAATTCACACAATTTACAGAAAAAACAGTAGATACACTCGGGCAAACGAAATTGTTGAACCTTTTTTAAAAAAGGGAGAAATTTTACTTATTTTCCTACTTTCGCGTTTTAGGTGTTTTCTGTGATCAGATGAGTATTTCAGCAGTATGGAACACAACTACAAGTATTATTAATTATCAATCACAACGTCTTTGGAAGAAAGAACTGAAGGTATTTGAGGTTTACTGGTAAACTAGTTATTCGAACAACGCTTTGTACTCGTACATACCAGAACGAGTTCACCTTTTTTAAAAAATCCCAATGCCCACAAAAGTTTCATAGAGCCTTTTTTTATTTAATTATTTATTTAATTATAAGCCACACATAACAGAGTTACAACAGAAAATACAATTAGACAAACAAGGACACAGTAACATTGGTATGCTGTAACTCGACGGGCATGTGCAGACGACATGTAAAGCGATACCACAATAATTAATAAAAAATAAGATAATTCACCAAAAAAAATACCAATAAAATAAAAACTATAAATTAAAATCATAATCATATAAATAATGTTGAATTGAAAATGACATTTAATAGAACAAAATATTAGATTTCATAGAATAGGCACACTCAAAATTTATAAAATCGATCCCACCGGCCTATACACATTGAAATTTCATTCAATTCATAACTGAATCACTGTATTGTACTTATTATAGAATTACATTTAGATATTTTTTACTGTTTTTGTAGTATATTTATATAAGTAGTTTATATAATAAAAAACATAATATTTGTTTATGTATATATGTACGTCTTAATTGTATGTATGTAGTTATATTGTGCGTTTAGGATTTTTAGGATTTTTAGGATATTTAGGATTTTAGGATTATTTTTATCACTTCCGTTTTTGTCATCAAATAATTGCACCTATCATGTCATCTCTGACCACCCTATGATTAACTGGCAGAGAATGCTTCAGGCATTAAGTCCGCCATCTAATGTATGTTGCAAAAGTTTTAAATAAAATAAATAAATAAGAGTAACCTTTATACCAGTTTTAAGGCAACTTATGGTGAAAAATAACATTTCCTTCTAATTTAATCAAATGGCACGCATGGGTATCGTTACATTTCGTTTCCCGTTACTGCCAAACCCTGCCTGATCACAATCGCATTGTTCGAAAACACTTTAGTTACTTACACTTGATTATAATCAATGAGCCATAAAAGGGGCAGGAAGTTACCTCAATTAGTGAGTGAGTTAGTTATCAAATACTCAAAGAAACTTTATATTGGCCTATGAAATTGACGTTTTTTTCTCACTCATCAATAATAGTAATATGTATTAATACTTCTGAAATTCAATACCGGTTGTTAATATTATTATACACATTTAATTAAGACTGTTACTTAGGCTTCAGTAATAACAATGATATTTAATTTAGTGTCTTTTGCGTTTTTTTGAATTCACATATTTTTTTGTTAGCGGATTTGACCTTTTGTTTCAGTGTAGCTTTGAATGGACTTTTTTGAAAGGGCTGCTATATTAAGTTAGTGAAACAAACACACTGCCCTACAATTTTTATAGTGTTAACATAAATAGATGCTAAGAAAAATGAAAAATAACGTTAGTATAAAAAAAATAATGTTACAAAAAATCTTCATACAAAACGTCAATGTCATCATCTAATTGCATAATGCATAATGGTCAGTGTAGCCGCCCGGATTGCGAAAGACCCAGGTTCGATTCCAAACTGGGTCGGGTAGGCATTTTATTTTTTCACTGTATTTTATAAATGATTATATATGATTGATTTTAACGACGCAGTCGTACAAAAGAAATGCTTCTCTTTTGGCCCAATGATTTGAAACACTTGGCTTAGTAGAATCAAGATTACTTCAAAAATATAAGTCAGCAGAATTGATATTAATATTGTGTAGCTAAACAGATATGGTCACTTTTGATTGTTCCAATTCGGGGAAGTGCCTATAATTGCCCGATAAGTGATGATGATGATAAGGCGATGATGGAAGCGCATTTTACCTCAAATCCTATAATTAGTATAACCAGCATCTAACAAACTACTCGTGTTTATTTTTACTTCCAACTAACATCCCACATACAAACCAAGCATTAAAAATGCACCCCACTATGAAATAGGGTATTAGGTAGGTGATCTAGACTAGTCCAAAAATGCGATTATCTAATTTCAGGAAAGGAGTTACCGTCAAAACAGCGTAAACTTAAATCGCAACTCGAAATATGTGGGCATTATAAGATCCAGGTTAAATAATACGAATGAGAATTATATTGTAATTGTTGTAATACATTGTTTTTTTAAATCATGTTTCGTTTTGATAGTAAAACGCAAACGTAATACAAGATACGATTCACAAGTCACAAATGTAAAAATTCGCATTCGCTATTTTAAAAAATGTATTTTTTAATTAAGGCCAGACTTTGCACTGAGGCTTCCTATATAAAGGCTGGAAGTGAATACGCGTCGCCACAACAATACGTGCGTCCCACACAGCAGCTGCCAGCCACAATCACACCGGCACTGCTCATATTAAGGCACTTATTAAGACAGACTGTTCCCTCTTATGCAGTGTTCACATAAACATTAATATTTTTTATTATTTTCAGTTTTTCCATTCACAATGCAATACGTAGTTACAAGATTAAATTTTACTAGAAAAAAAAATAACCAGTCTCAGAAAGCTCGAGTGGAATCGACCCACGACTATTGGATTACCGGTCCAATGCTGAACCCCTGAGCTACCGGGACCCTCGAGGGGTCTGAGACTGGTTGATTATTTCTTGTAAAAATTAATCTTATAAGCATTTATTTAAAAAAAATGAGGTAAAATAAAATGAAATGAAATATTTATTTGCAAATAGCAATATTAATTAAGAAATATTTATTTATTGTAACACCAAGTATTGTGCTGTACCCTTATTAGTTTATGAGCTTTTTGTCATCTATTTTTATTAGTGGTAATTGTTATGATATTAGTTATTATTTTATTAAGATTATTACTATTATTCTTCTATATTCAATTAATGCTTTCAATAAGCAAAACTTAATTCGGTACTTTTTGTTTCCTCCGCTTGTTTGACAGAAAACAATCAGGAATTGCTTCTACATTCGGTTCCGAGAAGTTGTTCGATTTATTTAGCATGAACTTTTTGTTGGATCCCCCGCCAGTCGCCAATTGATGGAACAACGTGGCAGCTGTTAACCCGCTGGCGTTGATATTGATGACCCAATCTTTAGATGTGATTGAAGGAAACGTGCTTACACAGATACATACATAGATAGATACATATATATAAACAGTCTCAGCGATCGAGCGGTCTACCACCTTAACTCCTTTCTTACGAAAAGTACAGGATGCGGATATACTATTTGTAAATCCTATACCCATCCTACTGAGGTAATACAAGTAACATTAATTTAAGCTACAAATAATAATGTGCTATGTATTTAGTGTTTTTTGATGTTATCCTAACATACTTATAAGCGAAAAATAAAAAAAATAAAAAAAGATTACTATTGAAGCTACTAACAATAATGTGTTATGTTATGTATTTCGTGTTTTTTGATGTTATCCTAACATATATGCGTGTTAGCTATATATATATGTAGATGTAAGTTTGTATTGTCATTTTATATAAACTAGTGGTCGCCCAATGGTCCAAATTCGACCGTAATTTTATTAAGGCTGCACGGATTGTATCCTAAGCAATGAAAAATTAAAAAATATAGAATGTGTATTTGGATTGGCATGGCATTGACAGATTTCGGCCACTCCTCTTCCATTTTTGATTTTTTTTTAAAGAGTATATAAGTATGCGTGTGTGTTATGTTTGTTTTTATTGATTTAATGTATTTTTATGCATAATAAAAAAAATAACATTCTGCAATCCTTCTATACAGATGATTTATATACTAAACTATAAGTGTGCAAAATTTCATACTCCTCTGTTCGCGCCCTTTTCGTAAAAAAGATACAAAGTTTTTACTTCACGTATTAATATATAGATAAATAAATACACACTTTATTGGTAACAAACAGAATATATAATAAACAGTTATATATTATTATAATCTTAAAGCTAATTACAGGCAAAGGTGCGCTAAAAAAATCATTAAAATTAACAATGGCACTGACTAGATGTAGGACAAGCGATTTTAGAAAGGAAAAAAGGAATGTATGTTTATATATGATACCTACGTAAAAATGTCTGAGACTAACATGCGAAGGTGATAAACAACTGAAAGGTTTGGAGATGAGGTGCGAGCTAGTGAAACTGCTGGTGTTGATCGAGAAGTTAAAAACATTGAATAATTTCAAGGATTTCAAGTACTAACAGAATTAGAATCAGGCTAATTCTATTCATGTCTTCAGATTCAATCCATTCCATTAATTAGACTTTGCGCTCAAAGTTCGGTGGCATAAAGAAAAATACAGGACGCTGCGGGTTAGGAGTGGTGTCTAGCTGTAGATTGTACAAATAGGAACAATATCTATGAAAGATAAAATTTTACTAATCAGTTTCAAGAAGCTCAAGCGGGAATCGAAATTTTCCTAGTAAAATTTTATCTTGCAACTACATAATTATACAGGGTGATTACGGGGTCGTGGAGCAAGAAAGAAGCATTTAACTTACTTTCTCCTAAGGATCACGATAGGTTAGGACTAACAGTACACCAGCGACTTATTTTAGTCAGCAAAAAAAAAAAACTGCGATAATTCGAGATCATGGTCACCCTACTATTTCCTAAAATTTCCTTTGTTTTCTAAAAAGGTCTAATATTAAAAGTAGGGTGACCACGCATTTTGAGTCAATAATAATTTTTAAATAAAAATACGTAAATAACGAATCATCTTTGTTTCAATTAAAATAAATACAGGTAGCATCGCAATTATTTACTGAGTCAGAAAAAAATGGTTGGGATCACGACCCCGAAATCTTCCTGTATAGTATTGTCAATGCAAAACTAAAATCAAATCAAAATATGTATGTGCGTAACTAAGTGTACTAGTGGTCACGCATTAGTCGAAACTCGACCGTAATATTATTAATTAAAAATAAATTTAACTTTTTAAACACTTTTTTCATTTCACGCATTTTTTCAATTTTAATATAATTTGGTAATTTATTACTTAAATATTTTTATGGACATGTAGTGTGGACTGCGATTGAGCATATTTATTCTAGATGGCGGTAGGTATAGCCTATATTTATTGCGTGTGTTTATATTAAGAGTGTTTACAACTTTTGTGAATAGGTTCATGTTTTTATGCACGAATATAGAAATATCTTGTATTATAAATTGAAGGGACTGTTATTAACTTGTATTTGACAAAATATGGTCTGCAACTTTGCAAATTGTCAATATGGGCTATTATTCGTACACATTTTTGTTTGCATTATAAACAACTCATTGGCGCTGTATCCCCATAGCATTACTCTATACTTGAGCCAAGAGTATGCATACGCATAGTAAGCTGACAGAGCTGTTTCTCTATTTGTACATTGTTTTAATTGGAATAGCGCCTACGTAAATTTGGCAAGTTTTGTTTTTATGCAGTCAATGTGAGCTTTCCAGTTTAGGTGGGTGTCTATATTTATTCCTAGTAGATTAAAAGTTTCGACGGTTTCTAAGTGTGTATTTTGGTAGGTTATTTTTAAATTTAATGGGGCTTTCTTATAAGATTTGTATTGCATGATTTTAGTTTTTTCATAATTTATTTCCAAGCAGCCATAGTATTTTCACATTTAATTAGAATTGATATGTCATCGGCGAAAAGGAGAGGTAGTGCTATTTGTTGGTCAATAATTTTCGGGAAGTCGTTTATGTATAATAAAAATAATACACATTCTAGCACACTGCCTTGCGGAATGGAACATGTCAATGGTCTTTCTTGTGACTGTACCGTTATTATTTCATTTTTATTTATGTTATGGTTCACTATTTCTACTACTTGTTTTTATTATCTAACTATGACTGAAACCAACCAAAGGCAGGTCCTCGTACACCTGAGCCAAAAAGGTTTTTTTAATGATATACTATGTGATAGATACCCTATCATATATATCAGCTTTTGTCATATCGAGCAGTATTCCTACTGCATATTGTTTATCGTTAATATTTTGGAGGACCATTTGAATGTATTTAAATACTGCTGACGTGGTGGACTTGGACTTTCTAAAACCGTTTTGACACTCGTCTAATATATTATATTTTTCCAAAAAGTTGTATAATCTACTAAACATACTAAGCTCTCTCATAAACTTTAGAAAAAGTAGGTAAAAGAGCTATTGGTCTGTAATTATTAAAGATAGTTTTGTCACCTTTTTTATATAAATTATTATAAAAATATTTATGAAAATGGTTTCTTTGTTGTCGGAATTCCTTCACTGCTCTACTGTTACTTAGGCCTGTTAGAAATTACCCTGTCAAAGTGAACAAAATCAAATATATTCCCATAATGTATAACCGAAAGTGTAACCGATGCCTTACCCACCAGATGGGTGCAATATCGCCGTGATGAGGCAAGCATTGCGTGCGCTACGCGGATCCGTCAGATTACAGTATCAATCAGCGAAACGTGGCTTTTTCATCATCACATGCTGCCTGTAAGCGACACATCAAAATGATATCTGACCCGATGTCATTTTAATATGTATTTTTAAATGACGACTTTTTTTTAATCAAAAATATGGATGTACGTTTTGCCAATCCTTATTATTAGTCTTTATTTATGCATGATTTCCAGAACCCAGAAGTTAGTTAAATGGTTAAGTATAGGCATTGCAATCATAATAGCAATTATACTAATAATTATCATAAATTCTGTGTCGTAAACGTTAAAATTATTTAACAGTCTATAAGTACCCCGAAACATCTAATGTTAGTAATAGTAGTAAATAGCCTATAATTGTCCCACTGTTGGGCATACGCAGCATAGGCCTCTATCATTGAAATTAAGTCATCACTTGATGGGTATTGGGTTAATCACTAACTTAAATTGATCACAAGCTCACTATGCATCGCTAAAACCCAAAACATACTTTGCTCGGGTATCGGGCCGAGCGCTTAGCCACTCGGCTACCGAGGCGTCTTATGTTATATTATAATTAAAATTATAAGCTTACACCACAATATTTGTAGTACAAAAATTACAGACAGGAACACTTTGACCCGCGCCGCCATGTGCCATATCAAAATAGTTCATACATGTTATTCATGCAAAACACGATAAATAAGAAACAAGTCATGTACGACAACCGAGTCGACGCCACGAAGCATCAAAAGTGCACGCATTTTATAACAGCACAACCGACATAACAATAACAAAACGATAGAATATTCCACTCCTAGCGCTCTGTACATTCGAGAAGGGTGTCACATGGCGAATTTCGCTATGTCCCGTTTTAATAAATCTCTATTTACAATTCCGCGCCCGGCGAGTGGAAAGGCTTAAGCTAAGACATTTTTCTTCATTCGCAAGTGTGTGCTAACAAAGTCGCTGTCGCAGCGCGCGGTGGGGGACATTTACCCTTCTCAATCTTACAAAATTCGGTTATACATTACACGTGACGCAGAGAATTGTACCACCGCACCGCACAGATTAATTTGTAATAAATATTTTTAATTTAACTCTAACCTTTATCGGATTGTGTTGGATAAGACTTAGTTCTCATATTTAATTTATGGAATGGTGGCCAATATATCTAAATAACCTCATTAGAACATATTTTAGTAAACAATAAATAAGTCTGTAGTTCCAACAATATAAAATAGGAATTAATTACTTTTGCCAACACAAAAATGTAACACGCGTCATTGAACAGCGCTTAAAAAGCACCCTAAACACGGACTTAGTTTCATTTTGTTACGTCGAAATGGAGCAAACAATAGTGCAACAACTGAATTAGTAATTTCCTATGGACCTTTTGATGTGCACAATGATCCCTGACTGATGTTGTTTATACAAAATCATGTTTTGCGAATTTTGGACATTAAAGCCTGAAAAGAACGGATATTGGCCCATTCTAGTTGTTGTAAACTCTTTAGGCGTAACCTGTTAAGTGAAATAATACATATTACTACATGTTTGCGTTAGTCTTCTTGAACTTGATCCTTGTTCGTGTAATAAGTGCAATTTCTTATCGGCATTAATAAATTTGTACGAACTACTCGCGTGTCTTTCACATAATTTCCACCACCACAAACAAAAATACCCGAGACAATCTTAGAGTTAAAAAAAACTTGTAAAAAGGGGTAGACACCATTGGTTTTCGTTTGTATAAATGTATGGATATTTTTAGTGTCTACCTACTTAAAATCAAGAATGTATAAAAATGTTTCAATTGAAGTGTAATTCACGGAATCTGAATCTAAATAAATTACATTGCATATTTTTACATTCACATTGCAATGTAAATATATCTCGGAATTCTGATCTCGGATCTCATATTTCACAGAACAAAGAAAGATGGAGTACTTCGCTTACACAGTTAATCGAGTTGGAACTAGAGCTCAAAAATAATAGAATGTAATACAAGCTTAGTAAATCTCATCCTCTTAAATGTGAGGAGAGGAGATTGGAGCCGCGGGCCGAGTGACAAGTTGCGGAGTTACCCGCTGCACTCGTGCCTTTTTAAACACAAACACCATTGACAAATGATACGTATAATCGAAAATGTGTCATTTACGAAAGAGCCGAAGTTAAAAATGGTAATAGCAGTTGTGTATTGTTTTTTGTGAATTTTTAAAGATAACTTTTTAACATGGGTTTCATCAACACTTGAGTAAATAGGCTATTCTCTTTCTGTAAGCGTGTTCCGTCGTAGTCCCATATTCACGAAACTGGTAAGTTCGTGAACAAATGCTGGCATATCTTAGGCATGTTGTAAAGGTTCCTTGCAATTTTTTTAACCATTGTTGATGCAGAAAAGTTCTCGTCTAACTACAGTGCTAGAAGACAAAGCATGGAGGAAATTAGTTTGGTAGCGATCGTCGTTATGTAAATCGTTGTAATTTACCTATATAATATTTTTATTGTTGCTGAGATGTTGATTCTTCCAACAAACAACAAAGTAGATAAATATATATCCTTAAACATAAAGGTAATGTCGTCTGATCCAACTATTTTTTTAGTGAACTAGCAAACATTTATATATATCTAAAGTGATGTCCGATCTATATATTCTATTGTTTCACAGAAACAAGTGATCGCTCTCTTGTTTTTTATGAGTGCAAACGACATTATCGTGTATCCGGCATCGCCGGCCCGGAATGATCCCAATGCGTTTTATATATCTTAAGCACTACTCGTATTCAAGACCCAAACCCACTTCCATACGTTGTCCGCCGGGGTCACTCATAAATTTCAATGTACTATTCTGGCCTACGTACTTTAAGTGAAATATCTGCTCCATTTAGGGATCCAAACACCCAAAACTACTTGATGTATTCCAATACTCTTTCGCGACTATAAGAAAATATATAAGGAGTAACGTTCTTTTAGGGATCGCCTGAATCTGTGTGACTGGAACATAAACAAGTAGCGAGTGGGGCTCGTGCCCTGGGGGTTCTGTACCGTTACGTATTTTGCATAATAATTATAATACTTGCGTATTGGAATTTCACAGCAGAATCAGAATTATTATCAATAGAGTATTGCTGCTTAATTGTGATTTCTAAGTTAGTCCTAAAGCCAAAGTTGTAAAATACAAATAGTGTAATAAATAGGTATTTTTCAAGAATCTCGTCGGAAAATTGCGGTCTCCGGACGTGTTGAGGTGACAAACTTTTATTTTCAGACGATTCACCATAGTAGGACCTACTGAATAGAATTATCTGAGAATATAAGTTTCTATGTCCAGCAGTGGACTAGTATAGGCTGATGATGATGATGATGATGATAAGTTTCCTAATAATTATACAAAACCCGACCTAATTACCTGTGCCTAAAGTACTTATTATGTCTAATATTAAGACTCTAGGTCACCGAGAAGTACTTTCAGGTTTTGATAATCAGTATTTTGTTGATATTATATAACAATCAGAGTTTACTTTACATTTTATCAAGAAGAAAGACTCTTATAAAAAGCAAAGTATTTCTATAAGCGTTCCGTTTTTATATAATGAAGTGCGTTATGCTTACGAGTATTAAGAGCTTAAATATAATAATTTATTTCATAATTAATTGCATTAATTCCTCAGATGTAGCAATTAGCAAACAAAATAAACTTAATCAATTTAAATATTTATAGTAGAGAAATTCTCTCACAGATCCATTTGGCATTCAACTGTTGAAATTTTGCAACTTAACTACTCCCAAGCAAAGATCAATACTGAAAGGTGTTTCAAATAGTTTCAAAGGACAATCGCAGGCTAACCAAGGTATATTTTGAAACATTATATTAGAACTAATTTAATATCGTAGATTATGTTAAATTTAGATGTTTTTGAATGATTACAAAAATATAGTAAATATACTGTTGTATCATTTAACTAATAAGCTTTACAGTAAAGTAAAAAAATTAATTTTGCAGGAAGAAGAACAAGCTTGTAGGCACACACAAAAAAAAACTTTTAACCTCTCAATAAAGTTTGAAAACCTGTACATAAATGATTTAAAAAGTTAGATAATATTTTTAAAAAACCATAAAATGCTTATATAGGTACCTACTTTAACTTTGTTAGTCTAGTATCTTTGGTCTCATGTCACATGCTCGTATGTTGCAGGCTTAGAGCATTAAGTTAGTTTAATGCTCTAAGGTTGCGGGTAAACAAAACACCCGCTTTCAATCGAAAAACTGCTTGGCGTCAAGAGCGCAAAAAATTGGCCTCTAATCCCCGTCTAATAAAGCATGAATATCGGGTAACGTAGTGTTCCTTTTCTACGGTATCAGGTGAAGCTTTACATAATAAATACAATGTTTGACTTTGGAATAAGGAGCTCCTGCGAACGAAACGCGGAAGGCTTGTCAGAGACGCCCCTGAAGGTTTTCATAACACAATTCATTAATTATAAATAGAATTAAGGGCAAAATTAAAAGTCTCCTCGAAGGAAGAACAGCGTAATAGACAAGCCAGATTTAATTGGGTCACGAACGGACGGTGTCGAACATGGACCGCGATTAATTGAACGACTTCTTCCTTTACCTATCACAAGGAGTTGCTTAAAAATAATGGCCTAAGATTTGTACCTGAACGTAAATGACGATTTTAATTTGTTCCAATTAAAAGTTAGGTTGGCTCCCTGAGACCAGTATAATTTTTGGGTGGCCATGCAAATTTTTGACGAGTAGGTTACGAATAAGTTTTGAGCTTATCATTCATTGCCTGCAAGTTTTACTTTAAAACAGCGCGGGAGAATCATTTCTTGACGTAGTTACTTAGAAAAGGTATCTGGAAACAGACACACTATTTTATTCAAGCAAAAAAATGTTCAACCTTTGTGTTTCATTTCTGGATGAACTGCTAATTTCTATGTGCTTATACGTGCTTTAATATCAACCCTTCAGCACTTAATATAGTAATAATTAACTTCATCATCATCATCATCATCATCATCGGCCTATCTTAGTCCACTGCTGGAATAATAATAAATAATAATAATAATTAATTTACTAGAACGTAAAATAATATAAAATACATAATATTATAATAAACTGGTGCTATTTACATAATAATTTATTTTTAAGTAAAAAAAATAGGCAGAAGAATGAAAAGAAGGTACTACAAGAAGAATTGATGGTATAGAAAGACAGAACATTCGAATGCACCTCAAGCTCGTGATGATATTTTATATTACGCTTGTGTTGCTATCGCAGCACCACCTAAACCGGTTCCGACGGAAGATCAGCGCTAACCTTAAGGCTAGCATTTTGCTGAGTCGGAACCGTTTTGGGACTGTCTTTAATTTTTTTTTCAACTTATTATCTGTATGTTTAATTTGTCTAGTTCCAAATAAATTTATTTTGATTTGATTTGATTTGATTTGATATTTATCTTTGATCAACGGTGGTCATAACGGTCGTCACAGAAACAGTGATTGTGATTTAATTTTATTTCAAAAGACATTAAAACTTGCTGCCAGGAGTGAAAAATAATCTCGCTAAAATTATAGCTTACAAGATGAGCGCTGGCAGATAAGGCTCGGCGTGGATTACCCGCTGTCCAGGGCTGTGCGAAGGCGTGCTTCTACTCTTATGGCTTTAGTTTAATTAATTAGAATAGGAAAAATACGGCTCAAATTATATTACGGCTTTTTCAGCTATTGTCCTCCTTTTGCGACAACGTGGGAAAAGTGAAGCAAGAATAGATACCCAGAAAGCTAGAGTGCTTGCGTCAGCACCCCACTCTCTACGGTTACATCAAGTAGAGAGGATTTGTTTAGCTTAATATGACAGTCTAAACATGAAAATTATAAAAGAAAACTCTGTAAACATCATCATCATCACAATCACTATCAAATCATACAGAGAAAGAAACAAGAGAAATGTATTACAAAACACTGCAAAAGGAGATTTGTTCTAGCGGACCGGAAAAGGGAAACAGATAAATACTTTCTGTATCTACATGAGTATAACATACCTACTAAAATATATCACGAAGCGGCACAAAAAAGAAAACACAAATCAGAAAACAAAGTGGAAGGTGACAATCCTGACGGAGTCCAGAACTCGTAATTAGTTCAGTACGAATAGAGTTAAACACTTTTCCTCGTATTCGTCTCATGCTGAGATCTTCTATTTTGTTTTATATACATTTCCTATTGAATTCCGATTAATCCCCGACTACCGTGGATCGACACGGATCCACGTAACATAAAGTGACTAGTTGAGCTTAATGCATAAATACCTAATTTATGCCGTACACCGTACACATATAATAAGTAATTGCTTAATTACAAATGTTGTCGGAAGGTACACAAAAGGGGCCGCTTGTTCACCTTGCCTAAGAAACTTATCGGCCCTTCAGCGTGCCGTTCGGAAAATATTTATTTAGCATCCTTTCCTTAAGCTCCACGGTTCGCAGGTGCACGATCGCCCTAACTCAAACACGAGCCATTTAAACAAGGCTAGAGTCTCGTTAGACTTAGCGAAGCATTCATCTGCGTATGTCACCTTATAACAGCACAGAGTGCGTGTACTTCGTTATTTGCAAACTAGCGACGTTCATGGAAAATATGTATTGACTGGCTTTGCCCCGCGGTTTCACCCGCGTTAATTAGCGGTAAGTCATAGCGTGATTTAATATAGCCTATAACCTTCCTTAATAAATGGACTATTCGACACAAAAAATATTTTTCAATTCGAACCAGTAGTTTCTGAGATTAGCACATTCGACCAAACAAACAAACAATCAAACTCTTCAGCTTTATAATATTAGTATAGATTTTTTTCCGATATTATATATCGATATTCTGCGCTATATCGATAAAAAATATATTTATAAAATATTTTTGATATATCGTATGTAAGTTGTATTTATTTATTAAGTACCAAATTTTAAAAGGAAGGGTAAGAATTTATTAATGTAAGTTCAGTATTTGTGTCTAAATCAACTTTATTTTGTAAAGTTGATCGCTGATTGGCCATCTCCCGCTCGCGACGTGAACCATAGATTAATCGATACGATATTCTATATATCGAATAAAATATATCGATATTTGCTAATATATCGATTGTTTATATGATATTTGGTAGTATCCCTAGCGCAAACACGACACTCGTAGTAGGCATTCGAAATTGAGTAGAAAAATAGAAAGTAAAAAAGTTAAAAGAAAAAACTTAACCAATTGTTAACAAAGAAATCTAATAAGATACAGGCTTCGAAATATACGTTTGATTTAGGAATTGTTTTCCTTGAAGCGGGAAAATTGATCTGAAATAATTCTTATTTATAAGCGAGTCTGGAGAGGAAGAACGGTTGTAATACACAAAAATGAATATTGTTTTGTACGTACACGTACAGAAACAACATACGAGCCAAATAGTTTCAAATTACTTTTGCACTTTGTAAAGTAAAGCCGCTACATACAGACGACCGCCAACGCTTTTATGAAGTTATACACTTACCGATACCATGTGAGGTAAATATACTCTTTAGTAGCTAAACAAACCGTTACAAATTACCGTAGCATACCTCGTAGCAGACATTCAAAGTATGTGTCTACGAGCGTAGCACTACATACAAACTTATTATTAATTCCAATTTAGAACCAATACAGTAATTGTTACAAAACATTCTTTTACATAATAGCGTAAGATTATAACGTTAAAAACTTCCACAGGTAGACGAACAGCAAAGTGGCTCAGAGAGGGTAAAGAAAAATAGTTTATAGAGGAAAAAAGACGCTCACGGAATCAAAACAACCCGCCCAAATTAGTATTTGAATATCATAATGCAGTTGTCGTTTGTGTAAGTATTCATGCTTATTTTTATTATAGCGTTGACTGATAAAACTTTTCTGTATAATTTGGCCAGCCTTCTTGACGACCATTGATCGACTACGAAATTCAACTGACTTTATAATCTATATCATGTCTATACAAACACTGGATACTAAGCTCTGCATTCAATTTCAATCAATATTTACTCGTACACTATTTTGATTTATATCTCCAATATCGCATTATTTTTGTTGTACATACCTACCTGTTAATCTATTTTAATTTCTGCGTCCGTCCATGCTATGACGGCCCAGACATGTATGTACTCCATAGCTCGTCGGTGTCCTTTGTTATTGTAAGTATTAATGTTGTTTCTGGCGTTTGTGCAAACGTTAATTAAGATTACGAGTACGTAGTTGTTTGATCACACTCATACGATATTCAGAAACAGTATCAACCTTTGACGCATACCTAGGTACCTACTTGTACATGTGTAGTCAATTTTGTTGTTTGTTACTGGAGATACATAATTATTGTTACTAGTGGTCGCCCAGTGGTCGAAATTCGACCGTAATTTTATTAAGGCTACACGGATTGTATCCTAAGCAATGAAAAATTAAAAAAGATAGAATGTGAGTTTGGATTGGCATTGACAAGGCATTGACAGATGTCGGCCGCATTAAAGACAATCAATACGTATGTGTCAATACATATGCGTGTGTGTTAAATACATGGTAGTGTGTGTAATGTTGTTTTTGTTGATTTAATGTATTTTTTATGCATAATTTAAAAAAATATTAACATTCGGATAACCTTTTCTATATAAACTATAAATGTGTTAAATTTCATACTCCTCCGTCCGCGCAATTTTCGTAAAAACGGGTACAAAGTTTTTGCTTCATGTATTAATATATAGATAATCTGTCAATTATTATTTTTAACCGTCCATGTGTCTAGCTAGTGGTTAGTCTCCAGACCCAGATCCTGCGTCAATTCCCAACAGGTACTCGTATCGTATGAATTAAACTCGGTTGGTAGTATGGCATGTTTTCGCTTATACGCTACATAAACATAAATAATGCACAATACAAACCATACCTTCACCGGAATTTATTACTCGTACTTCGTCAAACAAAAGGCTAAGACGAAATATCTTTTGCTTTAGAGGCACTTCAGACGCAAAGCTCAAATTGGAAGGATCAAAGTGGGGTAAGATTTTTGTTCGGCTTAATTAAGTCACGGGCGTGACACGGCGCTCGGTGCCATTGGCTGGCGCAGGTAATCGCGATCTTCGGGGCATTAATTCAAAACTCTAGTGTGGACCCGGGTCCACTCGGCACGTCGCAAATGAACAAGCCTCGGCGGAAACAAAGGGTGGCACGGTGCCTTCCTTTCTGCGTTAACACTTACCTTACGTCTGCAATAAAAGGTTTTCGTTACTCGAATTCTTCGATTGTTTCATTGTAAGAAGGCGAATTCGCAATATAGGTAGGTGTTTCAACTTCTATACTTACTTTAAGAAGCAAGAGTAGCACTAGAAATCCGATTTGTACTCGAGTTGCTTATGATTATTCTATCTATTCAAATGCAACACTTTATACGGATCTGCTCGTGTTCATTTTATATAAATTATTTTATTCTGCCATTTCAAACCTTTTGCATAGTTCGTTGTCAGGTGAGAGGTTGGTGAAATAATAAATAAGTATGTAAAATAAATGCGAATGGACCCGTATAGTGTTTTATATTACAATGTGAAGTGAACGTTTAAATATAGAAATATTTTAATTGTTATAACAACACTTAGTTAGGTTAAAACGAGCTAATCCAGTTAAAGAACTAACTGACACTAACTAACACTTAGTTAGTAGTTAATAAACCCTCTAGTATTTTCCTTTTTTTTGTAAAAATAAACTAAGATGTTTTTAGGGCTCATTTCTTGTCGAATCTCCTTTCCAATTAGAGAAAATAAGACAATCTGTAAAGATACAACTAAATTGGGTTGCTATGAAGAAATTGAAAGACAATCTACATTTTAGATGTCTGTGATAAATTACATGATTTTGGTATAGAAGCTGTTTTGTTAACAAACTAATTTCAATATAAAAATCGTTTAAAATTATGTATAACAAGTAAATGAATAAAATACAATAATAAATCGTATGAGTAGATTTTTAAAAGTAGGTATCGACAATTAAATACTCCTTATATGTCTTTGTAAACTTAGGTAGGTACCTACTATCATTTACATACAGCCAAAAGCATAAATATATTGCTAGGGACAAATCGACCACAATGGTTGATTTACATAGGGTTTATATATATATTATATATAAAAATATTTATACATATTATATAGGATCTACTCTAGAAAAATATTCAACATTTTCTGTCTACACGATTGCAGATCTATACTAATATTATAAAGCTGAAGAGTTTGTTTGTTTGTTTGTTTGTTTGTTTGTTTGTTTGAACGCGCTAATCTCAAGAACTACTGGTTCGAATTGAAAAATTATTTTTGTGTTAAATAGTCCATTTATTGAGGAAGGCTATAGGCTATATTACATCACGCTATGACTAATAGGAGTGGAACAGTCGCTAATTAACGCGGGTGAAACCGCAGGGCACAGCTAGTATATTATATGATATTTATGGTCATTCTAGCTTCACATATGTCCACAAACATGTGAACAACTCGCCCATTTGTCAACCTTTTTATGATCGTGACTTTACCTGTGTCAGTGCGCACCACGATAGCATAGTTGGCAGTGCACCTGACCCGGCATGTCATGGGGTGCTGGTTCGAATCCCGCTCGTGGATTTTTTTAAACACTTTGTCTTTTTTCAAACTGTGTCAGTAACAGGTACACCTATCTTTAATATGTAGATGATAACATACGATTTAAGCGTAATTGGAGCCGGTGGCTGAACGGGAAGATGCTTGGGTTGAATTTTGAAAAACGTAGTTCCGTCCCTTAATACCGTTATAACCCTTATAACCCGAGGAGCTCGATGGCGCACTGGTCATCGGATGGGTAACCAAAAATATATCATCTCGAGCTCCTCCGTGCTTCGGAAGGCACGTTAAGCCGTTGGTCCCGCGAGGTGGTTTATGGCCCGTTCTCCCTATCCATTCATAGGGAATGCTCGTGCCCCATTGCAATTGGTTTTATGCCTTATATAAGACAGCTTTTGACCACGATCTCACCTGATGATGATGCATATAAGTTAAAAATCCAAATTTTAACATGTCTAATATAAAATGTACAATCGTTTTGTCTAAACAAACGTTCCTCAGACAAAATGATGAATAAGTCAAAATTTAACAAAGCATTTATCCCCTTATTCATAAAAATTATTTAAACATTATTTAGTTAAATATTGTTTTGTCAACGTCACACAAACGTCATTTTGAATTTGAGAAAATAGAAGAGACAAAACAATGATTAACTAAATAATGCTTAAATAGTTTTTATGAATAGGGGGGTAAGTTCTCAATAATGGTTCAAGTTTAGTCACAGAAGAGAATGTAAAGATGAACTTCAAGAATTTGAAAACTATTATTGAGGTTTACATGTGATCCTGAAGCTGAAAAAGGTACTTAGATCTGTATAAGGGCAGTAAAAGAAAGTCAAATTTTGGGAGTTTCATCTGACAACTATTGGCAGGTTAGGTTAGGTAACATTTTGCATTATATAGGCAACTTACGGGGGGAAATAAAAATAGGCGAAACAAGTAGGTAAAAAAAATTAAAAAAGTAAAAATAAGTAAAAATTGTGCGAAAAAATTTTAAGCATATAGTTTGTGTGCCAATAACAGTTAGGGCTGCAAAAAATTTGACGTTCCAATAGGCACCCCATGTCGATACCGTTTATATCTCAGTTGAGCTGCGTTGCAACGGAGCAAGTTCCACAGAAAATAATTTACACCAAGTGAACATTATTTTCAAAGTACACCACCGCAGTTAGTGGGACAGAAGCAATCCATTTTATCTACGCTCGTCCCCTGCTCCTGTTATTTCGTTATCAGCGCCTTGTCGTTGGGTACGCTGACAATTTGCGCGCTTTCTGCCGGTTTGATGCGCTAATGAGACGTTAATGCTTACTCGGCTCTATTAAACCTGCTTGTCAGTAAGCCACGACAGAATGGAACTAGTCTTGCGCGAATGTCGTTCCCTTTTTGGTTATGAAATGAACGAAAAAGCGATCTCAGTGATCTTGAAATAAAAAAAATACATAATTATGGAATATAGTCATTTTAAATTCAATTTTCATTAGATGTTAATCACGTAATAGTCTGAGAATAATTTTTATCGGTCCAAATGTCGCATCTCAGTTGAAGACAAATCACTTGAGCAAGGGAAAAGTTAAAAAAAATATTTAAAACAAAATCTTTGCATCGAGAATCGCATAAATATATTACTGGAGGTGAAAAACATGACACAATAAATGTTCGTGCCCATCATAGTCGCGCGAGTCCCCGGGCGGGCGAGGGTGCAGCGGGGGTCGGAACCAGCCGCCCGGAAAATTGAGAATACCAGCTACTGCACACCGGCTATCTACTTAGCTGCTGCGAGAACTCGTGTAATACCTAGCTGCAATGCTGCAAGTCGGAACGGACACTGAAACGAATGACCTGCGAAACAATTTGCATGAAGTACTTATAGTATGTATTGATGTGTCCTCTTTACTAACAGAGCTTTTATGTTTACTAACAACATGGATCCTAAAAATAAATAATATAATATATAAGTAAGTTTTCTATGTAGATTAGAAAGGACTAATGGTGGATGGGTAGAATGTATGTTCAACTGTTTTAAGCGCAGAAAACATTCCATTCACAAAATTTTATAACATAATAATTCACATTATTTTAATTTATTAAATAAAATAATTAAAACGTCACTGTTCCCGTCTGAGACATGTCCTTGACGACCGCGCGGATCCCATCACACGACAACCCCTATCCCCGGTTCCAAAATCAATACACACCCAGTCACGCCAACACTAGTGATTAAAAAGGTTTTTTTTCAACTGCTTCTAGTTATCAATATTACACCTAATCATAATTTTTCATAATACCTATCTTTGTTGACAAAGCCAATACGTACTTACTATAATACATGACCAAAAATGTATCATCTCGAGCTCCTCCGTGCTTCGGAAGGCACGTAAAGCCGTTTGGTCCCGGCTGCATTAGCAGTCGTTAACAACCACCAATCCGCACTGGGCCCGCGTGGTGGTTTATGGCCCATTCTCCCTATCCATCCATAGGGAAGGCACGTGCCTCAGCAGTGGGGACATAAAAATGAGCTGATCATGATGATGATGATGATAATACATACCCTCACGTCCTTATATAAAAAAGGGGTAGACGAAGCATCTTAATCACCAATTTTGTGACTCCTCGCCACATTAAGCACAATCTAAGTAGGGCTCCGACGTGGACTAGATAAGATCCAGTGATGGTTGCTAGCCGATCACCTGGGTGCCTAGTGCGAGTTTTGTTTACTATCCGTATTCATTCGATTAGGTTTACGAAAACGAAAATTAGTATGTCATTGGAGCAGCGCCTCCTGGCGGCATACCAGAGGAGTTAACATTTTGCCATACAAATTCTCGTTTTCGTTAACCTGATCGAATAGCGAATGAAACTCCTTATAGGGACCCCTATACACGGGAAGTTAGGCAGCTGATACATAACTTTCTCGTCCCAGACCAGCATGGGTTAGGTCATCATCATCATCAGCTCCTTTTATGTCCCCACTGCTGGGGCACGAGCCTCCCCTATGGATGGAAAGGGAGAACGGGCAATAAACCACCACGTGGGCCCAGTGCGGATTGGTGGTTGTTAACGACTGCTAATGCAGCCGGTACCAAGCTTTACGTGCCTTTAATAAACTTTGGTCACCCATCCGATGACCGGCCTTTGCGAAAGTTGCTTAACCTCAGCACTCGCAGACCGGGCGCGTTAACCGCTGCGCCATCGAGCTCCTCATGGGTTAGGTATTAGTAATAATTAAACGTAAATGTTGATTTTGATCAAATTTACGTTATTATAAACATTACCTGCATAATGTTAACTCCAACAAAGTTTCACAGTCTTGAACACCTACACTCAAATAAATATTTAGTCCTAAGTAAATTGGTTAAATTAGAAACTGAATAATAACAAATTTTCATTAGCGAAGTGTACGCGGTCATGTTTGCTGCCTACGTGCTTCGTGCATAGCAAATGCCTGCAGTGCCTCACTTATTATGATTTATAACGGCGCGGCGCTCTCCGTGGAAACTTTTATACAAGAATATTCGAGTTCGCGAGCCACGTTCCTTCGGTCAGATAAAATAATAACTATTAAATTACGTACGTCATGGCGATATCTATAAAATGTATATTCCTCTAAATAATGTATAAACAAAATATCTTTCTCGTACTGAATGATTGACTGACTGACTTATCACAAATCTCCGCTAAAAAAGGATTTTTCCCTTCGCTCGGGACCACGGGATGCGAGTGGCCTATCTAGAAAACATTTGATAATAATTTATGATTTGTTTTCGTCTAAAATACTGATATACCTATGGGATACTGTAGCACACCCTATTTATTATAAGCAAAAGGTGGCATCCAGGAATAAAGGACTCTCGTTAAATTAGGCTACCTAACCTAGTTAGGCTAAGAAATCGTTTGTAAGTTTAAAAAAAAAATAAGCGTTAAAAAAATGCAAAATATCGCATTAGGTAGACGAGCCAAGCTTCAATATGATGCACAACAAGCTTCAGCGCTAGACTACCTATTGTTATTTATTTATATTTTCTTTGGTCATACATTGGCCAATGCTATCGGAATTTAATGTGGATTCAGTCCTTTTGCCTAGCCAAGAGCAAGACCAACGTGTTCGAGATAGCCGGAATAAAACGAAGTTTTGCTCTGAAAGGAGCCATTGATCGCTGAAACAGCTGTCATTTAGACTTGGCTCTCAATTATTAATGAAGCATATTCTACGGTTAGTTCTCCGTTCAGAGTCCGATTCATGTCGAGGCTATAAATTAAATTAGCAGTCGTATACCTTCTCCATGGATGATTAGCGGATGTCTGTTGCTAGCATTCCAATCGAATTAAAATCGTTCATTCGCAGTATAAACCTATATAGAAATTATTGTTGTTAAACTGTAGAAGGGTAATTTCGTAACATTATTCTGTTATAAAAATATACTTCGATATCTACTTATTATTGAAATTAAATAAAATGCAAATAGGTTTTTTTATTACTATCTATACTAATATTATAAAGCTGAAGAGTTTGTTTGTTTGTTTGTTTGTTTGTTTGAACGCGCTAATCTCAGGAACTACTGGTTCGAATTGAAAAATTCTTTTTGTGTTGAATAGTCCATTTATTGAGGAAGGCTATAGGCTATATTACATCACGCTATGACTAATAGGTGTGGAACAGTCGCTAATTAACGCGGGTGAAACCGCAGGGCACAGCTAGTTAGTATATAAAACAGTCATAGTAAGTAAACCTTTCAACATAATACCTAAATGAATATTTATTTTAGTGATATCTACCGAGCAGCACTTGACACCGCCCGCCCGCGCTCATACATCATCTGCCGCGACTAGCATTAAAAAAATGCAAAATATCGCATTAGGCAAACGAGCTAAGCTTCAATATGATGCACAACAAGCGTCAGCGCTACTGTAGACTATTATTATTTATTCCGTGGTGTACGTAGGTAAGTAGCACTTAATATTAATTAATAGCTACGATATAACTAGTAGGTGTTTAGGTTCGTAAAATAGAAACACATCATAGATACTTAGCTAGAAGTAATAGATAGATAGATTTTGTAGAAAATCCGTCGGTAATCAGCAAACTTGTTTTGGGGAATTAATTTTAAACAAAATATTTTTTTAAACGGCAATCATTTTTTTTTTCATTAGGTACGTTTTGACGCTATAAGTACATACTCGCTAGCCGGAATATAATTATAAATTACTAGCATTTTACTCGCGACTTCGACCGCGTGGATTTGATTTTAAAAATATATTCTTTAAATATTTTTTATTAAAAAAAAATGTAGTCTATGTTGGGTAACATAGACTACATTTTTTTATGCAAGTTATGTAGTAGGTATTCTATCAGTAAAAGATTTTTTGGAATTGGTCCATTTGTTCCAGAGTTCCAGATTTTCCTCCGCCAACAAACAAACAAACAAACAAACAAACTTTACCTCTTTATTAATAGTAGGTAGTTATATAGATGTCAATGGGTAAAAGATACATAAGTACATACACCAACTCATCCATACATGCTCTAATCTAATGTCGCAACAGTGTTCTTTAACGTATTTAACAAAAGCTTTGTAATCAAGTCAACTTTCTATGTAAAGACGAAACAATAGCTCAGTCAGGATAGGAGGTCGACGGCTGAGTAAGCCTACGTCCGCGGCGAATCATCTCGGAAGGCTTTGCGTTAAGGTCCATAGTCCTCCGAGGGGCTCGCTAGAATAACGTTGGTTGTATAAGTAGCAATAAGCCGACTATTCGAGAGGCCAGCGAGGGCCCTCGGTCGTGCACCGCCCTCTGTTGGAGTCGCCCCTCGACCTAATGCAGCTCGGGTGCATTACATCACAAATAGGATCACACTAACATCGCCCGAATCATTATCTTAAATCAGGTAAGAGCAGGAACAGGATCACTTTAGTGGTGTTCCCCATTTTATATTAAATTGTATTTTGTTATTTAATTTATTCAAGGTACGATCACGTTCCGGTTTCAACTATGACCTACACGTGCATTAGGTTTGTATGAGCAGATTACTAAGGACTAAGGAGTACCTAACTGAAATTTGTCCGACAGACAAATAAAAAATGAAATACCAGTTTAAAAAAAATATTTAATTAATTAACAATTTATCTGAAAATAATACCGTAACCGTGCAAAAATCAATTTCATTAACGCATGTAACAGTATAATGGTACTAGACTATTGACTATTATATTTGTTCTTATGAACATAATTTCAATATTATGTAGAGCTTTTGGGGAGGTTGAGCGGTTTGATGTACCTATGCTCAAGTGTGCGATGTTGAGCTATATGCGTCTGCCGTCAAGTCTTATCACGCACGTCCTCGTCGCCGCTTGTCGTGTCGACCACCTGCACAGGCAGGCGGCGAACCCACCCTGCGGTGGGTCGACCGCCCTGGGCAATGCTGTGGTTACCAAGCAAGCATCGCACACTCACTAATCTACCTTGTGACCTCAGTAGCGAAGAGTGAAGGGCTAACCCGCCATTGATATCCTGTACGGCGGGCCAATACCCTACCCTTCTTCCCATGATCCTATCCACATAGTTTCACTGCTTACCGCATTCCTTATTTCCTACCCCTGTCCCGGAGGAATGACAACCTCGACTCCAAAATTGTTAACCAAAAACAAAATTATGGCACATTTTGCAACACAAAATTACCCCAGGAGGGGTACCGGAGCTGGAGAACCCCTCCCTGGGCCTTCAGGCTCAGGCTGCCCCTTGTATCTGGGGGGGGGCAAAAGATTTGCCACAATTTAGTGCCAGTCGTGATACAGAGTACTGTACTGATATTAGTGTGCGTGCGTATTCGTAGTCGTGCGCCGTTGTCACAACACTGCCACGCGCTGCTCGCTCGCTATCAGTAAGGCACTCTAGCGCCGCTAATGGATTTAATTTGATAACTGCTAAACTGGATTTTTTATCAAACATTGCGGACCTTCCGACACTAGGCAAACATCTATCATTTAATAATTGTGCACTACTTTTAGGTTTGTTTTTGTTTTCATTCGCTAACACCAAAAGTGGCCATTGTTTGTGAATAAATGCGATAGCCCGTTTTGTGTATAAACCACGCAACAAAAAGTAGTGCACAATTATTAAACAAATACTATGGATGCTTTCCTGTTATCGGACGGTACGCAATGTTTAAAAAAAGATCCGGTCCGTTAGTAGTTGTCAAATTATCAATTGGTGACGCTAGTGTGCCTTACCCTTCGCCTTAAAGAAACTTGAAACTCGCAGTTTTGCACGTAGTAACTATTAACTAATCTGTGGTTTTGCGTCCGCGCTGCACCCCCTTAATATTTTTGTCAAAAAATAAAGTATAAATAAATATAGTAAATCTAGTATATTAAGTGATCTTAATATACTAAAATTACTTTTGTGATTCTATTTTATATGTTAGATCAGGTTTATCCCAATAACCTCCCGCATAACACACATTTATCATAATTTTAAAACATACAATAAAATAAACGTTTAAAATGTTCATATATTCAAGAAAATTCATATATTACAATTTTTTTTAATAACTTTGTGGCAGTACACGCTTCTGTAATATTCGAAAGCCGTATATAAAAAATAGCCGCGGCCGTAATTGCTTCCACGTCCATCGCAAGTGCTTCGCCAGGCGGCAATGAGCAATGGGCCATTGTGTGAACACCAAGTGATCGTGGCCTACAAGTGGTGCATTGCGAAGCATGGCCCACGATGGGCCATTGTGTACTGGGACCTTAAGAGTTATAATTATTCTTTCAACAAACAACAACGCCATCTATGGTCAAGTAGTAGTAATACTTGCTCAACAATCTTAGAAAGTTTGCATTGAGAATCTAGGCTGTTGCGCTAATGACAATCTTATCGAGTTTAGCTAAGAGTTATAATTGCTTCAACAAACAACAACGCCATCTATGGTCAAGTAGTAGTAATACTTGCTCAGGAAGATTGAATTTAGATTACAGCAAATTAAATATTATTTTAATGAGTGAAGGTATATTTTTCGACGTCGAACTAATAATTTGAGCTGTTTATAACTAAAACTAGTGGACCCGGCGGACTTCGTACCGCTTTGACAGTTTCCATTCATTCCCGTCTATCTAATCCTATGTGTTAATCCAGGTTATAAACTGTCTGTATGCCGAATTTCATCCAAATCCATTCAGTAGTTTTTACGTGAAAGAGTAACAAACATCCACTTTGACAGTTCCCATTCATTCCCGTGGGAATATCGGGACAAAAACTATCCTATGTGTTAATCCGGGTTATAAACTGTCTGTATGCCGAATTTCATCCAAATCCATTCAGTAGTTTTTACGTGAAAGAGTAACAAACATCCACTTTGACAGTTTCCATTCATTCCCGTGGGAATATCGGGATAAAAACTATCCTATGTGTTAATCCAGGTTATAAACTATATGTATGCCGAATTTCATCCAAATCCATTCAGTAGTTTCTACGTGAAAGAGTAACAAAAATCCATCCATCCATACTTACAAACTTTCGCGTTTTTATAATATTATTATTAGTAGAATAAAAAAGACAATTTCCACTTGTTTTTTCTAAAATGTTCAAAATAATTTTTAACGCAAATTTTGGTGCGAACAAATTACAAAAACACAAATGTTGAAAAAATTTAGAACCACGATAGCTCAATTGGAAGAGTACCTGACCCGGTATGTCAGAAGGGTGCGGGTTCAAATCCTGCTCGTGGAAATTTTTTCAACATTTGTGTTTTTGTAATTTGTTCGCAACAAAATTTGCGTTAAAAATTATTTTGAACATTTTATAAATAGCTTGCCTACTTCTTAACTGATCTTTAATATTTGTAAAAATATTATGATCGGATGTTAGTGACGGTAGTTGTTGACATTGAATGGGCGCCTTTGGCTTTCAAAGTAAAAATTGTTGAATAATTTCGGCGGGCTGGTTAGAACCACGATAGCTCAATTGGAAGAGCACCTGACCCGGTATGTCAGAAGGGTGCGGGTTCAAATCCTGCTCGTGGAAACTTTTTCAACACTTGTGTTTTTGTTTTTTCTGTTCCGTGCCGTATGTCCGCCATTATCTCGTGCGTGTTTGGCAAGTGATTAGTTTTTTTGCAAAATTGTGAATTAATGAGTGAGAATCTATACTTTTCGCCGGTTTTTGTTTACTTTACTGTGTTTATCTCATATATTAGTTCGTTACGGTAAGTTTTATTTGCCATAATGGTTTTAATTATCGAGTGTTGTTTATCTGACAACTTGCTTAACGGAGAAACTTTGTTTTCCAAACTTAGTTATGAAAACAAAAGGCATGTTATTCAATTAGGCCGAGCTCTTCCAATCATGACTATTAAAACCTAGCATCACGCGGTGAGTGTTTTTTTTTGGTCCGGCTTACCTTCGCCATATTTTGACCCCTCGCCACTGGTAGGTATATACTATATGGTCGAAAGTGTGATGTAGGTCAAGTGCTAACACAAAAAAATTAAAACTAACCTTTTTTTATAACTTATTATAAGGGAAAGTTAAAATTAAAGAAGTACTTTGTTCGTTGTTTTTTTAATGTATGATAATGACAGATCTTTACCTACCAATGTTAATGACACCTACCCATGGATAAAAACAAACCTAACGTAGTTTTAAACTACAATACAACAAAAACAATATTTAAACATCTAGACTGGTCTTAATAAATAATTATTAGCTTAATCAAGTACATTAAGAACACAATATTTTAGCTGCAGTAGCGTTCTACGCGAGCCCGTAGTTGTAAGCTGTAATGCAAGATATACAAAGTATACAGAGCGAGAAATCTAACCGCTGAAATTAATAACCTATCTCTGGTAAGAGATAAGCCTATCTTAGTTTAGTTACCTAGCAACCGCTGTTATTTTCCTATAAATAACAGAAATAACTAAGCAACAAATCTCTAGTAGGCCTATCTCTTGCTGAGGATAGGTTATTAATTTCGGCTGTAAATGAGTCTGTTTATACAGTCCGAAACTATAAGAGATAAGATTTTTTTTTCTAATGAACCATGTCGCCGACGTAAAAAGTTTAGTTATATTGCATAATGATGAAGATAGTTATACATTTACCTGGCAAAAAAGAAACTACATTTATGTTTTATAGTTTCGGACACCCCATAGCCATTTGGATTGCTCACCTGCATTTACAAAAAGTTTAAATCGTTTAGTGTTGCAAAGAAGGGTGGGTAAGCAGATTAATGTGAAGCTTCTAAACGTTAAGTATCGATAAGAAAAATTTAGAAATCATAGCTCATCGACAACCATTCTGCGATAATTAGGTTTTCGATGCCTATCGTAAATTAATGATATATCTCAATAAACGAGCTGACAGTTTTTACGCGACAATAAGAAAGTGGTTATTTTCAACTGGGACGGTATAGAAGAAATACACAACAAAATAAAACACTTTACGAAATACCTCGCACTTGATCAAAACTGATTGTCTTCATTTTTTTAGTTTTATTTTAGACCCAGATTTCTCCATACTATCTCAATTAAAAATACACACCACTTACTTATAAAATACAATCGTCTTAAAGCGTTAATTATACACACACCGGCATATTTAGCGGAACACAAAAAAAGGACAGATTTTTTTTTAATTATTGCTTTATTTGAAAAACATATATTTATATTGCTTTACTTGTTTAAAATTATACCTTTTAAAATTAAAATGAGCTTACATGTGATACACATTTTGTAACTAAAATTATCTTTTGTAAAAAATGTACTATTCAGGGTTTATTGAAGGCATTTAGGAAAATTGAAAAAGTGTTTATAAACATGTTTTTAGGGGAAAATAATCAAATTCATATCATGTGTTTCCTCCGCGTGCCCTAATTAAAGTTTCCACTCTTCTAGGCATGCTGAGAATAATGTTATCCAGAGTCTCCTGAAGCAGTCTCTGCCATTCCTCAACTAAGGCGGTTCGCAGTTCACCGATGTTGACTGGAGCTGGAGATCTAGATTTAACCCTTCTTTTCAGTAAGTCCCAGATGTGTTCTATCGGGTTCATATCCGGTGTTCTTGCCGGCCACTCCATGACTGTGATATTCACATCATTCAGATATGCTAGAGTTGTTTGAGCAGTATGTGGTCGAGCATTATCCTGCATAAAAGTGAAGCCATTACCGATAAAGGGGGCAAACGGTACAACATTTTCTTGTAAAATGTCTCTTATATAGCGATCTGCATTCAGATTCCCTCCATTGATCACCACCAAGTCCGTACGAGCTCCCAAGCATATCCCTCCCCAAACCATTATTGATCCTCCTCCATATGACACGGTAGTTTCAAAATTTGCTTGATTGTATCGTTTTCCTTTGCGTCTGTATAATCTTTGACTTCCATCAACTTGGTTCAAAAGAATTCTGCACTCATCAGTAAACAATACCTTACCCCATTGGTCAGCATTCCAAAGTTGATGTTCCCGGGCGAAAGTGAGTCTGTTCCTACGGTGATGTACCTCAAATCTTGGAGCGTTGGCGGGCATGAACGAACCAAAACCAGCTTCTTTGAGTCTTCTTCGTACCGTACGCTTACTTACTGATACACCTCGAACTTCTTCAAGCTCATTTCTGGCTTGAAAAGCAGTCAGGCGGGGGTTCCTACGAACGCGAAGTTGTATGAAACGAACATCTCTGCTCGAAGTACCCATTTTTCTGCCTTGTCCTGGTCTTCTCACATAAGCATTAGCCTCCTTGAATCGTTTAATACTGCGATGAATAGTAGAAATAGGTCAACCAAGCATTCTGGAGATCGCTTTATAGGTGTGACCATTTCTCCTAATCTCAAGTGCCCTGGCAATCTCAGTTGGGGTCAAATCGAGCATAATGATATCCTTAACGTTCAAAGAGAATTTGAATTAAAAAAAACAACAAATAAAATGGTATCTGAAAGTAAATTTAACGAAATTTCAAACCAAAGTATAAAATAACCGCCATAGAAAATTAGCTCACATTGGTGTAAGTTCTAACAAAGCAAAAACAATTGCATGAAGGGAGACATTCAATTGTTTTTTCTATTGCAAATATTTTGTTCTAAAATTAAATAAAGTGAAAACCAGCCAGCAATGTTGCACAAAAAGGAAATTCGGCCTTTTTTTTTTGTGTTCCGCTAAATATGCCGGTGTGTGTACTATAAAATACTAAACGTGAATAAAAATACCAAGTTGAAATATCAGACACAATTATACGAGCATTTTAAAAAACTTTAAAATTACTATTCATATAAGAATCAAAGAATAAATAAAGCCCATACAAAGAAACGCAGATAATAAATACTATATAAAATTAAATAATTCTATTAATGAGCAGTATAAGATGTACGAAGGAATGTCATCAGTAGAAATTCTAAGAGATTACGCAATATTAAGTCTTATTGTTAATTTTCACATTATATTGATATGGCAACAATTTTCAAGTATTAAGAAACTTTATGGTAACAAACATTGTCTCTTAAGATTTAATTCTAATTACGAGAGTTTAGAATGCGGTAACTAAGTTTAAGAGTAGTGTCCACGTAATGTTCTTACCAGCTAGCAATTTATCACTTAGTTATGAAGAAAACAGATTCACCACAAACATTTGTATATAACTTGGTGTACCACTCAGACCTACATATCGATACAAAGAAAGGGCAATGCTCGTCAACATGCAAAAACGTTTTGAGTGATATGGGTTCCTTTCAGAAAACGCGTATAAACCATGCCTATAAGCTTGTTTCTGCACGCGCTTGTGAACAACAGAACGCTCGTGTACGAATTCCAACATGTTCGCGAAAACCAGTCGAGGTGGCTCGCGTGTGGACGTAAACACGCGAGTCTTTGCACGTGCGAGACGTGAACGTTTAAATAGTGTGCGTTTACGAGCAAAAGCGAGCTAATACGCGCTGTAAATCAGTCCAGTTTAAAAATGCAGTAAATTAATAATCGGTGTGATTTGTATCACCGATTATCTAGTTTCAAATTTAGCCTGTACTATGGCTACTAGGTATGGATAACAGATAAACACACAAAAATTATTTTATTAACCTTTAAGGTACAAATTTACTTTGCAGGATCCGAACCTGAGACCGTGGTATTGCAGTCAAGCTCGCTAACCGAAAGGGTAGTGCGGTTATTAACATCGAATATAATAAGGACAAGCATCTAAAGAAAAGAGATGTTGGATAGTCCGTCTCACTCTACCATAACATTTTTGATAGATGCATACGTGCGAGTGACCATACTTGTCTTTGACCACAATGCACTTTCAACAAAAGCCACGAATTAAAAAAAATGTTTAAGCATATTATACGTTGTTTAGTGAGAAATATGAAAGCATCCACACAGTCACTTACACGTTGTTACATTAATACAGTGTTTTTCAATCTGTGGGTCGCGACCCTTAGGGGGGTCGCGAAGCCTTACTCGGGGGGTCGCCGGCAAAAGGAAAAAAGCAAGGTTCTATCTACACTACAATGAAAACAAAATTTCAGTGAGAAGGATGGGCTTGTTTATTTTTTAAAAAATTGTTGAATCGTGGTTCTGTTTTTGAAATCTTTATAATTAAATCATTTTCTAATTGCAGTCTATTCCGCTTTTTAGTTTTAATGTCCACCATTGAAGAAAACGTTAGTTCACATAGGTATGAAGTAGCGAATGGCACTAATAATTTTAGAGCTTCCCTTGCCAGCTCAGGATATTCTTGTTTTCTTTTCATCCAAAACACGTCAACACTTTGGGAATGAAATTCCATTTTAAGCATACCGTCAGCAGCTATATCTATAAGATTTTCTTTTATGTTTGTGGTGAGATCAGCCATTTCTATTGACTGATCCAAGAAAGGGTTCAGAATCCATCTACTTCCATTGTCAGCTTCAGAGTATAAGTCTGGAAAGTATATTAATAGTTTCTCTTGCAAATTATGCAAGCTCTGTATCATGCTTGCATGCAACAGAGCTTGCATAATTTGCAAGATTGCATGCAAGGAATGTGAGCCCTTACCACAAGCGATTGGTCTGTTGCATTATCTTCAACAGTCTTCTGAACACATGTAAAAGACTCAAATATATTGTTTTGCAGAGAGGTTGACCACAAGCGCAGTTTTGCATGAAATGCTTTGACTTTATCTTTAGCCGTTAAAATATTTTCTTCTCTACCTTGGAGGTTCTTGTTTAAATTATTAAGGTGGCTAAAAAGATCTGCTAGAAATGCTAATTTCAAGAGCCAAACAGGGTCAGAAAAATGATTAGCATATTCAGATTTAGAATCTTGTAAAAACATTAACAATTCAGCTTTCAGTTCTAAAACTCTTATCAAAACCTTTCCTTTGGATAGCCACCTGACCTCTGTGTGATAAAGTAGATTGTGATGAAGCGAACCCATATCTTCACAAACGATTCTGAACAGCCGGGTTTGCAAGGCTTTACCTTTGATAGAATTCACAATTTTTATTACCTCATTAAGCACATCATTTAAATCAGAAGGTAAAACCTTAGCTGCTAGAGCTTGTCGATGAAGAAAACAGTGTGTCCATGATACATTTGGCATTATTGATTTTAATTTCGCAACGAGTCCGCTATTTTTGCCAGTCATAGCTTTAGCGCCGTCGCTACAAACAGCGATACATTTTTTCCAATCAATGTCGTAGTCGCAGGTGCTTTCTAAAAACATATCGTACAAACACTGGCCAGAAGTGTTTGCAGGAAGTGCTTTGCAAAATAAAATTTCTTCCGTGATACTGTCATCTGCTTCAAAGCGCACAAATACTACAAACTGAGCACAATTGGAAACATCTGTAGATTCGTCAAACTGCAATGCAAAATGTGGGCTCTTCTTTAATTTTTCGACTACTTGCTCTCGAATATCATCGGCCATATCGTTTATTCTGCGTGAAATAGTATTATCAGAAAGCGGGATGCTT